>BPTQ01000001.1:164158496-164311362 GCA_019973895.1 Chrysanthemum seticuspe | reverse complement strand
ATAAAAGATGGCACAATTAAAGTTTGTAGACAAGCACAATCAAGTGGGATTTCTCAAAAAGCCTGCTGAAAGCACAGGCTTCGAGCAGATAGTGGACTTTCTAAAGGGTAGTCATATCAGGTATGCCCTTACTCATAATCCAACTATCTATGATTCCCTAGTCAAACAGTTCTGGCAGACTGCTACTGCTAGAACTATTGCTGATGGGACACTAGAGTTAAATGCAACTATTGATACGTTAGAGTATTCAATCACTGAGGAATCAGTCAGAAGCAAGCTTCAATTGGCTGATGCCTCAGGGATTTCAATGTTGGCAAATCATGACCTCTTTCAGGGATTGGAAAAGATTGGATATCCAACTGATGGAACATTCACTTTTTGGAAGAGTCATTTTACGCCACAATGGCGTTTCCTTGTGCATCATATTTTACATTGTATGAGTTCTAAAAGTGGTGGATGGGATCAATTTGGAAGCAATATTGCTTCTGCATTGGTCTGTCTCTCCACTGGCAGACTCTTCAATTTTTCAAAAATGATTTTTGATGCCATGGTTGCTAATTCCAAGAATAAGAAAAAGTTTTTGATGTACCCAAGATTTTTGCAAATGATCTTAAATGTTGAAACAGCAAGCAAACATCCTTACATTGGTCTCCCTTTCACTAAAAAGATATTTGGTAATATGAAAAGGGGTTTTGAAGGGGCACACAAGCCACTTTTGTCTGCTATGTTGCCTTCTGTTGCTACTGACCCTGAAGGTACATCTACATCTGTTCCATCTCCTACTGCTACATCAGAAGCTCAGGCTCAACCTACATCTGAACCTGAAAAAACAGAGTTTCAACAGAGGACACCAACACCCCCACCACCTTCACCTTCAGTCCATAAGGAAGAACCACCGGTGATTCCTCAACCACAACCTCCAACACCCACTACTACAGCAGAACCCAGTTCCTTATCTATGGAAGATCTACTTCAACTGGTTCCACAACTGATTTCAAGGGTTGATGAGTTGGAGAAAAAATTGAAGAAGACCAAGAAGTCACTGGGGACTACTCGCAAAAGAGTTAAGAAATTGGAGGGGAAATTCAAACAGACGGGGATAGACATTACAGACTCAGAAGGTGAGGAATCCTCTGAGGAAACTTAAATTAGTCCTCAAGGATTGGAAGCAGCTGAAATCTTGTTTAAGAATTTAAATCACAAGAAATCCTTTAAGAAGAGACTGGATAAAGAAGCTGCAAGTTCTAGTGGAGTGGATAAGTCTGGTGACTTTACTAACGATAAGTCTGGTGGTGCTGAAATTAAATCTGCTTTTGATGAAGATTTTAATACTGGCTTTGATGCTGAAGTTAATACAAGTACTGAACATATTAATCCTGGTAGTGATCCAGGTAGTACTGGTGAGGAGTTTGTGCATAGGGAAGGCAAAGGAATAGTACAAGAATCTTCTGAGCCAGTGAAGACCAAAAAGCAACTCGCAAAAGAGGAAGCTAGCTTTGCTGAGATTGCTAGGATTCAAGCAGAGGATGCGGCTGAAGAAGCTAAACGTGCAGAACAAACAAGGGATGATGAGCTGATTGCAAAAACTCTGCAGGAGGAACCACAATTAACTGAAGAACAAATGAAAAGGAAAGCTGAAGTTCTGGAATCTTCCAAATTCTACACTGATGAAGAATGGGATACTATAAATGCAGGATTATTAGTAAACAGAGATATCCTTCCTGATATTAACGGAGAAGACTATGCAAGTAAATTGGTTGAGATTGTTAATGCGAAGAAGAGGCTTCTCAGAGAGCAGAGACAAAGAGAAAGGATGAACAGACCCATGACCAAAGCTGAGCAAAGGGATTATATGATCCACTATGTCAAAAGTCAAGGGAATCCTACCTGGAAGTTGAGCCAGTTAAGGAAATTGAAGAATGATGAACTAAAAGCAGAATTTGAAAAAGTAGTGTACCAAAATAAAAATTTTATTCCAATGGATTCAGAGTTGGAAGCTTCAACGTTTAAAAGGAAGGGTTACAATCTTCAACCAAAGGATGCTAAGAAGCACAAGATTGCAGAGACTGAAAAGGTTGCTGAAGCTGAAAAACTTGGTGATAAGCCAAAAACTGTAAAGAAAGAGGAGGAAGATGAGGTTAAGCAACCAGTTTTGAATATGACAAGGAAGAAATCCACTGGAAAGAAAGGAGTGAAAAAGGATAAGACAAATGTTAAGAAGGAAGTGGAAGAGTACATGAAGGATAAGGTTGATGAACCGTCATCAGAAGAGTTTACCATGGGCTCCATTCCTACAGGTTCAGCACTTCCTGCTAAGATTGCAAAGGTTCAGATCATCAAACATGGGAAAAAGGTAGTTTACCTGATAGTAAGGGAAAATCACACAGACACTATATATGTGAACTTTCCTGGTTTATTGAGTGATTTGTCCAGGGATGATTTGAAGACCATGTACCAGCTGATGATGGAGAAGCATGGTGATGAGAGACCTGAAGAGGAATATGAAAGAGTCCTTTGGGGTGACTTGAAGACCATGTTTGACACACCAGATGCTGATGATGAAATGTGGAACCTGGCCTGTCAACAAAAAGTGATCAGATGGAGATATTTCCACACTTGTCAGGTGCACTGTTTGGAATTAGAAACTGCAATTCTTTATATGCTTACAGAAGTGGAGTATCCACTTCCAAACAGTATTTTCAGGGCTATGCTTGAGAAGAAGCTTTTTGGTGAAAGAAAGGATGATGCATGCTATCAGCTTTTGAGGTTAATTGAATCAAAAGCTCAACAGCAATAATACTGGCAGTATAACAGTTAAGTCTGGTAGTATTCGTAGTTAGTTCTGTTTATGAAAAACATAATAGTTTATTAGAGTTTAGGGAAGGCATATGTACGCGTAGAGATATCTTAGGAAGAGATATCTATATCCTTCTACACGTTTTGTATACTAGGTTTTCCTAAGTGTATAAAGGAACCCTAAAGTATAGTGAAATGAACTTGTACTT
Organism: Chrysanthemum seticuspe; assembly: GCA_019973895.1. Taxonomy (NCBI): domain Eukaryota; kingdom Viridiplantae; phylum Streptophyta; class Magnoliopsida; order Asterales; family Asteraceae; genus Chrysanthemum; species Chrysanthemum seticuspe. Next base: position 164,308,357 of record BPTQ01000001.1, on the reverse strand, counting down.
AGACGAATAGAAATATTAATAAAATAACTTTATTAGTGAAATAGTATTTGTGTTCTTCTTGCTTGTTGTTAAGATTCCGCATTAACAATCAAGTACTCGTTGTTAAAGAGTTCTTCATATATATAATTAGTTTGGATTTATCCAAGTTTAGTATATTGTGGTGTTGCACAAGTGTTAATGTGTGTGCATATCAATGTGACTATAAAAGCCATCACCTACAAACCCACATTTTCATTAACAGCACAATAAATGCAACAAACTTGACCATATGGTGTTTAAAGTGAAGAAACGTGTATTTTTTGTGACTATTTATTATCCAATGGCCACATCAAATTTATGCTTGTGTGGCCTTTTCTAAAATTTAGTCGCACAAAGAATGTTTGTTTTGGGTATTTAGTCACATACAATTTATCATAAAGTGGCCAAAAGTGTTAATAAGTGTGACCATATGGTGTTTCAAGTGAAGAAATGTGTGTTTTGTGTGACTATTGATCATCCAATGGCCACTTGAATTTTATGTTTGTGTGGCCTTTTGTAACATTTAGTCACACAAAGCATGTTTGTTTTGGGTATTTAGTCACATACAATTACTCATAAAGTGGCTAAAAGTGTTAATAAGTGTGACCATATGGTGTTTCAAGTGAAGAAAGTTGTATTTTGTGTGACTATTGATCATCCAATGGCCACATGAATTTTATGTTTGTGTGGCCTTTTCTAACATTTAGTCACACAAAGCATGTTTGTTTTGGGTATTTAGTCACATACAATTAACCATAAAGTGGCTAAAAGTGTTAATAAGTGTGACCATATGGTGTTTAAAGTGAGGAAACGTGTATTTTGAGTGACTATTCATCATCCAATGGCCACATATTAAGTTACGTGACCATATGTACTGGATTTTGGCTACACTTGAATAATATGTGTGACAAAACGTTTAGTGTGACCAGATATGGCATTTGGTCACGGTGTTAGTAGCATATGTGACTTTATAGATTACCTTTCGGCAAGCTAACACAAACTAAACTTTAAACACACATATTAACTTACGTGAACATATGTACTGGATTTTGGCTACACTTAACGAATGTGTGACAAAACATTTAGTGTGACTATATATGGCTTTTGGTCACAGTGTTCAAGTGTGTGACATATATTTGTCACTGTTTATATGTATATCGTGACTAATGCTTCAACCTTACTTTTCATTTGTCACTTGTTCCAATTTCAGATGTGGCTAAAGAGTTGGCAAAACATATCAGTCACCCTTACATAATGTGTGACAAAACTTGACTCTATGATTTAGACACACAAAAAATTACTTCATGTGACTAACGCATCAAGGTTACTTGTATTTGTCACGCGTTCCAAATTCATATGTGGCTAAATGATCTGAAACAAAATCACCAGATACCTTTAGCCACACAACGTTCAATTGTGTGGCGATACAGTTCTAATGGTCACACAATTAAAATTTTCATGTGTGACTAATTAGTACATGTTGTCAATTTTCGTACCTTCAGCCACACAAATATGCGAATGTGTGGCTGTTCCATTTCGACCATGCGTGACCAAATCCCGTTTTTGTACTAGTGATGCTGTTTTAAGTTGGTATTCCAGCAATTCGTCAAACAGTTTACCTTCGTCAGAGGTAAATGTTGCAGATCATTTTGACATTTGTGTTACCAGCTTGGAAACCAATTCAGCATCGGATAAGACTATAGGATCAGTTGGGTTGATAGTTACGGTTAGAGGTGTTGATCTTATAGTTTGGTTGGCTATCTGCATGAGATTCGGATAGAGTTGTCTGGTGAACATCTCTTTTGTCACTCCAAGAACAATTTCGAGAAGGAACTTATGAGTATATTCCCTAATCATCATGTTCATTTCCCCTTGGACATCACGTTGCATAAACTTCTGGATATACTCCCTTTCACTTGACATCTTGTCTATCTCGTCATGTAGAAGATTGATACTGTCAGCGAGTTGATTCAGCTTTTTGTTGATCACGTCTTTCTTCCTGACTTGCTTGACAGCTTTGACAATCTTTGTCTTAGTTCGGGATATCCAAGAGTCGGTTGGTTTCTTTACAGACTTGGATGTGGATTTGGTTGTGCCTTTGGATGGTGGAGGTGAAGAGTGAGAAGAAGAGTCTGATGATGAAGAGACATGAGGAGGCTCAGGGTCCTTTGGTGGCTCAAAAGTTTCTTCCTTGGAACGTGCTGGGCTATCTAGAAGAAAATCATCATAATCAACTTCGTCATCTTGTCCAGACTTAGACATTTCTTCTGCCTTAATCCTGGCTTTTTCATCTGCTTGAGCTTGAGCTTCTTTATCTGCTTTTTCTTTAGCTGCAACCTCAGCATCTTCATCATAAATTTTCTCAGACTTCTCCATATTCGGTTCCTCAAATTCATAAGTGATAGAGTCCTCCAGTTGCCTTTGTTGTTGTTCATGGGTGGTGGTACCAGTTCCCTTATCAGGTTGATTAACCGCATCAGGAACTGGTGTAGATAGTGCACCACCACTTGACCCTCCGGGGCCACGAGTTTGTTCACGGGTAAATTCCTGAGCAACATGTTGGAGTCTGATATTCTTCAACTTCTTTCTGTAATCTCTATCTTTATTCAGTGGCTCTTCGTCTGAGCTCTCTTCTTCTTGTTCAAGCATTGGAGTTTTCCCTTTTCCTTTATCAAATTTTGGACTGGGAGGTTTTGCTACTGTTTGAGTGTCATCGATTGGAGTTTCAGAGTAGATGACCTCATCGTCCGTTTCAGTGTCCTCTGATTCCTCAGCCGTTAGCTTTTGTTGCGGTTCAGGTTTGGGAATAGGGATTGCCTCCTTTAGTGGAACTTTCCTTTTGTGAACATGAGTCCTCTTGGGATACTTTCTCGTACTCTCAGTACTCGTTATACTTCCTGCACTGCCTCTCCTGGTTTTCCTAGTAGGTGTACCAGAGGATTTTTCATCAAGGAAACCTACTTTCTTCTTCAACTTCTACCAGATTTCGTTTGTACGAATAAAGTTCTTTGATGTCATTAGTAAGAAGATGATCTGGCAACACTGCACCTTGTTTCTTTGTTGTTGAGTCCTTAAATCTGACAGTGAGTGTGGGCTCATACAACACGGAATGTTGTTTGGGGTCATCAAGTCTTAAGGGATTATCAGGATTATACCCTAGAGCTCTTTAGATCAACAGTTTGGTGTATCTGATATACGCGATCTTGGTGCCAAGCTTTTTAAGGTAAGTCATCATGTCGTCCCATATCAGAGCTTCAACTTCTATGTCTTTCTTGTTGACCAAAGCCCAAAATATTTGTAGTTCCATGAGCTTGGGATGCTCATGACCACTATCACGTCAAGAAACGAATTTTGCAATCATTATGTAGAGGGTTCTCCATGGTTGGGGAATGTTCTTGAGATCCACAGATGAATGCTTTGTGATTACCCCGGTAGCTTCATCATAGACGATGTCGACCATGAACTGGAGAACGACCTCTTCAGTTGGAGTGGCATTGTATTTAGTAGGTTCGATGACAGGAATAAGAAGAATAGCCCTCAAATATGCTGGTGTGATGGTGACTTGTTTGTTGTTAAGCATCACCGTCACAACATTTTGACCTTTGACCTTTTGCATTGTATGCCAGAATTGGTGAATGTAGATCTCCGGTACAGTAGCAGAGTTAGTGAGCATGTTCTGATAGGGGTGAGTCTTCAGAATATCCACTGCAATCTGACACAAAGACTCTGAACAAGAGAAGTTCTCAAAATCAACTCTGAGGTTGTTCTTTCCGATCTTCATTGGGTAGCCATGAGGGAAGATATCTTCAACAGTGAGAACGTTTGGTGCTTCCACATTTTGTATTTGAACGTCCATATCGAGATCTGAAAGATATTTAGCCAAAAGAACCAACATATCGAAAGACATTAGGTTAGTCAACAGTTGATTTTATTGTCTATTTATTGAGTGTGGTATGTCAATGATTGTTACGAGTCCAATGTCACGTGTTAGTCTAATAGTCCAAAGACGTCGTGATAAGTTTTGTGAGTGGATTAACTTTTAGTTTTAAAGTCCAAGTTTTCACTTATTTTCACAACTTATTAAACATGTTAAGCTTATTAGTGACATTTTTGTTTCGTGACGTTATGATTTATTTATTTACAAGAATGTACGCGTAACATTTCATAATTTTGGTTGATCTAAGGCTTAGGCGTAAAATTACAAGCTTATGCATAAACAGAAGTGGTTATACACGTAGGCATAAGCTTATGCGTAGGATCTTGACTTACGCGTAAGAAATGTTACGCGTAGGAAAAGAGGGCCTTAGGCATAGAGCTTACGCGTAAGCGTATATGGAACCTTACGTGTAAGGCTTACTCATAAGAGTGAACCTTATGCATAAAGGTTATTGTTTATGAATATCCTTCACAGGATACGCGTAGTCCCCATTGTAGAACCTTACGCATAAAGGTTACGCGTAAGATTTCTCTTACTCATAACTTGCTACGCGTAAGGTGATCCTTATGCGTAGAAGTTCTAACAACCTTGATTCTGAATTTTCACGCGTAGAAATCCTAAAATAAGTTCATCATAACATTAATATTAACACATACAATCAATCCCTTTCAGTTATCACATGGACACTCAATTAACACAGTTTACGCGTAGAACACTCATACGAGTAAAGCTTAAACCCTAGTTTTCAAGAATTACGAGTAAGGATTCTATCCATAGGATTGACACCAAACTTTTTTTGGGATATCTAAGAGGCCTATTGAGTTGTCTTATCCAAGTTTTAACATCAAGACCTAAGCGGATCAAAAATACCCAACTGCTATGAACATAAACCCTAATTTTCAATTTTCACACAATTGTTGTTTCTGGGTAAGTTTTGAGTGTGGATATGATTGATTCAACACATAAACAACATCTTTTAACCATCTAATTAACCAAAAATTCTCACACTTGAAAATACCCAATTCACGCATAAAACCATAATTCTCAAAATCGTTCAAATCATGTTTCTGGGTGAATTTGTTTGATGAAAACAGTTAATATATGAACATTTAAGCATTTTAACACCATTTTCATTAACACAAACACCCAAATGAAGAATTTGTGTTCATGGCTTACGCGTAGAACACAAATCTCACTCAAACACAAGATTGGACCGTTGGATTTGCATAAGAATCAAAACCATTGTTTGAAAACATGTTAAGATTATGAAACCACTTACAAATTGATGATCAAAAACACGGATTTGAAGGTTGAATTTTAGGCGTAGGATTTGGGTGGTTGAGTATTAAATGAGGTGAAGTTAATGAATTTTGAAACGTTTTATTCAAAATATTTTAAGCATTTGACACTTTCAGTCCCTCCACCTTAACCATTTACATTCAACGCCCATAACTTCCATTTTGGTTACCAAAAGTATGATTTATGGAAAGAAAACTTGACGACACTCCCCCTCGACTTAAGAAATAATGAAATTTTATAAATTTGAGTCCGATGAGTGACAGTAAACCAGAAATGTGACCACCATTAACAAGGTAACAACCGAGATGCGGTAACATGCAAGTACATGGTTTTATGAAACCGAAAAATATTTTCTTTCTCCCCCTCAACACTTGACAATAAAATACTGAATTTTGAAAGATTAAAGTGTTGACGGAAGATTTGTACTTGTGATGTTAAAAGAAATATAGATAGAAGTATATTTTTGTTGTTTTATCAGATTTTCTAATTTTGTATTTTGTTTTTGAAAATATTTACAAAAGATGTTTTGGTGTTTGACTGGTTTTAAGAATGTTTTAAAAGTTCATCCAGTTCCTCTGGAGTCAAACACCGCATACCAATCCGGTGGACCAACTCATTAAACCTAGCAGGAGCTAAGGCTTTGGTGAGAAGATCTGCCAGTTGGTATTCAGTACCCACAAAGTATAATTCAACGGTACCCTTTTCCACGTGCTCCTTGATGAAATGATATCGAAGATCGATGTGCTTTGATTTCGAATGTTGAACAGAGTTGCACGAGATCGCAATAGCACTCCGATTGTCGCAGTACATCGGGATTCTGTCAAATACGTAACCATAGTATTTGAGTTGTGTTTTCATCCAAATGACTTGAGCACAACACACCGACATGGCTACATATTCTGCTTCGGTGGATGACAGCGATGTACAATCCTGCTTCTTCAATTGCCATGACACCAGTTTATCACCAAGAAATTGTAATGCTCCTGAAGTACTTTTCCGTGAATCTAGGCATCCTGCGTGATCAGCGTCTGAAAAATCTATTAGTTCAAAACCAGAATCCTTCGGATACCAGATTCCCAAGTTAATGGTTCTCTTGATGTATCGGAGGATTCTTTTAGCCTCGGAGAGGTGGGTTTCAGTTGGTCTCGACTGATAACAGGAGCAAAGATATACGGCAAAAACAATATCAGGCCAGCTAGCTGTTAGATACATGAGTGACCCAATGATACTTCGGTATTTGGTAGTGTCCACCAATTTCTCATGTAAATCAGCGTCTAGTTTCTTGGTATGTGCCATCGGTGTGGCATAGGTGTCACAGTTTTGCATTCAAAATTTGTTTAACAGTTCAAGGTCATATTTGGACTGACTCAAGAAAATACCACGGGGTGATTGATGAACTTGCAGTCCTAGAAAGAACGTAAGTTCACCCATCATGGACATTTCAAAATGTTTTTTCATTAGTTTTGAAAAAGCGTTTGAGTATTTTAAATGTGTTGACCCAAAAATGATGTCATCCACATAAATTTGAACGATTAAAATGTGTGCCCCGTGATATTGTATGAACAGTGTAGGGTCAACCGAACCTTTGACAAATTGGTGAGATAGGAGGAAGGATGATTACTCATCATACCATGCCCGAGGGGCTTGCTTGAGTCCGTAGAGAGTCTTGTTCAGTTTGTAGACATGGTTCAGGAACTCGGGATCAATGAATCCTTCTGGCTGTCTGACATAAACCGTTTCTTTCAGTTTCCCATTCAGAAAAGCAGTTTTGACGTCCATCTGAAAGACCGTTATGTTCATATGAGCCGCGAACGCGAGAAATATCCGAACAGCCTCAAGACGAGCAACCGGAGTGAATGATTCTTCAAAGTCAATTCCCTCTTCCTGTCTATAACCCTTAGCCACCAGACGTGACTTGTTTCTGATTACGGTTCCTTTAGCATCCAATTTGTTTTTCCAAATCCATTTTCGACCAATGACGAAGACCCCTGTTGGTCTTTCAACCAATTCCCATACTTCAAGACGTTTAAACTGATTGAGTTCTTCTTGCATAGATTCAATCCAGTTGTCTTTGGTCATTGCGTCTTTAATGTTTTTAGGTTCAGATTGGCAGACAGTGAGTGCATAAATGCAATGGTCACCGTCTGTGTGAAGACGTTGTCTTGTTATGACTGGTTGATTCGAGTTACCAATAATGTTCTCAAGAGGATGGTCTTTCGTCCAACGATGTGTGGAAGGTTGATGTTGATATACATTATGCAGATTGGGAGGATTCAAATGGCTTGTAGATGATTCCGCAACATCAGGTGCAGCAGTTTCATTAGCAAACGGGTTAAAGAACGCATTTGGATCATAATCTGCAGGTGGGGGTACTTCATTGTTCAGAACATCATCAGCTGGTTCAGCGTCGTTGGATGCAGTTTGTTCAACTGTTGTTGTAGAGTCAACTGGTGGTACTTCTTCAACAGTAGTTGTTGTAGCAGGTGTATCAGGTATTGGAATATGATCAGGTTGAGAAGCGGAAACATTGGATACACCTGGAGCAAGTTCATCAATATCATCACTAAACAGAGGAGCAAATAGCTTTTCCATTTATTGACGAGTAAGCTGGGGGCATGGTTTAGCTGATGATGGGGTTTGAGGGAAGTTTAAATGGTTATGACCGGGTTCCAAGCTGTTATGCTCAGAAGCCATTTCAGTAAGCTCATCGAAATTTGCATGAATCGTTTCCATAACCTGCTTTGTAAGACGATTCCAGATTCGGTAACCTTTATAATTCTCACAATATCCAATAAAGACTCCAATGTCAGCTTTGGCTTTGAGCTTTCCAAAGTCATCACGATCATTATTCGGGTAGCAAAGGGATCAAAATACATGAAAGTGTTTGAGATTCGGTTTTCGGTTGTGGATAAGCTCAAAAGGTGTTTTGTTGTGGCATTTTGTAATCATTGAGCGATTCTGAGTGTAGCATACAGTTGAGACGGCTTCAGCCCACAAGTAATCTGGAAGTGTAGCATTGATTAACATCATTCTGGCAGCTTCCACTAACATACGGTTTCGTCTTTCAACAACTCTGTTTTGTTCTGGGGTGTGTGCAATTGATGTTTGATGCTCAATTCCCACTTTCTCATAGTATTCACGAAGAGTTTGATACACAAATTCAGTTCCTTTGTCTGTTCGAATTTATCTGACGGTGTTCCGGAGCTGAAGCTGAATTTTCGTGAGAAAGGTGATGATCATCTATGGAGCTTGATCTTTACTTCGAAGAAAATAAACCCAAGTCCATCTTGAGTAGTCATGTACAATTACCAAAATGTAGCGTTTGCCATTAATCGTTTGCACGCGCATCGGGCCACACAAATCCATGTGAAGAAGATGAAGCACATGCTGTGAGCTGTGTTCCACCTTTAAAGGAAAGTGAGCAAGAGTTCTTTTCCCTTGTTCACAAGCTGAACATAGGTAATCTTTAGAATACCGGAATCTCGGGAGACCTTCAACAAGTTTGTATCGAGCAAGGTTGGTTATGGTTTGAAAGTTTAAATGTGAGAGACGTCGGTGCCATAGCCAAGATTTTGTAGATGTTGCCTTTGAAAGGAGACAGATGGGAGATGAAGCAATCATGTATTGCATTGAGATTGTGTATAAACTTGAGTTGCGGGTGCCAGACATAAGATCGTTTCCTTGTAGATCACGAATGAAACAAGTTTTCTCCAGAAAAGCAACTTCCAAATCTCCATCACAGTATTGACCTACTGAGAAGAGATTGTGACCGAGACCTTCCACATAATAAACCCTGCTAATTTCGATTTTGCCATTGATGTAATCACCATAGCCCATGATAGCTGCGAAGTGATCATTCCCGAATCTGACAGTGCCAATGAACTTTGCAACAAATTTTGATAACAGTTTGAGATTGCCTGTCATGTGTCGGGAACATCTGCTATCAACAATCCAAAGGATGATCTGTATCACCTGCATTACACACAGACAACACAGATGGAATAGAAGTAGATGTGGAACCCGAAGAGTTAGAGGGTTCCGAAGCAGTTATAGTAGAAACACACATATCAATGATTTTGGGCATCCATTTAAATCCTAGTGTATTATGTAACCATTTCTGCCATCTCCAACTAGTCTTTTTCTTTAGTCTTAGTAAATGAACTAGGTGGTACTACGTTCCTTGGAGGTGATAATGGAGCTATAGGGACGTCAATGCTTTTCTTAGAATCTAAAGAGGGCAGTTTACCAAGCACAGACTTAGAAGCATTAGTGGGCCTAGAGGTATTCCGTTTCTTAGGATTCCGTAAACGAGACAAGATAGTTTTAGCAACACAGTTATCATGACAATCAGAAAGCATACTTTTACGACATATAACACAAGAAGCTTCAGACTTAACATCAAAAATACTTAAAGGTTCAACGTTCGTTACATCACTTTTTCCATTATATTTGTCAGACGCAATATCTAAAGTGGGTGCAACTTGAGTTTTATTCAAAGTCTTAGGGTGTTCTTCTACTTCAGCATTCTTTATTGTTCTTTTCTTAGGTCGCAACTTCCTATTCTTCCTTGTATTGCTCCTAGGCTGTGAAGTGCAGACGTTGGGAAAAGAGGCAACTATTCCTGTTTCAATAGAGGGAATCACGTTAGTATCTTGTGGTTTGTCATTAGGCCTTCTAGAGTCATTTTGAATCTGTTTGGGTGCAGTTACTATTGTGTTACCATCCCTATCTTTCTTAAGTTTCACCACCTCTGCTTTAAGATCATGGATAGTGTGTAACAAATTAAGATTTTCAGTACGAGTGAGACCATCTAGTGGTAAGACATCTTTCATGTATGCAAGATGATCATCAAGATCTTTTGACGCTTTAGCGTGAGTCTTTTTGAGTGAATCAGATATGACACTATGTGCCTTTTTAATTTTTGAAAGTTCTTGTTCATATTTTGAGACTTGACACTTCAAAGACGCGTTTTCATGATCCAGTTGCTCTGATTTTGAATTAAAGGTTTTAGTTTGCAACTGATTGATTTTTTTTTGCAAAGCGAGTTCACGATTTTGACAATCTTTTTGACACCATTGAAGACGACGTTTTGCATTTGAAAGCTCGTTTAACAATCTTTCATTTTCAACTTTTAAAGACTTGATTTGTGACACAGTATCAATATTCTCAACAGTTTCAATAGAATCAGCAGAGATAAAATCAAATGCATATGGAACAGAATATAATAACACCACATTATGGATATTAGCACAGATAACATCTTCCAAGAGTCGATCAACATCTTTTCGTAACATTTTCTTTTTACGTTTTGTATTTGAAATAGATGTTTCTGTTTTCTCGAAAACTATTTTCATCAGTCCAAGTTCCTTATGAAATTCCCTTTCCCAATACAATGCACAATTTTTCAAAATTTTAACATGGGGTAAAATTCTTTTCTAAAAAATATCTCTTTGTTCTCGCGCCTGAAGCGATTGAAAATGTTCAACTTTTATTTCAGAATGAAATTCAATCTCACGTTCTAAAAGTTTGATGTCAGAAGTGAAAATGTCAAAATCTCTAAGAATTTGATGATTTTTCAGGTATTGATTTTACTTCACTGAGTGAAGGTAAAGGACCATTAATTTGTGCAGAATTGGGTTGGGGACCAACATTCGAAGATTCAGAAATAGGTGTGATGACCCAAGGTGTGTTAGAAGTATCCCTTTGTTCAACGAAGGTGACGGCTTTTGAATAGTTAAATGATTTGTTGTAAACAACATTTTCTAATTTTGATCGACTCTCGTCTTCTGCATCTAATTCCTCTTGATGAATATATTCAACAACACTCATGATGGAATCATCAATTCTATGTTCTGCACTGTAAACTTCCGGATTTGGTTTGAATGCTCTATTTGAAAACTTAGGTTTGTAATCATCAAGATTCGGTCCATATCCATTTGGATTTGGCTTGAAAGTAAACTTTTGAATCGTTTTGATTGATTCACTATGTTTATAAACAACATGTCGAAACTCTTTGATTTTGTTTTGTAAGTCGACAATTTCCTCGAGATAGGCATCTATTCGTTTCGTTGAATGCTTTTTGTATTCAGAGAACTATTTTTGACAAGTTAACAACTCAGCCTTGGCTTTTTGATTTTCCAAAGTAAGAGCGTTAGTTTGTTTTTTATGATCATGTTTCAGTTGTTCTATTTGAGACAACAAAGCATTCTTGGATGCGACTAGATCACGTATCTGTCGTTCTTGTGATTTTTCGTTTTGGGAAGATTTAGCAAAAGCGACTTCAAAACCTTGTTCACGTTTTTCTTGAGTTTTAAAAACGTTGAGTTGCCTTTTTAAGCATTCAATATCTCTGGTTAACAGTGCATTTTTATCTTTTAATTGCTGGTTCAGATCACAACATTGTTTCATGCGGGATCATTGGTCATTAAGTAAGAGGTCAATATTTGGAGGAGACAAAGGTTCATCGTGTTCAATGTGAGTCTCAACATAATCATTATTCAGATCCTCAAGTATAACCATGGAGTCAACTTGATTATCAATGGTAACCATGAGGTCATCTTGATCGTCAAATATAACTACTGGATCTAGTTGAGTATCATCAGAATGATATGTGTATGGCTCATGTTGAACATTCTGAGCCTCGTCGGATTCAGATGTTGACGGGGATATTAGATCAGTGATGAATATGGTTTGATCCGGTACCTGAGACAAGCCGTCAGTGTCATACACTGGGCCTGTGTCACTTATGTGGAGTTCATGCATGTTTTCCATCAACATAACTGCTGCATTAGCCTGCAAGTCCTCCATATCATCATCTGAGTCTGCATCTGCCATAAAACTCTATTCTTTGTTTGTGAGGGTTCCACCAGCTTCGTCCTTGAGAGCCAAAAGTAAAGCCTCCTTGTGATAAGCACTGCCTCTAGTCCTCGGCTTAGGGCATGAATTAGCCAGGTGACCCTTCTCATTACAGTTATAGCAACGAAGACTATTAATCCCATTCTGAGCATTAACTTGTTCAACCACTTGAGCTCTCTGTGGAGCACCCATGTTATTCCTTCCCATAGCATTAAACCCTTGACCACCGCTCATCTGACGACCATTACCACGATTCTGAACTTCAACACGTCCATTGTTAACAACAGCCTGATTCCTTGTATTTGATGAGGAACGAATGCGATTGTTGGATTTGTTTGTATATCAGCCGAAGGCTCTAGCAATCATAACAAACCCTTGTTGCAATGCATCGAAAGCATCGAAATCCTTATTAGCTTTACTGTAAAGTGTTTGATCATTGTTGTTGTTGAATGGAACCAATTGAGTTTCTTGAGATTGTTGCTGTGACGGATCATATGGTGTAATTTTTGCAGTTGGTTGAGCAACGGGTTGTGGAGGATTTTTGAATTGAGGATAACAAGTTTGAGCCCACAATGCTAATTGTTGATTATCCGAAAGTGAAGGTGAGACAGGGAGTCCACGGATAGCCCTTTCTTTGTCAACTTCTTTTTGGTGGGTCTTCAAATAGTCGTACAACAATCCGTATGTAGCATGATGAAGATTATTAGCTTGACCGATGAAAATGACATAGTTCTCCCAATCAGGACCAAGACTACTTAGGAACTTAGTGTTGACGGCAATTCTTGGCATGATGATGTTGTGTTTTTCCAAATCATTGATGATGTCTGAGAATCGATGATGATAAGACTCTAATGTCTCTCCTGGTTCAATCATGAAGTGTTCATAAGCCAAGTAAATTTTGGATTCCATATCCTCTTGATTGAGTTCAGTGCCTTCCATGAGAAGATGAGTATTTTCCCCACATTGCTTTAGCAGTCTTTTGAGCAACAACACTTCGAAGGATTGGATTGGGTAATCCCAAAAGGATGTATTGCATTGCTAGCTCATCAGCTTCGAAATGTAGAAGTTCATCAGAAGTGAGGTCAGAAAGAGTTGCAATGTTGGTGACATCATCTCTTGGTGGAGTAGCATTTTGATCTCCGGGTGTAATGACCGTAGGCATCTGAAACGGACCTTCCAGGATGACCTTCTTTAAGAACTTTCCATGTGGCTTCTTTAGATCACAAAACCTGAAGAACCTAATCACCCATTGATCGTAGTTTCCGGGAGTGAGCATTGAAGGTCTATCAAGTGATCCAGCCTCATGAATGGATTCTTGGCTACTTAAAGCTTCACACATCTTTGCAAACTAAGACGGTTCCTTCATAGTATTCCTGGATGGATGTTGACTGTAAAAGTTTTTGTAAGGTTGTACTTGAAGACTAGGTGGTGGTTGAACCATTTGTGGTGGAATTGCTCCTTGTTGTGGAAAATGTTGCTGGTTAAATTGTTGTAGATAAACTTCTTGTTGTAGATTGAATTGTTGTTGTTGTTGACTGAGTTGTTGTTGTTGTTGAGGATACACATGAGGAAAGTAGTTAGAGTATGGTGGTTGAGACATCTTGAAACTTGTGTAAATGATGGATCTTTGTAGTCGAATGAAACTTTGTTGATGAAGAGTCCTTAGGCATAGAAACCAAGTTTAGGCAGAGTAATCCTTAGGCGTAAAAACACCAAACTTACGCATAAAATGACTATTTACGCGTAGGATTAGATTACGCGTAAGAATTGAGAAACACTAAGGTTAGGAGTAAACTGAAAGTTAGACGCAGAAAACTTATGCGTAAGATTAGCTTATGCGTAAGACATGGCTTAGGCGAAAGAAAATGCTTAGGCGTAAAGAGTTCTACGCGTAAGTTTTAGCTTATGCGTAAAATTAGGGTTTTGCCCAAAAATCATTTACACTTATTCCAGTGTAAAAGATATCCAAAGTCGAAGTGTTTTCAGGCTTATCCAAGCAAGAAAACACTGAGTAAACCAAGAAAACTGATGATCAAACCACGGATAACTTACGCGTAAGATTAGGGTTTGCTTACGCGTAGGATATTCCAAAACTGAGTTTTCTGCCCAAAGATTTTTCTAAACCAGATTTTTGTGATGAAACAGCTTCAATATCACCAAAATAACACAAAAGTGTGAAACTTGACGATCCAAAACTTTTAAACACGTTACGCGTAGAAATATCCACACGTTTAAAACCAAGCTTAAAAACAATGATCTACATGTAAAGTTTGAAACTCTTTTCCAAAAACTTAAACTTTAACACCTAATAACCTTGAAAGTACAAGAATCTTGGATTTGAAAGTGTAAAACATGAGTTTTTATGCGTGTGAAAGTTTGCAAACCGAGTGTTACGCGTAACACAAAAAAAACTTCAAAAACAAAATCGTTTCACCCAACTATTTGGTGATTGATACCACTGTTAGGTTCCCATATTTATAACACAAGCATCAATAGAAGAAATAGATGAAGAGATAGATCAGTTGAACAAGACAAAAACACTATGCGTATGAATGTGAGACAAGTTATGCGTAGATAATGAAATGAAATGAAAAACCAACCCTCAAGTGAGGGTTTACAAGATTATTTATAGGAGGGAACTAGGGCAACACACCAAGTTCCCATCCTTTCCTTATTGGGCTTGGCATAGGCTCATGGGCTTTCTACATAAGCCTAGCCTTGATTACTAACATAAAAGCCATAATTAAGCTAACTATTACATATTAATTACTAACACTTGAAATCTAGTTTAGGAGTGATTCCAACACACAATACATGTTTTAGTCATTACCTTAACATATAAACACATTCGTTTTAACATCACACCAATACAAACCTTACCAAAACTTAACCCTAATTTGGTTTAAAAATATTTTTGGTATTATCATTAATGAACGGAGCAAACCCTAGTCCTCTTACCTCTAATCTGATGATAAAACATACATAAACTGTTAGGAATTGGAAATTCTATAAGGAAGTTTCGGTCACCCCAATTATAGTCTAGCATATGTTAGCTCGTAGACATATCGTTATTTACGTTATTTAGTTAATATGTAGTTAGTTATTAGCGTAGATTAGTTTAGTGAACACCGTGGAGGAAGGACGGGTCTTTACCCACTGTATGCCTGATCCACAGTCCGACAGGAGGACGTGTAGGTTGTAACTATGAATACCCATTCCATCCTTGGAAGGGGTGGTGCTTCTTAATCTAACCTTTTTCTTTTTTGTTTAACTCTCTCTCTCTAGAATCACCCTCTCATCTCTTTCACTCTCTAAATATGGATTACTTGTATTATCACCATCCTAGACCACCCGAATCATCAAACAACATAATATGTATGATCCTACAATTGGCAGCAGAGCCTGGGTTGTGTTGTTTTGATGATTTGCATGGTTTTTGAAGCGGTTTTGTATGCGGTTTGGTTGATTCTTGTATGCGGTTTGTATTGCTTTGATGCGGTTTGATACGGGTTGTGTTAGTTGATTGATTACTTGTGGTTCGTATCATTGTTTAAGCTGTTTTTGTATCGAGTTTTATCCTTGGTCCAAAATAAAAAAATCAGGATCCTTAAATGTTGGTTGCCACAAACAGTTCCTTTGGTCATCTTTGTCAACTAACTGTTTTTGATAACATTTAAAAAGACAATTTTAGTACCATTCTATGATAAATATGTGGTCAACATTGGTCAATCTGTATGGTCAAAATGGGGATTCTAAAGCAGTTTTTTCTGGGTTATAATGATATTGGTTAGAAATTGTGAAATTTCTTGAATGCGGTTTGAAGAAAGAGAAATAACCAGATCCTGTTTTTTAGAAAAGTACCATATGCGTTTTGTCATAATAGGGCATGCGATTTGTTAAAGTTATCTGAGTTTTGACTCTTTAACAATTGTTGCGATTTGTTTTTTTTGGCAAGCGGTTTGTTATTTCAAGATAATAAGGACTGCGGTTTAACATTTATATATGCGTTTTGCCAAATAAAAAATCGATGCGACTTGACATATCAAGATGATGCGTTTTGTTGACATCGAATCTTGCGGTTTGAATGAAAGCGATTTGACAAATCACTTATGCGATTTGAACTTTATGAAGAAGACTCTTATGTTGTTTGTTCACCATGTGACTCGACCAATCTAAACCATGTACTAAAATCAACTCACAACCTCAGTTTTACAAACATCATCGGTCCAATATTAATCTTAAGATGTCACTAATCCTTCATCTATGTCACTACAATAATCCTCACATCTATTAGACTCAATATGATTAAATGGATCTCAGGATTGGTTCAAGTACTTCAATAATCTTTCAAGAATTTTTTGTTAAACCTTGTCCATCATAGATCCTTTAAAGCCAAGCTTCTTGATATAATATCCGAACTCTTAAAGAAAGAACAAAACGGTCCATTTCATTCTTTCTTTGGTTCGTTCAAATGGAAATCAAAACAGAAAATCTAGTGTTGAACCTACCTCAAGACCTTTCGATTGACCTTGTTGCCATGAATTTATCTCTAGCCATCCCTGTGGCGAGACTCATCTTATCCAAGGATCAAAGAAAGTAGTCTTTATGAAAAATACTGATTCCTGCTTTGAGTGTACGCATCAGTAAAAGGGGCGGATTATTGATTTAATTTGGAAGCAGGCATGAGAGATTAGGTATATTGTTTGAGATGGGGGCGCTGTTTTGTCAGTTGAGTATTATTAGGGTTAAGGATGAGATTAAGAGGCGTTTTATACCCATATTTTTAGAGTATACATTGTATCACTTGATATACCTGGTTGGAAGTGGGTCGTGGAGTATTATTGGGAATGCTTGTGATTTCATGGGCTTAGAGATGTTCATATGGGCCCGAACATACACATGCTTTGTATATTCCTTGGATAATCAAATTGGACTGTGGCCAAACTAAACTAAATGTGAAATCATTTGAAAACTTTTGATGGAATCATAATCTAAATGTGAAATCATAATTTGAACCAAGATAAATGTGAACATTTGACATTGATCGAATGCATAATGATTTTCACATGGATTATGGTTCTTCATTATTCATGGGTCGTGAGATTAATTCTATGCACTGGATCGAATATTAATTTGAGTTAGGTCGTTGTGTTTTTTGGATGAATATGTTTGGACCAATTTCAAAGAAAGTTTGTTAGCCTTAATAGTTTTTATTAGAAGTGATGGTCATTCACATTTAGGAACTTTGTAACGTGTGTTAGATATCGTGCTAGAATAGTCAACGGGCTCGTGGATTGGGCTAAGCTAATTGGTTATTAGTTTAGTTAAGCTAGCCTTGAATAAGTTCTTGTAACCCAATCCATGTCCAAGCCCATATACGGCCCATGGCCAAGCCTTAGGGCATCCTTTATCTTGTACTATAAATACCCCTCAAGTATGTCATTTGAGGGGTGTGCTTGAGTGTGTGTGTGTGTGTTTTCCTTTGAAATAAATATCTCATTGTTTTCATCTTTTATCTTCACATACACGGTTTGTATAAACATCAAGTCACCATCTCTTAATCTTTCTCATCTTATTTCTAAGCTTTGTTTGTGTTTGGGTTTCACGAGTTCTACGCATAACTGTGGTTAACGTGGGTATTTCATGATAAGGTTGATATCGTAGTGGTCCTACAATTTGTAAGGTCCTACAATTGGTATCAATCGCCAAACAATGGTTTAGGAGTGTTTTGGTTGAAGTTTCTTTTGTAGTGTTACGCGTAGCTTCGTTGTCATCTTTGTCACGCTTAGAGCTTTAATTTTTGCACTTAAAATTTCAAGATTCTTGTGGTTTAAGGTTTATTTGGTGCTAAAGTTTCAGTTTTTTGCAAAAAGTTCGAAGCTTTACGTGTTTTTCTTCATTTTTAAGCTCGTATTTGGTTCATTGGTCATTTCTACTCGTAACTTATCTAAGCACTTTGGGTGAAAAAGGTCAACATTTTTGGGTTATTCGAGTGTTTTTAAGGCTATCTGTGCAAGATAAATCGTTTGAATCGCTGGAAATGTTTTACGCGTAGGTCAAAACCCTAGTTCTACGCGTAAGAAAAGTCAACGTCCTTTGTCTACGCATAACTTTCTACGCATAAGTTTCAACGATTACTCAGTGCTTCCCTCACTTGGATAAGTTTGTGGAACACTTCGACTTTGGATATCCCTTACACTGTGATAGTGTAAAGGATTTTTGGGCAAAACCATAATCTTACGCATAAGCTTAGACTTACGCGTAGAACACTTTACGCTTAAGTATTTTTCTTACGCCTAAGCCTTGTCTTACGCATAAGCTAAATCTTACGCATAAGTTTTTCTACGCCTAACTTTAAACTTACGCATAAGATCCTACGTCTAAGGAATCCTACGCCTAAGATCCTACGCATAAGCACCAACTCTACTCGTAACTTCTGTTTTCTACGCCTAAGCTATTTCTACGCATAAAAAAAAAAAAAAAAAAAAAAAAAATTGAGGAGACTTGAGTAAAATTTAAATTTTTGAGGAAAACTTGAGTAAAATTGAGTAAAATTTAAATTTTTAAATTTTTAAAGTTGATGGCGGGAAAACTTGAGTAAAATTTAAATTTTTGAGGAGACTAAACGTTCAATTTTTACGCGAGATTCAAATTTTGGTTTAACTGTGAAAATTTTGGTCAAAAATTCAAATTTTTTGGCCTAAATTCAAATTTTTCGGGTCAAATTTGGCGTCAAAATTGTCATAACTCAAATTTTTCATACGACCTTAGAATTGATTTTTATAGTGAATTTCAAATTTTGGGAGAAAATTTTTTTACGCCTAAGAACCAAGGTTACGTGTACGACTTTCAGAAACACCTCAACCAAGCTTAATCTTTATCAACCACAACTCCTTTATCGTTGAATCGATCCTACATCAACTTTATCAGATCATACCTTCATCAATGGAAACTCAACAAGACATTCATGCAGCTAGTGCCGAAAACCGTCCTCCTATTTTGGAAAAAGGTGGTTATCTTCAATGGATAAGTCAAATGCTTCGTTACATCAAGACAAAACCTAATGGAAAATTGATGATCAAATCCATTCAGGATGGACCCTTCAAGCCTCGACAAGTCCAAGTCCCTGGAAATGCTTATGCAACACCTCCCATCCCACCATCCTCTCATCTTCAAAATGAATCAGAATACACTGAAGAGGATCATAAACAAGTCGATGCAGATGACATGGCAATTCATATTGTCCAATTGGGTTTACCAAGAGACATCTTTGCTGCTGTAGACAGCTGTAAAACTGCTTTCGATATGTGGGAACGTGTTAGACAGCTTTGTCATGAAACAGAAATTGGTCAACAAGACATGGAAAACAAGCTACTAACTGAATGGGAAAAGTTCACTTCAACTCCAGGAGAATCCATTGCATCCTACTATGGAAGGTTTTGCACTTTGATGAATGAGCTTATCAGAAACAAGTTGACACCCAGAACTATCATTCAAAACATCAAGTTCCTGAACAATCTTCCAGAAGAATGGGGACGATATGTCACTATTGTTAACCAAACAAAAGACTTACATCAGGTGAACTTTGATCAACTAAACGATTTTCTGAAACAAAACCAATATGAAGCAAATGAAGTAAGGAAAGAAAGATTGGCAAAGAATCATGATCCATTGGCACTAATTGCAAAGACTCAAACTCTAGTGAATAGACAAGAACAAGCTTCATCATCTTCCACTAACAACAACTTGCAGCAATACATTCCACAACCACAAGTTGTTATCCCTCAACAACAATTCTATCCACCAGAACAACAAGTCATTCAACAACAACAGTATCCCCAATACCAGGAACAAGGAATCACTGATCCTGAAACTGAATAAGAAAATGCTTTGCTACAGGTATTTTCTTTATTGGATAAAGCATTTAGCAGTCGCATGGGTAATCAGGCGGTTCCGTATCAGGGTAATCAGTTGGGTCTGAATGTTGGAAATCAGATGGGACAAAATGTTGGGAATAGAGCAGTAGGTAATCAAAATGGGAATGTTGCAGCTCCAGTCGTTGGGAATTATGGACATATGAATCAGGGTAATCAGGTTACGTGTTACAACTGTCAAGGAGTGGGTCACATGGCAAGGAATTGTCCTACCAAGCCGAAAAAGAAGGATTTTGTGTATCTTTAGAAAGCTATGCTGTTAGCACAAAAGAAAGAATCAGGAATGCAGTTGAATGCTGAGGAACATGACTTTATGGCTATTATGGATGATTTGGAAGACCGAGAGGACATCAATGCAAATTGCGTCTTCATGGCAAATCTTCAGGAGACTAAGTACGACACTGACTCTGACGCACCTCCTGTCTATGATGCCAATACAGTATCTAAGGTACCAATCATTGATCCATGCTATAACAATGTCATATGTGATGTGTTTACTCATGACGAACAGCATTCTGTGACATCAGCACCTACTTATGATACATACATGGACAATCTGAGTTGTAGCAATAATAACTCTGAAACTCCATATGTGGATCCTAATGGAGGCTATGTGGCACAAAATACTGAGACAGATGAGGAAACACATGCTTATTTTGAATCATTAATCAATAAATGTGGCATTGAAATTGATAAAGTTAGTAAGGTCAATCGTGAGGTTAAGGCCGCGAATAAAAAATTGACCGCTGAGCTTGAGAGTTACAAAGAGAACGCCAGAGCCTTTGAATTTCATACAAACAAACTATCAGAATTAGAAATTGGTTATCGAAATTCTGTTTTAAGAGAACAACAATTGCAACTCAAGTATGACACACTTGATGTTAATTTGAACTTGAAAATAAAATCTTTAAACAAGGAAATTTCTGATCTTAAAATCCAACTTTCTAAACAACAAGCAACTTATTCTGATCTTGAAAAAGAGAAGAAGCAGTTGATTGCTGATTTTTCAAAACGAGAAGATTCTCTTCTTGATGAAATTCTTGATAAAAATGAGATGATTAAAAAGTTGGAAAACTTGCTTGTTACAACGGGTCATTCAGCCAAATCAACTAATATGCTGATTAATCAAGTAAATCCGTATTTTTATACAACTCAAAAAATGGCTCTTGGCAACACACCTCCTTGTTTCCTCAAGAAAGCTCAGAAAGAACGGAATGTGTTGAACAATGGAAAACCTTTGCATGAACCCATAATTGTTCGTGATTCTCTTGAAACGTTACAACTATCTGAGGAGAGTAGATCAAGAATGAAACAAAAAAATCCGGAAATCAAACCAATTGATTATAACAAATGGAACAAAATTAATGGTATTTCGTTTGTTTCTCATAAAGAACAATCAACGTTTTCCACCACACCAAGTGTTTCAAACAAAGTGTCAACACCAGTTTCAAAATCAGTTTCAAAACCAGTTGTTGTTTCCACATCTCTTTCGAACATTGAACAAATGTCTTCAAACAATCCTTTTAACACAAGTGATGCGCGAAGTATTTTAGAAAATGTGAAAACTAGAATTGGGATACTTCAAGAGACTGTCAAATCTAAAACCAATATTACAACTAACATCTGGTTTACTCGTCATGATGACGAAACAAAAGAGTTTTTTGTAACCCAAATTGCCCCTCAGCTGAATGCCATCAGTGCAAGGGTAATTCATTTTGAACAAGCATTTTTGAAAGAAACAGTTGACTTTGTCAAGGACCACAAATCCCTGGTAAAGTAAGCTAATGAAAATGTTGAACACATCAAAGTTTTGGAAAATTTAAATGATTCTCTCTTCGAAGATGTTATAACTACTGATATCATGTCCATCATTTTACAAACATATTCTGTTGAAGATCATGAAAGACTCCAGTCTGAGACCTCCGCAATTGTTTCAAAATATGAAAAAGCTCTTGAAAAACTTGAAAAGGAAAACGTGTCATATTTTAAACAGCTTGATCGAAAAACCAAGGAATGCAAGTATGACAAACTGTCTTATGAGCGTGCCTACAAGGACATGGAAGAGCAAAATGATCTTTTGAGGGCTTAGCTGGACAGACTAAAAGGAAAGGCAGTGGATACTAAGATTGCAAAACCATTGACTGAGGAGAAGGAAAATGTTCCAAAACAGGTTTTCAAACCAAAAATGTCTATTTCTATGCCTCCTCCAAAAGTCAATGAGAAAAAAGATTTGTCAAAACCAGTCACTCCACCTGCCTTGCAAAAGCAAAATGAAAAGATTGTTGAAAAAGGAAAAGCATTTGCTGAAACACCAAAAGTGATTACACCTGGCATTTCTAGGAATAGTACACGGAATGTGACCAAAAATCCTGTTAAAGAATCTGTCGGTTCTAACGACATGGTCAACAATCACTATCTAGAAGAAGCTAGGAAAAAGGCACAGACTCGAAAAGACGGAATCTTAGGTGCAACATCTAGGGTGATGAATTCTACAAGATTTCAAGGCACTGCTAATAGTAGTAAACCATTACCTAGGAACTCTCTGCAAAAGACTAGGGATTGGCTTACATCTAAGAGTAGTTGCGCAAAAGAAAATGCTATGCCCTTAGAAAACAACACTAGGAATTCTAAGTCTTTTTCGAACCAAAATCAATTTCCAAAAGACTGTAGTGACAAAGTTAAAGCTACTGTTTTAAACAAAAATATTGAATTTGTCTGTACTACATGTAAAAAATGTGTCTTTTCAGCTAATCATGAGGAATGTGTCTCACAATATCTCAAGAAAGATAATTCTCGTGCCAAGGCACAATCCACTAAGAACCCAAATGGAAACAAGCCCGTTGATAAAAAGACAAACAAACAGACACCTAATAGGACGATCTCTTTAGGACGTAGTTTTTCTAAACATGAGTCTTCCGCTGTATCTGATAAGAAAACAACTCCTAGATCTTACCTTAGGTGGATACCCACGGGCAAAGTTTTCAACAAAATAGGTCTTAGGTGGATTCCCAAAGGAAAGATTTTTGATACTTGCTGCAAGACAAATAATAGTGAAACTCATCAAGTTAAGGAAGTAACAAACACTACAACCGTTGATAGTGATCACCCTCGCCGTGAGGAAACATCTACTTCTAACACTGTTATTTGTGAAAATTATTCTTCTATGGATGCAGGTACTTGTAAAAGTGTTGAAGGTTCATATACCCCGTGTGGTAAAGAAGAACTTTATGCCTATTTCGCATGTGGAAATCCTTTTCTAGCTCCTCTCTTATCTCCACTTTTACTTGTCCCAACTTAATTTCTCTTTCTTCAAATCTTCTTCGTAAATATTTTCAAAAAACCAAAATACAAAATTTGAAAAACCAACAAAAACACATACAAAAATAGAAAATTTTCAAAAAATACAAAAACATTAGAAAATTTCAAAAATCCAAAAATATTCTTCTCACGACATGTCTCTCGTATAATCGATATTCTGTACGTTTCTAGAAATGTCATTCAACAATGATACGGACATATACAGATGCTTGAGCGAGAGTTCTTTAATTGTTTTCTAAAACATGTCATTTCTCAAAATTTCTTCATAAAAATGGCTTTCGTATACTTCAGTGCGAAACCCGGACTTCAAATTAACGGCTTCTGGACACATCAGTTCAGGACCCGCGCTTCAAAGAAAGGAAAGTGCTTATCAAAATCAAAGGTTTTAAATATTTTTCAAGCTCTATTCCTAAAAACAATGGCTTGTAAGTATTTCCGCTTGCAACCCGATCTTTAAAGAAAGGAAAGTGCTACGCAAAATCGATTTTCATAAATATCGAGCACTTATCCTAAAACAAATGAAGATAATTCTTCTTCAATATCTTCAAAAGATTTTTTAAAATCTTCATCTTGCGTACCATTGATTCGAAATTTTTCAAAAAGATTTTTCAAAATCTCTCACATTTGGTACCAAGATAACTCCCTCTAAACCCTTAATTGATTCTAAATTTTCTGTATGAAAAATATGCTTTCGTTAAGGGGGAGTATAAAACCAGAATTGTTCCAAAATTCATGCTAAATCAGTTTCTCTCCAAATGCTTTTCGAAAAACATATCTTCTAATCAATTGTGTTTCAAAAACATCATGGATATGCTATTTTTGAGGGGGAGAAACGTGATTAAAATGCGATCAAAAATGTTTAATGATCGGTGTTTGAATCTCAAAATGAGCTCGACTCAGACGGAACCAATGAATTGACGGGAATCAATGTTAGTAAATGTACCATCTCGAGAA
The DNA here is from genome assembly GCA_019973895.1 of Chrysanthemum seticuspe. NCBI lineage: Eukaryota > Viridiplantae > Streptophyta > Magnoliopsida > Asterales > Asteraceae > Chrysanthemum > Chrysanthemum seticuspe. The sequence goes on along the minus strand of BPTQ01000001.1, from coordinate 164,284,042 downwards.
ACTTTCTATGACTTGACCAGGACGGGTAATAATTTCAAGCTAGTTCACTAGTGATGTAAACGTGTCTCGAATCGGTCTTGTTCATTGAAAGTCGATCAATTCAAAAAGTGCGAACTCTACCCTCTCTGTGCAGATTTCAGATAAAACAATAGAAGCACATGTGAAGGGGGAGTGTTTATGAAAATATAAAACTCTCAAGGTGTTAACAAAATATGTTTTATAATCATAAACACTTTGAGATATTTTCAAGAAAAAGGTTTTATGGCAAGATAGGGATAGTCATGGAGTTATAAGGTGACTAAGGATAGGAAATTCGTCCTATGATCCGCCAGAGCCGGAGGAATCTACCCAAGGACATCACAAATAGTTAGTATTAGAAGTCCTTAGGATTGATTGAAAAAAGGAATAATGTGAGAAAGGAGAAAGAAGGGGTTGAAGAATTAAAAAGAAAAGTAAAAGAAAGGGTGAAAAGAAATAGCCCTCCATATTCAACCTTAGGGCAGAAACCGGGTTCAATTCATATGCTACTGGTTGTCACTTAGTTGACACTGGTATTGAAGACAAAGACGTCATGGACCCAGTGACGCACTGCACTAAACCTTCTAGCCACTCAATTCCTCTTAAAAGGATTTGTTTCATTCTCACTGGGAACCCTACATAATCTATCGACTTTCTCTTAGAGATCGTTGATATGGAAGAAGGAGACCCTCTCCCTAGTCTCCGCTCAGGAAAACCAAAACGCACTATTGAATCTAGAGCCACGAGATTCATCAAAAGATCTCATAGGAACACATGACATGACATCGCTTGTTGTTCATCAATAAGGACACAAGTCTTATATTCTAGAGTCCTACGCAGATCTTAGCAATCTGCCAGAAAATTTATGAGAAGTTTCACATCTGTGATCTTCAGTGATTGAATGGAAACTCCTGCCAGGGTCAACATCAAGCAGCCCTGACAGCAGGTCACTTCGGTAACTCCCTGTGGATTACGCTTAGTATGTCTCAAACGGTCTACAGTCGTGGGGTGATGCTTCAGTGTACCTCAGCGACTCATCTGAACTGTAGGTGTATTTCGGTACATCGCGTTATCTCACTTGTGGGACTCCAGTTCAGGAACGGCCTCTGTGAGAATTAGAGACGTGTTTTCACAATATGCTGTTAACACACTCGAAATTCAAACTTGTAAGTGCCGGAATCCGCTTATTATTAATCTGTTTTATGTTTTCTTCTTATGGAAGCTCTGGAGCGGATTGATCGTGCAGACTCTCCACATGCTAATACCAACAACACATGAAAAGTTCTCATCAAAATCAAAGGCAACTTAAAGTTAAAGATGATTCTTCGTCAATGTCAAAGAATCTTCAAAGTGTAAAGACTCGAGAACTTCATCATTGGAAACTCAAAGTCAAATAGAAGTGTGAGCATGGTGGAGAAAGACGTGGAGACACCTAACCAACGAAGTTGACAACGGCAGACAACCACATTAACCGATCACAAAGCATGAAGGAACAAAGAATTAAGACTATTCAATATCTACACACAAAGTTCAAGCTCGAGAAAAGTAAAGATCTAATCAAGTGGAGCATCATTTGAATGACCACCCCTTAGGGGGAGATTGTTAGCCTTAATAGTTTTTATTAGAAGTGATGGTCATTCACATTTAGGAACTTTGTAACGTGTGTTAGATATCGTGCTAGAATAGTCAACGGGCTCGTGGATTGGGCTAAGCTAATTGGTTATTAGTTTAGTTAAGCTAGCCTTGAATAAGTTCTTGTAACCCAATCCATGTCCAAGCCCATATACGGCCCATGGCCAAGCCTTAGGGCATCCTTTATCTTGTACTATAAATACCCCTCAAGTATGTCATTTGAGGGGTGTGCTTGAGTGTGTGTGTGTGTGTGTGTTTTCCTTTGAAGCAATATAACATCTTATTGTTTTCATCTTCTTTCCTTTATCTCTCTAAACATACATACGAATATCATTCAAGTCACCACGTTCTTATTCTTTCTTCTTTACGCATATCATCAGTTTGTGTTTAACGTGATATAAGTGTTGGGTTTGTGATAAGGTTGATAAAAGTAAGGTCCAACAAAGTTGTGTGATGGCTTGAAATTTAGACGTTGGACTTGGATGTTGGATTTTGATTATGGATCCGAAATATTACTAGTGGACTGGAATTGAATAGGATCTGGATTGGACTGGGCTTAATGAATTTTGGATCGAATGGGCTGATGTGGTTTGACAATGAGTCTTGCGATTTGATGAGTTTTCGATGATGAGAGTTGTTGTGGTATGCGGATTGATGCCTTGGTTTATACATTTTCATGGAATATATTATGTCACGGCTTGAATTGATATTTGGACATGGTTGACTATGGGATTGTTTGTACGATATTTCTCATTGGGACTTGAAGTGAAGTTTTCCGGGCGCGTTTACTTGTTTCAACTTCTTTCTTTCTACCCTTCCGCGAAGATGACTTGTCTGGTCATTTATATAATGTGATAAAGACTTGACTATTTAGTTACTCTTGTGATTCTTTCTCGCTTAACCCACAACGTAGCTATCACTTCGGTGTCTCACGCAGTTGAGGATAAGTCAAGAGGTTTTGTACATTGGGTACACCGTTTCTTTTTCGCAAGGATTAGTACAAGTTTAAGTACCAACTCTGGGGAATTTTACGTCATGTTCAAGTTTGGCATATCGGGTCTATTTCTCCAAGTGGTCATTGCTATAGCCGTCAGAATACGTAAATGGTGTGTTTACCAAAGTGTTTAATGGTTGAGATGTAATCAGCAATTCTCATAGGTTACTCGATGCTACAGCATGTCTATGATACTTCACAATCTAAGAAAAATCTTTAAAATTCCTCAACGACATTCATGATCTTTCAAGATTTTTGCTTATGACAAGAACTTCTCGTGCAGATGATCGTACACGTTATGATGCTTCCGAAAGTTCGAAACCATCATGGGGGAGAAACGTGTACCTTGGTTTACGGACAACCTCTAGGGGGAAGTAGTGTATACTACTTGACTTAGTATGGTTTGTGAAGTTGTATACATATGGGTAAAGTATTGTTGATGATGGTGAATGAACCGTTGATAAACCGCTGCATGTTCCCCTAAAACAGATATTCACCGAAACCAAAGTTTTCATAACACAGTCAAGCTGACATTGTTTACGGTTTAGTCTTGGTTTTGTAAAATCCCGCGAAAGAAACTAATTCTCGGTTTAAATCATAGACTTGTAAAATCCGGTGGCAATGGAAACATCCTGGAAATAGTGAAGTGCATTTCCAGATCTATCTTGCAGTTTATTCTTGGTTTTGTAAAATCCCGCAAAATAAACTATTTCTCGGTTTAAACCATAGAATTGTAAAATCTCGAAATGTTGAAACCATCTTGGGGAAAGGAAAGTGTATTTTTGGATCTTATCTGATGCTAGTGCTATGGTTTCTTCTTTGAAGAAGGGATAAAGGGTGTACTTCATGAATTGGGTGATTGTTTGGATATTAGTCATGACATTTTGGGTATTTCAAAGTTTTAGGGGGTTATGCTCTTTTAACCAAGGTCGGGATGAAACCATTATCATAGTTCATTTAAAATGTCAAGGAAGGCTAGATTTGAGCTTTTAACCAGAAGATGTGACAACGGCGTTAATTCATTATTATTTATTTGAGGTTGAAGAGAAATTTCACGGCGAGTGTACTTAGTATCTGAAGGTATCGGGGATGGTTGGATGAAGATTCTTCGAGATCCTTGTTCGAGCTTTTAATATTTTCAAAAACGAAGACTTGGAAATCTAGTTATTTTTGGGTGATTTTTCCTTTTCTTTTTACCTCTTGGGGGAATTGGTCTCTTGCCACCACAAAATAACTATCACTTTAAGGAGTTACGTTGTAGTGCTCAGTGTCACATTAAATTGTGGATTTTCAAGAGGTGATGTACGTCTTATACTTGATGGTTGGTTGGATGAAGAGTATATAGTACTTAGGGATTCAAAGTGGGATGAACTCTCGGCACCGTTCTTTGTTACATGTGTGCAAGTTTAAGTCACAAGTTCGGGTAAATTCAGTTCAGGGTCAAATTCATCATATTGGGTTTTCTCCATCAGTTGTCATGACAAAGAGCCTACTGAATGATAATGGTATTGATTACAAGTTTTTCCAAGAGATGCTGAAAAGAGAGAGATTATGACGTTTGAACACAACAGTTCAAGCCTCGTACTCTAAAGAAAAGAAAAGTATACGTTTCAGTGCGCTATATCTTCAAGAAGAAGAGAAATCTTCTTATGACGTTTGAACACAACAGTTCAAGCCTCGTACTATAAAGAAAAGAAATGTGTACATTTCAGTGCGCATTATCTTCGAAAGAAGAGAAATCTTCTTATGACGTTTGAACACAACAGTTCAAGCCTCGTTCTCTAAAGAAAAGAAAAGTGTACGTGTCAGTGCGCTTTATCTTCTGAAGAAGAGAAATCTTCTTAATATGACTATTCTCATCAACATGCTTCATAATTTTTCCATGCGCTTTCAGTTATCAAGTGAACTGGACTATCGTTGCTAGTTCTCCTATTCCATTTGCTCAATTAAAATGGCGATGGCGACATCATTTGCAACCTTTGAGGGGGAGAAGTGTGAAGAGACTACATTTTTAAGATATTCACTTGTTTAATCAAGAATGGCATCTTCGTATGCAATTCTTGAGGGAGAGAAGAAGTATGATAATTCTACATGTTGAGTTATATTTGAGAATATATGGTCATACGGCTCCTAACTCATGTAAGAACCGAGCTTCTTCTTATCGGGTCATCTTTACATGGAGTTTCTTCTAAGAGCCGTTGGTTGACATCTTCTCACGGGCTAATATGTTTAATGACAAAGTGCTTCCAGTTGCGGGGCTGATTTCCTTGATGAACATCTTTCTGTTCTTGTTTGATTTGGAGAGATTTGAGTTAAGGGGATTTGCTATATACAAGTTAACGGGAATGCATGTGGTAAGAAGAAGATGTTAACTTTCTATTCCTCATTCGGACAATCTTGAAGAAGGTCGAGTCTACAGTCTGTTCTACATTTTTCTGCTTCATGTTAGAAGACTAAAGACGAGTTGCATTTGATTATCTAAATACTTCTTCTTAATCTAGGCATTTATCAAACAGATTGTTGGTTTAGGGGAGAGCACTAATTGGGGGAGAGTGAAATGTCATATTTAATCCCTAATTATACTTGCTCACATTCTTCAGCAAGTTGATTCTCACAAAGATTAAAAGTTTTCTTCTCAAAATATTTCAAGTATCTGGGCTTACAATGAGTTGCTGATTCTGAAGTATCAAAACCAGCTAGGGGGAAGGAGACACGCATCTAAACGCGAGTAAACTTGATGAACTTAATACTTCTAAGTGATTGAAGATATCCCGGGAAGACAAATGTCATTACCGCAGAGAAACTCAAGGTTTGACTCATGGCGTTTAGTGTTCTTATTCCAACTATGTGGGGGAAGAGATGGAAGAGTTAGTTTCTGGTGATAAAAGAGGTACACAAGTGTGTGATGATCTCGATGTCATCGCAATCATCAGGGGAGAGAAATTGTGTACATTGGGGATGCTTAGTTGTTTCAGTTGAGAGCTTAATCAGTGACTCAGTGATAGATCACTTATTCCGGAGTTGACATCAGTAGAGATAATCAGTGATTCAGCCTGCTACTTCAATGTTATCGGTTATTCTCTCTTTGGGCATTCAGGTACTTCGGGTTCTTGAGCTTCATACACTATCATCAGGGGAGAGAAAAATATACATCGGGGTTATTCTTTGGCTATCAGACTTAATCTACTACTTCGATGTTATAAGTTTCTCTGTTTTTGGGTATATGTGTATTCAGGTTCGTGAGCTCTATTCTAAGAGACTGACTGCATCAATTCATCTACTTGGGGGAAGTGGTCTCTTGACACGTTTTGGCATGCATCACTTCAGAGTTCAGTGTGAAAGAAATTTAGGAAGAATCTTTCAAGCATGGGATGATACGTTGCTATTCTATTGGATGATATTACCCCGAACGAAGAATCACGATGATTATTCTTAAAAGGAGCAGCAAGATCGATGATAATGATGTGCTTCTTTTTGCACCTGACTAAGGCAAGCTTGAAATAGAGCTTCGAATCTGCTCAACAAAAGGATTTTCGGTTTGGGGGGAAGCTACCAAATTCTCACTTTCAGAAGGCTCAATTTCTCTCTTCGATTCAAGAGCCTTGGAAGCTTTGGTGGTGAAAGTTTAAGAGATGTTTATTTCTATCTTCTACAACGGGTTTACATAAATTTGTTTGTCAAAATAGTAGAAAATGAGTTGCATGAAAATCAATCAGAATCGAGTTTACATAAATTTTCAAAACCCAATCAATGACTTCAGCAGGGTTAAAGTTTTTAACAAAATGAGTCATTGATTGAGGGGGAGAATGTTTTTCAAATTTATATCATCTAAACGAGCTTATTTAATCATCCTATGTGCTTATCAGAAAAAATATATTGAGGGGGAGAGTGATTTCAGACTAAATATTTTCAAACGATATTTAATCTATCAAGTCCGTTTGTACAAAATAAGTGGTGATCTAAAGATTTAATGTTATGTCATGGTATGATTGTCTTTAAAACTCAAAGATCTTTCAAAATTAATTTTTTTTCTCTTCTTGTTTGATTGTGAAATTGTTTTATTTTACCTAAAGATCTCTTAAAATCATCATACCTGACACTAACAATCTTTAATGTCTAAAATTGATCCTTATCAGTTAATTTCAAAATTAAATTATGGCACGTCTTTCCCCAAAATTTTCTAAATGATTTAAATCGATTGGGATCACAAATCTCAATTGGTTTGAAATTTTTTATCAGGGGAGAGATCGTGATTTAAATCTCAAATCGGTTTTAAAGGGTGATTGTTTCAAAAGCACTCCTTCCTTCATGTGCCAAACGATTTCAATTACATGATGCACATGATTGAGGAGAAGCATTTAACAAAAAACCATAAGAGAAAAAAAGTTAAACTTGGCATATTTTCTCCCATGATTTCTAAACCTATTTAAATCACTTGGGATCCATAATCTCAAAGGGTTTGATACTTTTGATCGGGGGAGAAAATGTGATTTAATTATGAAATCTGATAAATAATGATTGTTTTGATTCAAAGTGCAAGTTCTCTTTAATATGTGCTAAACTCTTTCGTATATCGATGCACATATTGAGGGGGAGCAAATGGTTTCTATTGGAAATCTTGGAAGTTATTCAAAAACCTATTTCCTCTATGTGGAAAATGATTTTCAAATATCCAACACACATTTTGAGGGGGAGAATTTACCAAGAAAATCAAAAGGCTTTTTCTAAGGAAATTGCCATCAAGAAATTGTTTCAAAGAACTCTTGCCTCCATGTGCTAAACAACTTCTAAACCATATGCATATGTTGAGGGGGAGCATTTCTAAATGATCAAAAATAATTAAGGTGCAAAATGCTTTGATATTATATCACAAGTAACTTGATTAATTTTTCCAAATGATTTTTCAATTAGTTTCAAGAAGAAAAGAACAATACCAAAAGACAAACCAATTTACTTTATGCATGGTGTTATAAGGATGGTTAGGTTAGGTATTCGTTCCCATGATCCCGCCAGAGCAAGAGGGATCTACTGATATGTGCTTAAACACATATCTTTTCATTAGTAAAACTGACCCAAAATAACCAAGGAAAAGCCGTTTATTGCTAATATTTGTGGTTTTCTTGAGTTTATGCTTGTGCAGGTACGGATATGCAAAAACACGCAAAAAGGAGCCAAATCAGACGTAAATCCGAGCACGAGAGATCAAGAGAGATTGAGCTGAGCCGGAAGGTCGGGATTGTGCATTTGGGAAGAGTTTATTCTCTAAGGATGATTTTTGAAGTTTCAGTCAAGTTTGAAGAAATGTCAAGATTAGTCCCTAAACTTTGAGATTTGGCATAAATGACCCTTGAAGATTCAAAAGTTACAAATTTTACCCTTGGATTGTTTGAGATTTACAAGATTGGTCCTTAATGAGCATTGTCAGAATTACACCTTTGGTCCCTTGGAAATCAGTTTTTACACTTTTGGTCCTTGGTACATTAAATGGTAACAATTCAAGTCCAATATATAAGTCCAAACCCATATCTAACTCTCGGCCCAAAATGATATACCCGGATCCAAGTCCATTAAACCAAATCACATAACACCCGGTCTAATATTATAACCCGTTTCCCACTTAACCCGTATACCCAACCCGAGTCAACGAACCAAACCCAGTCAAAGTTACCAATAAATAATAAAAAAAACAAACCCCGCCCTTTTCTTTCCCCCTTTTACCCAGTTACATAGAACCCTAATTACCCCGTGTCAAAATTGAGTACAATTACCACAATTAAGGGCATAAGTGTACTTTCCCCTGACACACACTGACACATGGGAATGCCAGGTCACCCATCCGTGTGCTTAAGGCCACATGTTGCTTTCTGATTGGAGGAAACAGGTCATCAATAGTGATCCAAGGGTTGTTATCAAGTGAAGATGCGTGGGATTTGATCTAATGGTGAAAACGAGCTCAGAAGAAGCACAAATGAGGATTTCCAGAAGCTTCCCAAGACCTTGAGCTTAGCTATATATAGGACCCTATTTCGTTCACATTGTATCTCATCTTTAATCTTTTCTTCTCTCTAGTTTAAGTAGTATAGTTAATTGTAGTTTTCATTTTTAATGTTTTAAGATTTCTTGTAATTCGTATTTTGTACTCAAATGATTTAGATCAATAAAATTCAAGCTTTCATTCTCAAGTTTTTGTTTAAGTTTTATGATTTAAATCTGCTTATGATCTTAGTTTAGTGCTTATTTCAGTATTATCAACTTGTTTCTAGCTTATTTCCTCAAAAACTCAAAAATACAAAAAAATCAAATAAAATCATTGAAAAATAAAAAATCATATTAGATCTGTTTTGTGGAGTGATCCATCATTAGCTACTATTTCTACAAGGTTCATATAAGCTTTTAATAGCTTAATGTGAGCTTATTCTTCTTTTCACACTCAAATCACAAATAAAATCATTCAATTACAGTTGCTACAGTATCTGGTTCTGTTCTGCTGGTGTTTGATCTGATTGGGATGATGCAGATGCTGGAATTGGGTTAAATTTGAGCTGGAATTAAAGTAGGTTAGGGTTTTTATAGGTTAGAGGTTCTATGTTTCATGATTGCAAGCCATAGTGGCTAGGATACTTGTAAGTTCATCAATCTGTTTTATACATTTCACTATTGAATCTGTTGTTTGCATCTGATGTTTAGTGATAATTAGTTCTTATTGATCTGTGTTTAATGGCAGTTTAGTATTATTTAGTGGTAATCTGTTGTTATTTCATATATCAGTTAAGTAAACTAGTGTTTGGAATTGGTTGTTAATCTGAGATAGAGGTTAGTTAATCTGATATAAGCAGTAGAAACATGTTCATGTAGGTATTTGATAGTCATTTTAGGTCTGTGTTATAGCAGTATTATTCATTTAGTCAAAATCACTTGGTAGTTGATCTTATTTGCATTTCTGTTAAAATCAGTTGGTATAATATTTGCTTATTGGCTTTAAAATAAGTAGATCTAGCTTGCTTTAATCATCATTAGTCTTTAAACATCAAAATTAGTTAATTACTTTGGATCAAAACTCAATATAGTCAAAGTTACAAAACTGTTTTAAAAAGTCAAAACATGTATAATCCAATTTGTGCAGATCTTGCAGCTTGAGCATTGAGCTCATTTCAGTGATTTAGAGCTTGAGATTTGGTTTAATTATAGTCTGCCAGGTGTTCTTTAGGACTGCATTATTAGTTTTTACACAAGCTCTTCTTATAAGCTTGTGCATAAGCTCAAACATAGGACCTGATTCACTGTTTGGCTAGATTAGGCAGTTAGTTAAATCATTAAACAAGGCTTGTAGCTTGTTAAGATTAGGTATATTCAGTTGCTATTAGCTTATTTTAGCTTAATCTAGCTTTAGTCACTGTTTGGTAGTTTAATTAGCTTGTTTGCTTATTTTTAAGTAGCTTATCTCTTATCAGTTGTGTTACAGCCTTAATATCTCATACATAAGCTGCTTATTTCTTATTTTTCATAGAATTAGATTAACTTTTTAGAATTTTCCTGAGATTTTCACAATTTTTGGTCATTGTTAGCTATTTTTCTCAATTTAAAATAGTTTTTAATCACTTTTTAATAGCTTTTATTACAAATAATTGAGAAAAAGTTCCAAAAAAATAATTTTTCAATTTTCTCAGTTTTAGAAAAAATATAAAAAGCTTAAAAAATATTTTTCCTTATTCTTTCCGTTTTATTTGGTATTTTTCACAATTTAAATGAGATTAAAATAGTTTTAAATTAGTAGAAAATAGAAAATTAATCTGAAAAAATAAAAATATAGTTTTGAAAAGTCTCTTATGATATTTTAGATTTTATAAAAATAGTTTCATATTTTTCTCCTTAAATTTCATAATTTTTAGAATTTTAATTTAGTTTAAATAGTTAAAAATTAGTTTTTAATTTAAATAAAATCCAGAAAAATCCAAAAAAATAGTTTTAATTCTAAATTAGTTTTTACATTACATTTCTAGAGTAAAAGTACTTTTAGGCATTTTTAGGGTGTAATTTAGACGTAGTTGCATTTTATTTACGTTTTATTAATTACGTTTTAGTGATATTCGCACTTAGGATTTCCCGTAAAATAGATTCCCTTAATTACTTTCCCTATTTCCATAGTTTAATAAACATAACCAAGCAAATCAAATCATCGAGCATTAAATTCCAAACCAAGAACGACGTTGGCAATTCACGCCTCGTTGGGAAACGATTCGGGTTGTCTAATCCGTATACACGATCACACACGGGATTTGATTTATTATTCTTTTTCCTAAGAGAATTTGAATCTATCTTTGTGATTATTTTTGATATCGATATTGAGGTTTTATCCATACACACACCCTTAAGCCTTCATTATCAAAGAATCAGTGTCCGAGCCGTTTTAAGTTTCTTACGGTTAGTCATTCACAAGTGGCTAGCTTGTGTGAGTAAACTTGACGTGTTTTGGCACTGAATCAATTTTTGGTGCCGCTGCCAGGGAGGGCTTGTAGCGAGTTTTCGTATTCCGTCTCGAATCGCGTGCATTTGAAGATCCTTCCCCGAGTGAACTTACCGTCGTTTTTGTAAATATATATTTTTGAAAAACCCAAAAAAAAAAATCTAAAAACACCAAAACATTCTTCCTAGAGTGTTTGCAAAACCATAAAAAGTAAAAAACCAACAAAAGAAACTGAAACGTCAATTGTTACGTCGGCTCACCTTGAAGGTACAACCTATACACGGGGTATAAGGAAAGTCTTGACATTAAATTGCAGACTGAAGAACGATCCACTCTTCGTTATTGAAGCATGGGATAGATTTAGGGTAATCTTCGATTTGATTTGACCGCACTTGCTTTTTTCTGTCGTGTACTCTCGTAACCCCGTTTTTCCTTAGAAAATGTAAAATTGTGCAAAAAATGTGAAAAATTTAAAAATTTTTGTAAGCTTTTGTTAAGTCTTTTTGATTGAAAAGTTTTGCTAGTCTCTTAGACAAGAAGCTATAAAATGCGAATTCTAGCTCATAAGGCCAAGAATTTGAAAGTTTCCCTGAGTGACTTTAAATATGCATAACTTTATTTCATTAGACGAAGCATTTGCTAAGTTAATATATGTTTTGACACCTTGTTGACTTTCCGCTGGTGAGAGTAGGAATAGAATTCTGACTTGACCGGGCGTGTTGAGCCCTAGCTTGTTCCCTTAACCATAGATAATCTAAAAATTATCGGCTAAGCATCCGCGGATCTCATTATTTGAGATTTTAAATTTGCGGAGATCGAGAAATGATAGAGTTACTTATGAGTTTAGATGCTAAGCGTGGAGTAGTTGGTTCTCTTTAGAGCCCATCGAAGGTACTTATGGCTTTTTGTTCCCACAAAATTGTTTCACCCCATATCTGTCTAATAAATAATTAGAGATGTTGAGTTTTTGGCGATAGTTAGTTCTTTATCTTCTTAAAAGAAGCTTTGTTTTAAAAATTGGGTACACATCAAGGATCCGTAATAAATAAGCAATAAGTGATAAGTGAAAAGTAATAAGTAAAGTTATGAGCTGCGGTGTCGAGATCGGACCCTTGGATCTTTAGCCGGGATTGAGTAAGGTCTTAGCCTAGCCAGCCGGGATCCTCATTTCATGAAGCCTATAGTCTTGGAATTACCCCGTGAAGCTCCGTAGTTCATAGCTCATATAAATAAAAAGTAAAAGTTTATGTTTCAAAAAAAAAAAAAAAAAAAAAAAAAAAAAAGTAAAAAATATGAAAAAAATGAAAAAAAGTCAAAAGTTTAAGTGAATAAAAATTCCTTGATGTGGACCTCATTTTCGGGACATTGGTTCTTGAGAGAAGATGGATAACTAATTATCGACTTAGCTTTATATCTTTATCGGAATAAAAGTTATCGAAACGAGAAATTTGAAGAAATTCATTTCTCACAAAAATAAAAAAAATCTAGAGGAAAATAGGAAAATGGGAGCAAAAGGTATTTACATAAGTAACTTCCATGGGTAGTGTTAGCATCTAGAGTCATACTTAACAATGATTTCGGTTTTACGCTTAGTTTGGGGACTTGTGAAAAATCAGGGACGATGTATTCTATCCGTATGGTCACTTCACGCTGTGTTGTGTTTTCTGCTCCGTGATCCTAACGTGTCGTTTGAAAAATGTTGGAGTTATTGCTCGACATGAAAGTTCAACAAACCGTCATCCATAACCAGAATGTGCTTAATCGTAATATCTATACATGGGAATTTAAAAGGTAAACGGGGCGTTTTTAGAATTAAGGCTTTCTTAATCTCTTTTGAGGAATCTTTGCTACTTCTTCATAGGTTTAGTAGAAAGAGATTGAAATCCTTGGTTTTAGAAGCGTGAGTTGATTGCATTGCGTGAGGACACGACACTGGTCTCGTCTGGGGTATTTTGGTATGTGCTAAAACACATACCTTTTCTATATCAAAACTGACCCAAAATAACCAAGAAAAAGCCATTTATTGCTAATATTTGTGGTTTTCTTGAGTTTGTGCTTGTGTAGGTACGGATATGTAAAAAACACGCAAAAAGGAGCCAAATCAGACGTAAATCCGAGCACGAGAGATCAAGAGAGTTTGAGCTGAGCCGGAAGGTCGGGATTGTGCATTTGGGAAGAGTTTATTCTCTAAGGATGATTTTTGAAGTTTCAGTCAAGTTTGAAGAAATGTCAAGATTAGTCCCTGAACTTTGAGATTTGGCATAAATGACCCTTGAAGATTCAAAAGTTACAAATTTTACCCTTGGATTATTTGAGATTTACAAGATTGGTCCTTAATGAGCATTGTCAGAATTACACCTTTGGTCCCTTGGAAATCAGTTTTTACACTTTTGGTCCTTGGTACATTAAATGGTAACAATTCAAGTCCAATATATAAGTCCAAACCCACATCTAACTCTCGGCCCAAAATGATATACCCGGATCCAAGTCCATTAAACCAAATCACTTAACACCCGGTCTAATATTATAACCCGTTTCCCACTTAACCCGTATACCCAACCCGAGTCAACGAACCAAACCCAGTCAAAGTTACCAAAGAATAATAAAAAAAACAAACCCCGCCCTTTTCTTTCCCCCTTTTACCCAGTTACATAGAACCCTAATTACCCCGTGTCAAAATTGAGTACAATTACCACAATTAAGGGCATAAGTGTACTTTCCCCTGACACACACTGACACATGGGAATGCCAGGTCACCCATCCGTGTGCTTAAGGCCACATGTTGCTTTCTGATTGGAGGAAACAGGTCATCAATAGTGATCCAAGGGTTGTTATCAAGTGAAGATGCGTGGGATTTGATCTAATGGTGAAAACGAGCTCAGAAGAAGCACAAATGAGGATTTCCAGAAGCTTCCCAAGACCTTGAGCTTAGCTATATATAGGACCCTATTTCGTTCACATTGTATCTCATCTTTAATCTTTTAATCTTTTCTTCTCTCTAGTTTTAGTAGTATAGTTAATTGTAGTTTTCATTTTTAATGTTTTAAGATTTCTTGTAATTCGTATTTTGTACTCAAATGATTTAGATCAATAAAATTCAAGTTTTCATTCTCAAGTTTTTGTTTAAGTTTTATGATTTAAATCTGCTTATGATCTTAGTTTAGTGCTTAGTTCAGTATTATCAACTTGTTTCTAGCTTATTTCCTCAAAAAACTCAAAAATACAAAAAAATCAAATAAAATCATTGAAAAATAAAAAATCATATTAGATCTGTTTTGTGGAGTGATCCATCATTAGCTACTGTTTCTACAAGGTTCATATAAGCTTTTAATAGCTTAATGTGAGCTTATTCTTCTTTTCACACTCAAATCACAAATAAAATCATTCAATTACAGTTGCTACAGTATCTGGTTCTGTTCTGCTGGTGTTTGATCTGATTGGGATGATGCAGATGCTGGAATTGGGTTAAATTTGAGCTGGAATTAAAGTAGGTTAGGGTTTTTATAGGTTAGAGGTTCTATGTTTCATGATTGCAAGCCATAGTGGCTAGGATACTTGTAAGTTCATCAATCTGTTTTATACATTTCACTATTGAATCTGTTGTTTGCATCTGATGTTTAGTGATAATTAGTTCTTATTGATCTGTGTTTAATGGCAGTTTAGTATTATTTAGTGGTAATCTGTTGTTATTTCATATATCAGTTAAGTAAACTAGTGTTTGGAATTGGTTGTTAATCTGAGATAGAGGTTAGTTAATCTGATATAAGCAGTAGAAACATGTTCATGTAGGTATTTGATAGTCATTTTAGGTCTGTGTTATAGCAGTATTATTCATTTAGTCAAAATCACTTGGTAGTTGATCTTATTTGCATTTCTGTTAAAATCAGTTGGTATAATATTTGCTTATTGGCTTTAAAATAAGTAGATCTAGCTTGCTTTAATCATCATTAGTCTTTAAACATCAAAATTAGTTAATTACTTTGGATCAAAACTCAATATAGTCAAAGTTACAAAACTGTTTTAAAAAGTCAAAACATGTATAATCCAGTTTGTGCAGATCTTGCAACTTCAGCATTGAGCTCATTTCAGTGATTTAGAGCCTGAGATTTGGTTTAATTATAGTCTGCCAGGTGTTCTTTAGGACTGCATTATTAGTTTTTACACAAGCTCTTCTTATAAGCTTGTGCATAAGCTCAAACATAGGACCTGATTCACTGTTTGGCTAGATTAGGCAGTTAGTTAAATCATTAAACAGGGCTTGTAGCTTGTTAAGATTAGGTATATTCAGTTGCTATTAGCTTATTTTAGCTTAATCTAGCTTTAGTCACTGTTTGGTAGTTTAATTAGCTTGTTTGCTTATTTTTAAGTAGCTTATCTCTTATCAGTTGTGCTACAGCCTTAATATCTCATACATAAGCTGCTTATTTCTTATTTTTCATAGAATTAGATTAACTTTTTAGAATTTTCCTGAGATTTTCACAATTTTTGGTCATTGTTAGCTATTTTTCTCAATTTAAAATAGTTTTTAATCACTTTTTAATAGCTTTTATTACAAATAATTGAGAAAAAGTTCCAAAAAAATAATTTTTCAATTTTCTCAGTTTTAGAAAAAATATAAAAAGCTTAAAAAATATTTTTCCTTATTCTTTCCCTTTTATTTGGTATTTTTCACAATTTAAATTAGATTAAAATAGTTTTAAATTAGTAGAAAATAGAAAAATAATCAGAAAAATAAAAAAATAGTTTTGAAAAGTCTCTTATGATATTTTAGATTTTATAAAAATAGTTTCATATTTTTCTCCTTAAATTTCATAATTTTTAGAATTTTAATTTAGTTTAAATAGTTAAAAATTAGTTTTTAATTTAAATAAAATCCAGAAAAATCCAAAAAAATAGTTTTAATTCTAAATTAGTTTTTACATTACATTTCTAGAGTAAAAGTACTTTTAGGCATTTTTAGGGTGTAATTTGGACGTAGTTGCATTTTATTTACGTTTTATTAATTACGTTTTAGTGATATTCGCACTTAGGATTTCCCGTAAAATAGATTCCCTTAATTACTTTCCCTATTTCCGTAGTTTAATAAACATAACCAAGCAAATCAAATCATCGAGCATTAAATTCCAAACCAAGAACGACGTTGGCAATTCACGCCTCGTTGGGAAACGATTCGGGTTGTCTAATCCGTATACACGATCACACACGGGATTTGATTTATTATTCTTTTTCCTAAGAGAATTTGAATCTATCTTCGTGATTATTTTTGATATCGATATTGAGGTTTTATCCATACACACACCCTTAAGCCTTCATTATCAAAGAATCAGTGTCGGAGCCGTTTTAAGTTTCTTACGGTTAGTCATTCACAAGTGGCTAGCTTGTGTGAGTAAACTTGACGTGTTTTGGCACTGAATCAAATTTTGGCGCCGCTGCTGGGGAGGTTGTGTCACGACAATATCGTTTGAGGTTTGACGATTAGTGACTCGAGATCCTTCATTCGTGAAGTTACTATTTTTCTATAAAATAAAAAAGTAAAAAAAATATTTTCTTTTTTCTTTTGTATATATATATCATATTAAAAAATACAAAAAGATTTTCTCTTGTGGTTTTTGCTAATAAATAGAAGACACCAATTATATAACATTCTCAACGGAGGTGTTATCATTATAAGTTCCCGAACTAAAGATCAAAAACTTGCCTTTGTGTCGCTTGTGAATTGATTTACTTCTATCGGATAAACAAACTGTATGGTGGGTATAAGGACGGCCTGACATTAAATTGCGGCTGAAAAGAAGCGGGTTTTTAATAAGCTTCGCGCTGACCTACAAAGCTTCTCCGCTCGCTTGTGCGTTTGTCTTGTAGAGGTGATTTATTCACTTGGGATTATTGGTTAAGTTCACTGTGTTTTCGAATATCGGTCTCTTTTAATTGCCTTGGTTTTTAAGTGCATGCGCACTCGCTCTCAATCACGACGTAGACGTAATCAAAGAATAGACGTACCCGAGTTACGTACTATCGTTGAAGAACCCGTCATGGCAGACACTCGAACGATGAACGAGTTACTTCAAGCTCCCGTAGACGGCTACGGTGACGCTATCGTACTTCCACCAATTAACACCGAAAATTTTGAACTTAAAACAAATTTAATACAATTGGTGTCTAATAAACCTTTTTGTGGTTTAGATCGTGAGGAGCCCCACGCACACCTCCGTTGGTTTAATCAAGTTGCTTCTACGATTAACTTTCGGGGCGTCTCTCATGAGTCGATCAAGTTGAGATTGTTTCCATTTTCCCTTGAGGGGGCAGCCCGGACTTGGCTCGAAAAAGAACCCCCTCAGTCGATTACAACATGGGAAGATCTTTCTAAGAAATTTGTGAACCAATTCTTTCCTCCGTCAAAAATAACAATGTTACGAAATCAAATCATAAATTTTCAACAAAAATTTGACGAGAGTTTTGGAGAAGCATGGGATAGATTTAAGGAACTTTTACGTAAATGCCCAAATCATGGTTTTACCGATCTCCATCAGATTGATACATTCTATAATGCTCTTACTCCGTCCGATCAAGATTCGCTTAACGCGGCCGCCGGTGGTAATATCTTGAGTCGTATGCCCACTGATATTAGCATGATTATCGAAAATAAGTCAAAAGTTTCTTCGTCTAGAAACCGACCGATTGTTTCTAAGATTGCTACTAATGATAACTACGGTTTGAAGAGTGAGTTGAGTGGGCTGACTGATGCTATTAATTCTATGATGAGAGAGTTCAAGATTCATAAATCCGAACCAGTCAAAGCCGTTACTGAAACATGTGTTATTTGCGGTGGTCCTCATCCGTATTATAATTGTCAAGCCACCGATGGCGATCTCCGAAATGCTTCTGTAGCCTCTGCTAATACGGTTCAAAATCAAAACCAAGGATACCGTGCCAACCAAATGGGACCACCCGGTTTTGCACCCGTTCCTCAACAAAACCAAAACCGTTATCAAAACCAATCTTACAATCAAAACCGAGGAGCCAATCTCAATCATGGTAATCAAAACTACCAAGCTCCTCCACCACAAGTTTATCAACAACCTCCTCAACAACAATATCAATCACCTCATCAAGCTATTCCAAACAACGAGATTCTGTCTTACATGAAGAATTCCGACAACACCATTAAAAATTTGCAAACTCAAATCTCAAGTATAAGGAATGATTTCAAAAGAGACATGGAAGTTACGAATAACAAAAATATGAGAGAAATGAGGGATATGATGGCTAGTTTCTTTCAAGCTAATCAAGCTTCTACTTCTTATTCTCAACCCTCGGGTTCCGGTTCTCTTCCAAGTAATACGATTCCTAACCCGAGAGGTGACATGAAAGCGATCACAACCCGAAGTGGTGTTGCTTACGATGGACCTACGGCTCCTACCACTAATTCTTCTTCTTCTCGTGTGGTAGACCGTGAGACCGGGGTGACAAAGGACCCGGTGCTTCCTACTAATAAGGGGAGTACTGTGAATGTCCAACCCACGGTTGTCCAAGATTCTGAGCCCGAAGATGCTCCCGTTAATGTGAAGAAAGCTAATCCGAAACCGTCTATCCCATATCCGTCTCGTCTTAAAGATCAAACTCTTCGTGAGAAGTCGAATCATCAAATGGAAACGTTTTTCCAAATCTTCAAAGACTTGAATGTGGAGATCAGTTTTGCGGATGCCCTTCTTTTGATGCCCAAACTTGCTTCTACGATGAAGGGATTGCTTACGAACAAGGAGAAACTATATGAGCTTGCTACGACATCTATGAATGAGAATTGTTCGGCGGTTATCCTCAAGAAACTTCCCGTAAAGTAAGGTGACCCCGACAAATTCCTCATTCCGTGTGATTTTCAAGGAATTGTTCAATGCTCCGCCTTAGCCGATCTTGGCGCGAGTATTAATTTGATGCCAAACTCAATCTACGAAAAGCTTTCATTACCCCCACTTACCCCAACGTGTATGACTCTCGAGCTAGCCGATCGTTCTATGACCCGTCCAAAGGGTATAGCCGAGGATGTCTTTATTAAAGTGGGGGAGTTCGATTTTCCCGCTGATTTTGTTGTAGTCGATTTTGATGCCGATCCTCGAGTACCCTTAATTCTCGGAAGAAGTTTCTTAAGGACGGGCCATGCGTTGATTGATGTCTATGAAGGAGAGATCACCTTAAGAGTTGGAAAAGAAGCCGTCACGTTTAACGTTAACCATACTTTTAAATCTTTTACCAAACAATATGATGTGGCCAAAATTAGTAACACCGAGGTGACAAAGGACCCGGGAATTCCTATTAATAACGGAAGTACCAAAAACGTCCAACCTCCGGTTGTTCAAAAAGTTGGGCCTAAGACATCAAGAATTGATCCAAGTCTTTCACGTTTCACGGTTAAGAGTTTGTCTACGATACGTGCTGAGCAAAAGAAGAAACTAGAAAAGGAGACTACAACGGTTGTGGTGGAAGATGCTAGCTCTAAGAGCACACCACTTGTCCCACCTCCGCTTTCTGTGTATTGGATTGATCTTGTTCCTAAAAACACCGAGTTTTCTTTGAGTGGCAATCCCACTCCTTCTTCTGAAAATGTGGAACTTTCTTCTAAACAAATCATTTCTGATTCTTCCCCTTCCCATATTCAATATGAGGAGGATGATTCTATCATGAAAGAAATTGAGGCTTATTTGAAAAGTGATTCAGTTTCACCGGAAATTGATAACGCTGACATCGACATCGAAGGAGATATTCGTTTGATTGAAAAAATGCTTTATGGAGATTCTTATATTCCTTCAAAAGAAAAAGTTATTAAAGAAGTCAAGCCGTCTTTTAATCCTTCGCAGCCCGAGCTCAAGGATTCTTCCATTGATTTACTTCTCGAGGAGTTCGCCGATGAACTCGCTCGCATGGATCCACTTCCACCGGGAAGTGAGGATGACATTTTTGATTTTAGAGCCGACTTACGCGAAATTGAATATTTGTTATATCAAGATCCGTCGATTTACTTCGAGAAGTTCACCGATGAACTTGCTCCCACCGACTCGATTCTTTCTGAGATTGACGAAAACGAATACGATGATCCGTTTCTCCCGAAGAAAGATAAGGAAGTTAAGATTTCGACTGATGAGCTTGTTGATTCAGAGGTCCCACACTATTTTTTATCCGAGAATGATTCCTCTTCTCGTGAGGATTTTCACGTGGATGATACTTTGATTTCGTTCCTTTCCGAGGACAAGATTTTTAACCCTGGGATACTCTTCGAAGAGTACATTCTTATCACCAAAGTTATCTGGAAAAAGGATCCTATCTTGGATGCCTTCATTGTTGAACCTTTGAAATACACCTTTCTGTACCATGGACTCCCTTCTTTTATGGAGTATTTCTATTGTGATCCGTCATCTCTTCGTCCACCCGCAAAACCGCCGGATGATGGATCGCTCTTTCTTGAAAAACCTTTTGTGAGTTCGGGAGGATTTAACCTTTATGTGCTGGAGCCTGACATTTTCTTCCCCTCCCAACCCACCCAGTCTCATTCCTTCGGGAATGAGGACACCGTTTTTGACCCTGGTATCTCTACCACTTTCTTCCCCAAGGACAAATGAATTCGGGGATCGAGTCAAGCTAGCGACTCGGTAACCAAAAACAGTAGCGCTTCGTGGGAGGCACCCCATGCTTATCTCTATCTTCTTTCTATTTTATCTAATAAGTGACGTGAAGGGGTCAGCTTCTTCGATTTCTCGTGTTTGGTTGTTTGTGATGCTGTGTTGTAGGATGTTCCCGATATGAAGACTCTCGTGTTCGAAGTTTGTCTTTTCTCCACTCGAGTTTCATGATCGATGCTGATGGAAATCCGATATCCTAATCTTATCGACTAACGTTTATCTTTGAGCATACTTAATAAACGGCTTTTAGATTTTCGTGATACCCTTGCTTTAAACATTGAGGACAATGTTTCGTTCTAGTCTGGGGTAGGGTAATCTTCGATTTTATTTGACCGCACTTGCTTATTTTTGTCGTGTACTCTCGCAACCCCGTTTTTCCTTAGAAAATGAAAAATTGTGCAAAAATGTGAAATTTTAAAAATTTTTATAAGCTTTTGTTAAGTCTTTTTGATTGAAAAGTTTTGCTAGTATTTTAGACAAGAAGCTATAAAATGCGAATTCTAGCTCAAAAGGCCAATATTTTGCAAGTTTCCCTGAGTGACTTTAAATATGCATAACTTGATTTCATTAGACGAAGCATTTGCTAAGTTTATATATGTTTTGACACCTTGATTGACTTTCCGCTGGTGAGAGTAGGACTAGAATTCTGACTTGACCGGGCGTGTTGAGCCCTAGCTTGTTCCCTTAACCATAGATAATCTAAAAATTATCGGCTAAGCATCTGCGGATCTCATTATTTGGGATTTTAAATTTGCAGAGATCGAGAAATGATAGAGTTACTTATGAGTTTAGATGCTAAGCGTGGAGTAGTTGGTTCTCTTTAGAGCCCATCGAAGGTACTTATGGCTTTTTGTTCCCACAAAAATTGTTTCACCCCATATCTATTAAACAATAATTAGAGATGTCGGGTTTTTGGCGATAGTTAGTTCTTTATCTTCTTAAAAGAATCTTTGTTTTAAAAATTGGGTACACATCAAGGATCCGTAATCAATAAATGAGTAATCAGTGATAAGTGATAAAGTAATAAGTAAAGTTGTGAGCTGCGGTGTCGAGATCGGACCCTTGGATCTTTAGCCGGGATTGAATGAGGTCTTAGCCTAGCCAGCCGGGATCCTCATTTCATGAAGCCTATAGTCTTGGAATTACCCCGTGAAGCTCCGTAGTTCATAGCTCATATAAGTATAAGTCAAAATAAAATTAAAAAAAAAAAATGTATGAAAAATGTTGAAAAAAATCAAAAGTATAAGTGAATAAAAATTCCTTGATGTGGACCTCATTTTTACGACAATGGTTCTCGAGAGAAGACGAATAACTAATTATCGACTTAGCTTTGTATCTTTATCGGAATAAAAGTTATCGAAACGAGAACTTGAAGAAATTCATTTCTCACAAAAATAAAAAAATCTAGAGGAAAATAGGAAAATGGGAACAAAAGGTAATTACATAAGTAACTTCCATGGATAGTGTTAGCATCTAGAATCATATTTAACAATGATTTCGGTTTTACGCTTAGTTTGGGAACTTGTGAAAAATCAGGGACGATGTATTCTATCCGTATGGTCACTTCACGCTGTGTTGTGTTTTCTACTCCGTGATCCTAACGTGTCGTTTGAAAAATGTTGGAGTTATTGATCGACATGAAAGTTCAACGAACCGTCATTCATAATCGGAATGTGCTTAATCGTAATATCTACTTGTGAATTAAAAGGTAAACGGGGCGTTTTTTAGAATTAGGGGTTTCTTAATCTCTTTTGAGGAATCTTTGCTACTTCTTCTCTTAATTTTGGTTTGTCTGAACTGTTTTAAGTTTCTTACGGTTAGTCATTCACAAGTGGCTAGCTTGTGTGAGATAACTTGACGGTTTGGACATACCAATTTAAGTTTCTTCATAGGTTTAGTAGAAAGAGATTGAAATCCTTGGTTTTAGAAGCGTGAGTTGATTGCATTGCGTGAGGACACGACAATAGTCTCGTCTGGGGTATTTTGATATGTGCTTAAACACATATCTTTTCATTAGTAAAACTGACCCAAAATAACCAAGGAAAAGCCGTTTATTGCTAATATTTGTGGTTTTCTTGAGTTTGTGCTTGTGCAGGTACGGATATGCAAAAACACGCAAAAAGGAGCCAAATCAGACGTAAATCCGAGCACGAGAGATCAAGAGAGTTTGAGCTGAGCCGGAAGGTCGGGATTGTGCATTTGGGAAGAGTTTATTCTCTAAGGATGATTTTTGAAGTTTCAGTCAAGTTTGAAGAAATGTCAAGATTAGTCCCTGAACTTTGAGATTTGGCAGAAATGACCCTTGAAGATTCAAAAGTTACAAATTTTACCCTTGGATTATTTGAGATTTACAAGATTGGTCCTTAATGAGCATTGTCAGAATTACACCTTTGGTCCCTTGGAAATCAGTTTTTACACTTTTGGTCCTTGGTACATTAAATGGTAACAATTCAAGTCCAATATATAAGTCCAAACCCATATCTAACTCTCGGCCCAAAATGATATACCCGGATCCAAGTCCATTAAACCAAATCACTTAACACCCAGTCTAATATTATAACCCGTTTCCCACTTAACCCGTATACCCAACCCGAGTCAACGAACCAAACCCAGTCAAAGTTACCAAAGAATAATAAAAAAAAACAAACCCCGCCCTTTTCTTTCCCCCTTTTACCCAGTTACATAGAACCCTAATTACCCCGTGTCAAAATTGAGTACAATTACCACAATTAAGGGCATAAGTGTACTTTCCCCTGACACACACTGACACATGGGAATGCCAGGTCACCCATCCGTGTGCTTAAGGCCACATGTTGCTTTCTGATTGGAGGAAACAGGTCATCAATAGTGATCCAAGGGTTGTTATCAAGTGAAGATGCGTGGGATTTGATCTAATGGTGAAAACGAGCTCAGAAGAAGCACAAATGAGGATTTCCAGAAGCTTCCCAAGACCTTGAGCTTAGCTATATATAGGACCCTATTTCGTTCACATTGTATCTCATCTTTAATCTTTTAATCTTTTCTTCTCTCTAGTTTTAGTAGTATAGTTAATTGTAGTTTTCATTTTTAATGTTTTAAGATTTCTTGTAATTCGTATTTTGTACTCAAATGATTTAGATCAATAAAATTCAAGTTTTCATTCTCAAGTTTTTGTTTAAGTTTTATGATTTAAATCTGCTTATGATCTTAGTTTAGTGCTTATTTCAGTATTATCAACTTGTTTCTAGCTTATTTCCTCAAAAACTCAAAAATACAAAAAAATCAAATAAAATCATTGAAAAATAAAAAATCATATTAGATCTGTTTTGTGGAGTGATCCATCATTAGCTACTATTTCTACAAGGTTCATATAAGCTTTTAATAGCTTAATGTGAGCTTATTCTTCTTTTCACACTCAAATCACAAATAAAATCATTCAATTACAGTTGCTACAGTATCTGGTTCTGTTCTGCTGGTGTTTGATCTGATTGGGATGATGCAGATGCTGGAATTGGGTTAAAGTTGAGCTGGAATTAAAGTAGGTTAGGGGTTTTATAGGTTAGAGGTTCTATGTTTCATGATTGCAAGCCATAGTGGCTAGGATACTTGTAAGTTCATCAATCTGTTTTATACATTTCACTATTGAATCTGTTGTTTGCATCTAATGTGTAGTGATAATTAGTTCTTATTGATCTGTGTTTAATGGCAGTTTAGTATTATTTAGTGGTAATCTGTTGTTATTTCATATATCAGTTAAGTAAACTAGTGTTTGGAATTGGTTGTTAATCTGAGATAGAGGTTAGTTAATCTGATATAAGCAGTAGAAACATGTTCATGTAGGTATTTGATAGTCATTTTAGGTCTGTGTTATAGCAGTATTATTCATTTAGTCAAAATCACTTGGTAGTTGATCTTATTTGCATTTCTGTTAAAATCAGTTGGTATAATATTTGCTTATTGGCTTTAAAATAAGTAGATCTAGCTTGCTTTAATCATCATTAGTCTTTAAACATCAAAATTAGTTAATTACTTTGGATCAAAACTCAATATAGTCAAAGTTACAAAACTGTTTTAAAAAGTCAAAACATGTATAATCCAGTTTGTGCAGATCTTGCAGCTTGAGCATTGAGCTCATTTCAGTGATTTAGAGCCTGAGATTTGGTTTAATTATAGTCTGCCAGGTGTTCTTTAGGACTGCATTATTAGTTTTTACACAAGCTCTTCTTATAAGCTTGTGCATAAGCTCAAACATAGGACCTGATTCACTGTTTGGCTAGATTAGGCAGTTAGTTAAATCATTAAACAGGGCTTGTAGCTTGTTAAGATTAGGTATATTCAGTTGCTATTAGCTTATTTTAGCTTAATCTAGCTTTAGTCACTGTTTGGTAGTTTAATTAGCTTGTTTGCTTATTTTTAAGTAGCTTATCTCTTATCAGTTGTGCTACAGCCTTAATATCTCATACATAAGCTGCTTATTTCTTATTTTTCATAGAATTAGATTAACTTTTTAGAATTTTCCTGAGATTTTCACAATTTTTGGTCATTGTTAGCTATTTTTCTCAATTTAAAATAGTTTTTAATCACTTTTTAATAGCTTTTATTACAAATAATTGAGAAAAAGTTCCAAAAAAATAATTTTTCAATTTTCTCAGTTTTAGAAAAAATATAAAAAGCTTAAAAAATATTTTTCCTTATTCTTTCCCTTTTATTTGGTATTTTTCACAATTTAAATTAGATTAAAATAGTTTTAAATTAGTAGAAAATAGAAAATTAATCTGAAAAAATAAAAAAATAGTTTTGAAAAGTCTCTTATGATATTTTAGATTTTATAAAAATAGTTTCATATTTTTCTCCTTAAATTTCATAATTTTTAGAATTTTAATGTAGTTTAAATAGTTAAAAATTAGTTTTTAATTTAAATAAAATCAAGAAAAATCCAAAAAAATAGTTTTAATTCTAAATTAGTTTTTACATTACATTTCTAGAGTAAAAGTACTTTTAGGCATTTTTAGGGTGTAATTTAGACGTAGTTGCATTTTATTTACGTTTTATTAATTACGTTTTAGTGATATTCGCACTTAGGATTTCCCGTAAAATAGATTCCCTTAATTACTTTCCCTATTTCCGTAGTTTAATAAACATAACCAAGCAAATCAAATCATCGAGCATTAAATTCCAAACCAAGAACGACGTTGGCAATTCACGCCTCGTTGGGAAACGATTCGGGTTGTCTAATCCGTATACACGATCACACACGGGATTTGATTTATTATTCTTTTTCCTAAGAGAATTTGAATCTATCTTCGTGATTATTTTTGATATCGATATTGAGGTTTTATCCATACACACACCCTTAAGCCTTCATTATCAAAGAATCAGTGTCCGAGCCGTTTTAAGTTTCTTACGGTTAGTCATTCACAAGTGGCTAGCTTGTGTGAGTAAACTTGACGTGTTTTGGCACTGAATCATCTACCTAGGGACAATCCACTAGATAGTGTAGAAGTCCTTAGGTATGATAAAAAAAAAGAAGAAAAGTGAGAAATG
Organism: Chrysanthemum seticuspe; assembly: GCA_019973895.1. Lineage (NCBI taxonomy): Eukaryota > Viridiplantae > Streptophyta > Magnoliopsida > Asterales > Asteraceae > Chrysanthemum > Chrysanthemum seticuspe. The sequence goes on along the minus strand of BPTQ01000001.1, from coordinate 164,257,740 downwards.
GGAAGAGTGCCGACTGAGATAGAGCTAGAACTGGAATAAACCCAACAAGGTTTAGTAATGAAGTCTCGGTAAGCACTGAAGGGCTTGAAGAATGAAAAAGAAATAAATGTGAAAAGTGTGAAAAGAAATAACTCTCCAATAATTCAACCTTAGGGCAGAAACCGGGTTCAGTACATATGCTACTGGTGTTTACTGAGGTAACACTGGTATTGAAGACAAGACGTCATGGACCCAGTGACGCACTGCACTAAACTTCCCAAGCTACTCAAGTTCCTCTTAAAAGGACTTGTTTCATTCTCACGGGGAACCTACATTATCTATCTACTTTCTCTTAGAGATTGTTGATATTGAAGAAGGAGACCCTCTCTTTAGTCTCCGGCATAGGAAACCAAATATGCACTATTGAGTCTAGAGCCAAGAGATCATCCACAAAATCTCATTAGGACACAAAATTAATGAAGACTTGTTGTTTCACACAATGTAGAAAGTAAGTATATATTGAGAGTCCTACGCATTATCCTTGTGGTATTGCCAGAACATCCGAGTGATATGTAAAAGTATTCACGATGAAGATGGAAATCCTCCTAGAGCTAACATCAAACAAGCTCTTGGTAGGTGACATGTGAGATCTTTTCTAAAGATCAAGCTTGTGACAAATGGATAAAAACAATGGGGCGATTCATTCTTAAATCAACCTTGGTCCAGGAAATGAATTGACGAATACTTTTGGAAAAACCGTTCGATGTGCAAATCTTCTTTTCTCTAGCACATCGAATGTGTATTTATATTTCAAACACAAAAAGCATCTCTGATTGAAAAATTACTTTTGAAAAAACCGTTCGATGTGCAAATCTCTTCTTTTCTATAGCACATCGAATGTGTACTCTTTTTCAAATACAAAAAGTATTTATGATTGAAAATTGATTTCTTCTTCTAAACCATCTTCGTATTGCAAAATTCTTTCTCTTAAGCAATACGCGATTGTTTTTCAAATCATTTTCTATCAATCAGTAAATCTCAATGTGCTGGTTCACTCACTCCGTGTTGTCTACTTTGGGACGCTCCGGTTTGAGAACGGCTAGAACGGCTACGAAACCCTGTCAAGGAGATTCTTTGGAATTCTACCTAATCACAGGCAATATTTATACTGATCAACGGGGAACCGTGGTTCTTGCAACTATATTCAATGAAAGTGAACAAAGAAACTTTCGTATGTTTTAGTGCTAACTGTTGTTTGCAGGAACATTTGGACGGTCGCAGCTGATCGATATTGAGGAGTCAATTCACAACCGCATGCTCACAGCATTCACACTTAATTGAAGAAAATCATGACCATCAAAGACATACAAAGATGCTTCCGCTACTTTGATGAAAAGATGTCATGATCTATAAGGTGTGAGCATGTCGGTCCAAAAGTCACAACATCACATGAAGGCAACACAATAAAGGGTGATCTAGAGATTTACTGTGGCTGATGATCTCAAAGAAAGCTTGAAGAGCATCAAGACGTGGATCAGTTAAAGACCTCCACTGAAAGTACAAAATAATCGGACTACGAAAGGTCACTTCTAAAGTACAAAGATGCGGAATTTGAAGAATTAAAGTCTACGAGCTCAGAACTGAAGACAAAATAGAAGGCTAGGATTTAAAATGTAAATCCTGGGGTGACCTCCCTTAGAAGGAGATTGTTAGGAATTGGAAATTCCATAAGGAAGTGTCGGTCACCCCAATTATAGTCTAGCATATGTTAGCTCGTAGACATATCGTTATTTACGTTATTTAGTAGTTAAGTATTTAGTTATTAGCGTAGTTAGTTTAGTGTAACACCAGGAGGACGTGTAGGTTGTAACTATAAATACCCCTTCTATCCTTGGAAGGGGTGGTGCTTCTTAATCTAACCTTTTTCTTTTTTGTTTAACTCTCTCTCTCTAGAATCACCCTCTCATCTCTTTCACTCTCTAACCATGGATTACTTGTATTATCACCATCCTAGACCACCTGAATCATCAAACAACATAATATGTATGATCCTACATAAACACTTACGCTTTAGGCTGATTCAACTCATATAACACAAACAAAAATGCACCACACACGTACCGATATAAATCAAGAAAGAAACAACATATGACACATATATATGTAAGCTTATACGTTCATGATTTTGTGTGACCATAATTTATTTGTGTTATCAATCTAATTAGTACTTAAGTTTAGGTGTTCATGTTTCATATGTTTATATACTTCATAGGTCGATTAATCAAACAGAAAAACAATGTAGGAGTACCTTGGACGGTTAAAGCTAAATCAAAGCACAACAATCAAAGGAACCAAAACCATCGAACCAAAAACACCACACACTATCACACCACTAGGAAGCAGCAATGAGCACCCACACTTGTATACCACGAACCGATCACCCTAAACCCTAAATACTTAGTACTAGGAACTTTATTTTGTAGTTTCACATTATTCGCATTCAAGGTTCAAATGTCATAACAGAATTTAGGAAAATGAATTTTAGGTTATTATATATATAGTCACAAGTCTTTCTTAAAACAACATTGTTTAACTAGCTACAACAATCATTCTACAAGTTTACTTTGTTAAACATTTTAATCAAAATGAAAATGTATTTTTACATCATTCCATGGAACATACTACTCTAATCTCATATTCCATATCTCTTTAGGATCTTTGAAAGATATGGTAAATATTTTGGTTAGATTATCACTCTTGAATCTTTGAAAGATATGGTAAATTTTTTGGTTAGAATAACCCTCTAGAATCTTGAAAGATATGGTAAATATTTTTGTTAGGAATTAGAAATTCCATAGTGAAGTGTCGGTCACCCCAATTGTTATCTAGCATAAGTTAGCTCGTAGACATATCGTTATTTACATGTTTGTTAGTTAGTCATTAGCTTAGTTTAGCGTAGTGTAACACCGTGGAGGAAGCACGTGCTAGCCGTAACATTATTTAATAGAAGTGATGGTCATTCAAGTTTAGGAACTTTGTAACTTGTGTTAGATATCGTGATAGAATAGTCAACGGGCTCGTGGATTGGGCTAAGCTAAATGGCTATAAGCTATGTTAAGCTAGCCTTTTATCATTTGTAATCCAATCCAAGCCCAAGCCCAAGCCCATAAGGGTATTATGTAAGGAAGTATAAATACCCCTCAAATGGTCATTTGAGGGGTGTGCTTGAGTGTGTATGTGTGTGTGTTTTCTTTGAAGTAATACAAGTTTCTTGTTTCATCTTTTTCTCTCTACATACACGAGTTACATATATCAAGTCACTATCTTTCTTAATCTTTCTTCTTATTCTTTACGCATAGTGTTTGTGTTTAACGTGTGATACTCATGTGGTAAGTGGTATACGTGATAAGGTTGAGATAAACAAGGTCCTACAATTGGTATCAATCGCCTAACAATGGTTTAGGAGTGTTGTGTTACTTTTTTTTTTGTTAAAACTAAGCATAAAGTTGCGTATTTTCATATAAACGTGGGCTTTTTGTCTTAAAATTTTGATTTTTACGTGTTATTTTGGTTAAACTTGTAGTTTTTATTGATCTTTAAGTGTTTTGGAAGAAGTTTGTGCAAAAGAAATCGTTTGGAAACGGTTTTTTGGGTGAAAATTAGTGTTTTTGCAAATATCTGGGCATTCTACGCGTAAGCATTGCAAGGACAGAAAGTCAAAACCCTAGTTTTACGGGTAAAGAAAAGTCAAAACCCTATTCTTACGCATAAGGTTCTACGCGTAAGAATTGAAGTTTACGCTTAAGCTTTTGGTGACGAATCTTCATGCAACAACGGTTACTCAGTGTTTTCCTTGCTTGGATAAGCTTGAAAAACACTTCGACTTGTGGATATCTTTCACGCTTGGACGAGTGTGAAGGATTTTGGTTTAAAACCTAATCTTACGCCTAAGCATAAAGCTAACGAGTAAGCACTCTATGCATAAGTTAAAATCTTACGCGTAGGGTACTCTACTTCTCAGTATAACGTTTACGCATAAGCTTACGTTTAACCTTAAGTTTACGCGTAAGTCTGGGTCTACGCATAAGCATCATCTTACGCCTAAGGAGGGTTACGCATAAGAAATCTACGCATAAGCAATTCCTACGCATAAGCATCAAATCCTATGCCTAAGAACAGGTCTACGATTAAGATTTTTCAGCAAAACTTCAAACGGCCATAACTTTTGAACCGTAACTCCGTTTTCAGCATTCTACCCATCAAAACGACCGTGAGAACGAGGAGAATGACATGCCGAATAAAGTGGTCAACCTTCGTGGGCTAAAAACGCTTTGAACAGAAGTTATAGAGGTTTTTAAGTTTTTAGACCAAATTTTCTCTACAACAACCGAGCTTAATCTTCATCAAACACAACTCCTTTATCATTGAATCGATCCTACATCAACATTATCATCAAATACCTTCATCGATGGCTACTCAACAAGACATTCATGCAGCCGGTGCCGAAAACCGTCTTCCTATGTTGGAAAAAGGTGGATATCTTCAATGGACAAGTCGTATGCTCCGCTACATCAAGACCAAACCTAATGGAAAACTAATGATTCAATCCATTACGAATAGACCCTTCAAGCCTCGACCAGTCCAAGACCTTGGAAATCCTGATGCAACACCTCCCGTCCCACCATCTTTTTGTGATCAATATGAATCTGAATACACTGAAGAGGATAAGAATCAAGTCGAAGCAGATGACATGGCAATTCACATTATCCAACTAGGTTTACCAAGAGACATCTTTGCTACTATAGACAGTTGTGAAACTGCTTTCGATATGTGGGAACGTGTTAGACGGCTTTGTTATGGAACAGAAATTGGTCAACAAGACACAGAGAACAAGCTGCTAACTGCATGGGAGAAGTTCACATCAACTCTAGGAGAATCCATTGAATCCTACTATGGACGGTTTTGCACTTTAATGAATGAGCTTATAAGAAACAAGTTGGTACCCAGAACTATCATGAGTAACATCCAATTTCTCAACAATCTTCTAGAAGAATGGGGACGATATGTCACTATTGTCAACCAAACAAAGGACTTACATCAGGTGAACTATGATCAACTCAACTATTTTATGAAACAAAACAAAGCTGAAGTCAATGAAGTTAGGAAAGAAAGATTGGCAAAGAATCATGATCCATTGGCACTACTTGCAAAGACTCCAACTCCAGTGAACTCACAACAACAAGCTTCATCATCTTCCACTAACAACAACTTGCAGCAATACATTCCACAACCACAAGCTGTTATCCCTCAACAACAATTCTATCCACCAGAATAACAAGTCATTCAACAACAACAGTATCCACAATACAAGGAACAAGGAATCACTGATCTTGAAACTGAACAAGAACAGACTTTGTCAACTGCATTTGCTTTTTTGACTAAAGCATTCAGAGGTCGATATTCCACACCAACTAACAACAACCAAAGGATTTCCTCAAACACTCGCAACAGAAAAATTGCATAGACGGGTTTGAATATGGGTCATCAAGGACAAATGGTTGGAGTTATTGGGAATCAACAGGGATATGCTACTGGATTTCACATAGGTAATCAGGCGGTTCCGTATCAGGGTCATCAGTTGGGTCAGAATGTTGGAAATCAGATGGGGCAGAATGTTGGGAATAGAGCAGTGGGTAATCAGAATGGGAATGTTGCAGCTCCAGTCATTGGGAATTATGGAAATGTGAATCAAGGTAATCGGGTTACGTGTTACAACTTTCAAGGAGTGGGTCACATGGCAAGGAATTGTCCTTCTAAGCAAAAAAAAAGGATGCGGCGTATCTTCAGAAAGCTATGCTGTTAGCACAGAAGTCAGAAGCAGGGCTGCAGCTGAGTGCTGAGGAACATGACTTTTTCGCTATTATGGATGATTTGGAAGACCTCGAGGAAATCAATGCAAACTGCATCTTCATGGCAAATCTTCAGGAGACTAAGTACGACACTGACTCTGACGCACCTCCTGTTTATGACGCCAACGCAGTATCTGAGGTACCAATCATTGATCCATGCTATAACAATGTCATATTTGATGTGTTTACTCATGACGAACAGCATTCTGTGACATCAGCACCTACTTATGATACATACCTGGACAATCCGAGTTGTAGCAATACTAACTCTGAAACTCCAGATGTGGATCCTAGTGGAGGCTGTGTGGCACAAAATACTGAGACTGATGAGGAAACACGTGCCTTATTTGAAACATTAATCAATAATTGTGGCATTGAAATTGAGAAAGTTAAAAAGGTCAATCGCGATGTTAAGGCCGCGAATGAAAAATTGACCGCTGAGCTTGAGAGGTACAAGGAGAATGCAAAAGCTTTTGAATTTCACAAAAACAAACAGTCAGAATTAGAAATTGGTTATCGAAATTCCGTTTTAAAAGAACAACAATTGCAAATCAAGTATAACACACTTGATGTGAATTTGAACTTGAAAATAAAATCTTTAAACAAGGAAATTTTTTATCTAAAAGACCAACTTTCTAAACAAATGGCAACTTTTTCTGATCTTGAAAAAGAGAAGAAGCAGTTGATTACAGACTTTTCAAAACGAGAAGATTCTCTTCTTGATGAAATTCTTGATAAAAATGAGAAAATAAAAAAATTGGAAAATTTGCTTGTTACAACGGGTCATTTAGCCAAATCAACCAATATGCTAATTAATCAAACAAATCCGTATTTTCATACCACTCAAAAAATGGCTCTAGGTAATACACCTCCTTGTTTCCTCAAGAAAGCTCAGAAAGAACGGAATGTTTTGAACAATGGAAAAGCTTTGCATGAACCCATAATTGTTCGTGATTCTCTTGAAACGTTAGAACTATCTGATGATAGTAGTTCAAAAATGCAACAAAAGAACCCAGATCTAAAACCAATTGATTATAACAAATGGAACAAAATTTCTGGAATTTCTTTTGTTCCTCAAAAAGAAAAATCAAAGTTTTCCATAACACCCAGTGTTTCAAACAGTGTGTCATCACCAGTTTCAAAACCTGTTGTTGTCTCACAATCTCTTTCGAAAATCGAACAAATGTCTTCAAACAATCCTTTTAACACAACTGATGCTAGAAGCATTTTAGATGACGTCAAAACTAGAATTTGGGGACTTCAAGAGACTGTTAAAACTAAAACCAATATTACAACAAACATCTGGTTTTCTAGTTTTGATGATGAAATGAAAAAGTTTTTTGAAACTAAAATTGCCCCTTAGCTGAATAACATCAGTTCAAGGGTAATTCATTTTGAACAAGCATTTTTGAAAGAAACAGTTGACTTTGTCAAGGATCATAAATCCCTGGTAAAGAAAGCTAATGAAAGTATTGAACACATCAAAGTTTTGGAAACTTTAAATGATTCTCTAGTCGAAGATGTTCTGACTACTGAAATTATGTCCATTATCTTACAAACATATTCTGTTGAAGATCATGAAAGACTCCAGTCTGAGATCTCCGAAATTGTTTCAAAATATGAAAAAGCTCTTGAAAAACTTGAAAAAGAAAATGTATCATATTTTAAACAACTTGATCGAAAAACTGAGGAATGCAAGTATGACAAACTATCGTATGAGCGTGCCTACAAGGACATGAAAGAGAAAAATGATCTTTTGAGGGCTCAGCTGGAATGTCAAAAAGGAAAGGCTGTGGATACTAAGATTGCAAAACCATTGACTGAGAATAAAGAAAATGTTTCAAAACCCGTTTTCAAACCAAAAATGTCTATTTCTCTACCTCCTCCAAAAGTCAATGAGAAAAATGATTTGTCAAAACAAGTCACTCCACATGCCTTGCCAAAGCAAAAAGAAAAATTTGTTGAAAATGAAAAAGCGGTTATCGAAAAACCAAAAGTTTTAGCACCTGGCCTTTTTAAGATGAGTACCACTAATGCGTCTGCCTCCACATCCAAAACATATGGAACAAACGACATAAGTTTAAACAAGCACTCTAAAGAGACTAGGAAAGCTGAAACCACTTCTATTGATAACAAAGTGAATCCTAATGCGTGTGCCTTACCTTCTACAGGACTAGAAAGCACATCTAGGAGCAGCAGACTAAAGCCTAAGAGCAATACAAGGAACAATAGAGTCTCGCCTGCCTCTAAGAGTAGTAGCTTGAATAAAGAGAAGAAAGTAAAAGAACACCCTAGGAATTTACAGCTTTATAATAAGAAAGACATTTCATCTGAATGTAATGAACCTATGAAACTTGCTAAGTCTAAATAATGTGTTGAATCTGTTTGTGTAACTTGCATGAAATCTTTAATCAATGTTCAAGATGATTGTGTTTCTAAAAATGTGAATGATAACCCTGTTCAGAAGAACGTCCCAAATAGAACTTATGCTAAACCAATAGGACGCCTAGTTGCAAGACTTAGGTTTTACAATACTGATAAGAAGCATAGTCTTTACAATAGGGATGATATTTGGAAACCAACGGGTAGAATTTTCACACTCCAGAATGGTAGAATGAGTGATACTTCAGTATACCCAGTTGAAAACTTCTTTGAGTGTGATCAGGATTTTACCTCTAACCCTAAGGAACCAAAATCAAAACGGTTTCCAAAAACATCTTCTTCTGTATTTGGCAGGTTATCGAAATATGTCTTTTGATCATCGACTCGGGTTGCTCCAAGCACATGACCGGGAATCTGAAGTTGCTGATTAATTTCGTCTAGAAATTCATGGGAACCGTTCGTTTTGGAAATGATCATGTAGCAGCTATCATGGGTTATGGAGATCTACCATTTCGAAATTATTTGATCACTCGGGTCTACTATGTTGAAGGGTTGGGACACAATTTGTTTTCAGTCGGGCAGTTCTGTGATGCAGATTTAGAGGTTGCTTTTAGGAAAAAGGCTTGCTTCGTTAGAAACTTGGATGGCATTGATCTCTTAATTGGGAATTGTGATACAAACTTGTATGCTATCGACATTAACCAAATGGCCTCTTCATCACCAATATGTCTTATGACACGAGCATCTGGAACAAAGTCCTGGTTGTGGCATAAAAGATTATCCCATCTCAATTTCGACACCATCAACAAACTTGCCAAAGACAACATCGTCAATGGACTTCCAAAGTTCAAATACACCAAGGATCACTTATGTCCATCATGAGAACAAGGAAAAAGCAAAAGAGCATCATATAAACCCAAACCCGTACCTAGTTCGGAAGCAAAGTTGCATATGTTGCACATGGACTAATGTGGCCCAATGAGAGTTGCAAGCATTAATGGGAAAAAGTATATTCTTGTTATCGTCGATGATTATTCAAGATATACACGGGTTAGGTTTCTGAGATCAAAAGACGAAGAACCAGGCATCATCATCACCTTTCCGAAGCGTATTCAAGTACTTCTTCAAACTTCAGTAAGGGTGGTAAGAGCAGACAACGACACTGAATTCACAAATCAGGAGTTAAGAACTTATTTTGAAGATGTTGGAATCACACATCAGACATCAGTTGTTAGAACTCCACAGCAAAATAGGGTAGTTGAAAGAAGAAATCGAACTCTTGTGGAAGCTGCTCGCACAATGCTAATCTATTCTAGTGCACCGTTATTTCTATGGGCTGATGTTGTTGCCACTGCTTGTTTCACTCATGACCGATCCCTAATCCATCCAAGATTCAATAAAATCCCATATGAACTAGGGAAAAACAGAAAACCTGATATCTCTTACTTTCAGGTGTTTGGCGCTTTGTGCTATCCGACAAACAACAGAGGAGATCTAGGAAAACTGAAAGCTAAAGGTGATATTGGAATCTTCATTGGATATTCAGATAACTCGAGGGCATTCAGGGTGTATAACAGAAGAACTAGGAGGATCATGGAGAAGATGAATGTGAATTTTGATGAACTTTCACAAATGGCTTCTGAGAGACTCGCTCTAGAACCCGCGCTTAATCCAATGGCTTCTAATCAAAACAGATTAGAACCCGCATCAAACCCGCAGACTTCTGAACACATCAGTTCATGACTTATACAACAAAGAGCTCCATCAACTTTTGCTGACACACCTCATGAACAAGAATGGGAGAATTTCTTCGAGTTAATGTTCGATGAATACTATGGTGGAACTTCGACAAATACATCAAACCATCATTCCGCTGAACCCGCTCAAAATCATCCACCACTACCAACAGAAGATGCATCTACTACGGTCGAAACCAATGTACCAACTCCATCAACGTCATCTACATCGACTTCTACAAATCCTATTCTTGAAACAGTTTTACCAGCAGTTGATGAGCAAAACCAAAACATATCATTTCAAGAAGAACCTTTACAAAACCAGAACGATGCAACGTTAGATGACAACTTATTTGAAAACCCTTTTGCTACGGAATCAGCTGAATCATCTTTAAGCTTACGAGAACCATCTAACTCGCATACGTTTAACCAACGATATCCTTCTACTCTGAAGTGGACAAAAGACCATCCAATTGAACAAGTTATTGGTGAACCTTCACAGCCAATTCAGATGAGACGCCAACTTTCCACAGATTGCGACTTATGCATTTACCTTTGCTCAATTAGCAATATAGAGCCAAAGAATATTCGCGAGGCAATGGCAGAACCCGCATGGATAGAAGCAATGCAGGAGGAACTTCTTCAATACCGTCTACATGACTCTTGGGATATGGTTCCAAGACCAATTGACATTCGCGTCATTGATCTCAAATGGTTATGGAAGAACAAAAGGGATGAAGAATTGACTGTAATTCGCGACAAAGCTCGTCTTGTGAAGGATACAGACAGGAAGAAGGGATAGACTTTGAAGAGTCATTCGCGCCGATAGCTAGTCTTGAGGCAGTCAGGATTTTCTTAGCCTATGCAGCTCACAAAAACATCACGGTTTATCAGATGGACATTAAGACTGGGTTTCTAAATGGAACTCTCAAAGAAGAAGTGTACGTGAGTCAGCCAGAAGGCTTCATAGACATGGAACATACCGACTACGTCTACAAACTCAAAAAGGCAATATATGGTTTAAAGCAAGCTCCGAGAGCGTGGTATGACGAACTGTCCTTTTTCCTGATTCTTAACAATTTCACCAAAGGAACTGTTGATCCTACCTTGTTTACACAAAAATGCAAAAACGACATTTTGATTTTTCAGATTTACGTGGACGACATCAGTTTTGGGTCTACTAATCCCAATCTCTCAAAAAATTTTGAAAATCTCATGAAAAGCAAATTTGAAATGTCCATGATGGGGGAACTAAAATTTTTTCTTGGTTTACAAATTCATCAGTCCCCATGTGGAATTTTTATAAATCAAGCTAAATATACAACTGAGATTTTGAAAAATCATGGTATGGATAATTGTGACTCTGTTGGCACACCAATGGTTACTTCACCAAACATTGTATCCGATTTGTTTGGAAAACCTATCGATCCGAAGAAATATCGGAGCATGATTGGTTCTCTCATGTACCTAACTGCTAGTCGACTAGATATTCATTTTGTTGTTTGCTTATTAGCACGGTTTCAGGCAAAGCCTACCGAACTGCACCTCAAAGAGGTTAAAAGGATCTTTCGGTACCTGAAGACATCTATTAACAAGGGTCTTTGGTATTTGAAGGAATCTGGATTTGATCTTATTGCCTTTTCAGATGCGGACCACGCAGGTGATCAAGTTACAGCAAAAAGTACATCCGGAGGAGCACAATTTTTGGGTGAAAAGCTAGTAAGCTGGTCTTCAAAAAAACAAGATTGCACTGCACTTTCAACCGCTGAAGCTGAGTATGTGGCTCTATCTGCACGTTGTGCTCAAGTTCTTTGGATGAGAACACAACTCACAGATTATGGCTTTACTTTCGATAAAATACCTACGTATTGTGACTCGAAAAGTGCCATAGCCATATTGTGCAATCCTGTTCATCACTTAAAGACTAAGCATATCAGAGTGCGCTATCACTTCATAAAAGAACATGTGGAAGAAGGTACTGTTGAATTATTTTTCGTGAAGACAGATTACCAACTCGCCGATATATTTACAAAAGCCCTTCCAAAAGAAAGGTTTAACGACTTAGTTCGACGAATTGGAATGCGAAGCCTAACCCCTGAGGAGTTAGAACGTCTTCTCGAATCTTCTTGAAAATGATTTTCCAAAAAGCTTCGCTGTAAATATTTTTGAAAAACAAAATACAAAATTTGAAAAACCAACAAAAGCAAAATATAAAAATATAAAAACTTTCAAAAAATACAAAAACAATATAAAACAAAAAATCCAAAAATATTCTTCTCACGACATGTCTCTCGTATAATCGTTATTTTGTACGTTTCTAGAAATATCATTTAACAATGATACGGACATGTACAGATGCTTGAGCAAGAGTTCTTTAATGTTTTCTAAAACATGTCGTTTCTCAAACATTTCTTCAAAAAATGGCTTTCGTATACTTAAGTACGAAACCCGGACTAAAATGATGACTTTTGATTATTTCAGATCAAAACTCGTGTTTTTAAAGACAAAATTTAGTGTACGCTTCAGTGCACTACATTTAAAACTGGTGAAAAATCATCATCATCTTGAGCACCTTTTCAAGATTGTTTAAAAAGATTTTCAAAATCTTTCAAAATTTTTGTGCTGAAGATAACTCCCTCTAAAACCCTTTAATTGATTATCCTTTATTAAAAGGGGAGTATAAAACCAAAATGTTCCAAATTCATGCTTAAATCAAATCCGTTTCTCTCCCCAAAAGATTCTAAAAATGATGTTTAATCCGTTGTTATAAAAAATATCACGAATATGCTATTTTTGAGGGGGAGAAGACGTGATTAAAATGTGATCAAAACATTTAATGATCGTTGTTTGAAACTCAAAAGAGCTCGACTCAGTTGAAACCATTGAATTGACGAGGAATCAAAGTCAATAAATGTTCCATCTCGAGAAACTAGTAATAGACATAAACTTACATGGGTCTAACCTCCTTTTCAAGGAGTGTTTACAACTTCAAGTTAGTTATTAGAGCCAGTTGTCACCTAAAAACTGACAATGGAACTCTTTAACTAAGCTACGTAACCGTGTCTCGTGGGGAATTGTCTATCATGAGCTGATCAATTCAAAAAGTGAAAACTCTACCCTCTCTGTGTAGATTTCAGTTAAAAGAATATAAGCACATGCGAAGGGGGAGTGTTTCTGAAAATGCAAAACTCTCGAAGTGTCCCAAACGTGTTTTCATTCATAAACACTTTGAGAGATTTTCAAGAAAATGGTTTTATGGCAACAATAGGATAGTCATGGAGTTATAAGGTGTCTAAGGATAGGAAAATCCGTCTTATGATCCGCCAGAGCCGGAGGGATCTACCCAAAGACAATACCCATAGTTAGTATTAGAAGTCCTTAGGTATGATTAAAAAAGGAGAAAATGAGAATCGGAGAAAGAAGGAGTTGAAGAATTAAGAAGAATAGTAAAGAAAAGGGTGACAAGAAATAGCCCTCCAGATTATTCAACTTAGGGCAGACACCGGGTTCAATTCATATGCTACTGGTTGTCACTTGATGACACTGGTATTGAAGATTAAAGTCGTCAAGGACCCAGTGACACATTGCACCCAACCTTCTAGCCACTCAATTCCTCTTAAAAGGATTTGTTTCATTCTCACTGGGAACCCGACATAATCTATCGACTTTCTCTTAGAGATCGTTGGTATTGAAGAAGGAGACCCTCTCCCTAGTCTCCGCTCAGGAAAACCAAAATGCACTAATTGAGTCTAGAGCCACGAGATTCCTCAAAAGATCTCATAGAAACACTTAACATTTCATCGCTTGTTGTTCATCAATAAGGACACAAGTGATACACTCTATAGTCCTACGCAGATCTTAGCAATCTGCCAGAACATTTATGAGAGGATTTACAATTATGATCCTCAGTGATTGAATGGAAATTCCTGCCAGGGTCAACTTCAAGCAGCCTTGACAGCAGGTCACTTCGGTAATTCTTTATGGATTACGCTTAGTGTGTCTCAACCGGTCTACAGTCATGAAGTGATGCTACGGTGTACTTCAGCGACTCACCTGAACTTTAGATGTACTTTGGTATGTCGTGTTAGCCTTCTTGAGGGCCTCCAGTTTCAGGAACAGCCTTTGCTAGATTTAGAGATGTGTTTTCACAATATGTTGTTAACACCCTCGACATTCGAACTTATAAGTGCTGGAAATCCCGCTAAGGAGATTCCTTTCACGAATCGAATCCTGAAGATGTGGCTCATTACTTGAATTTATTCAATGTAATGCCAACTGTCCCTTATGGGATTCGGACGGCTGATTCGCCCGACCAAGGTGATTCATCAATAGAACAATTGTAGTAATCAATTCTTTAAGATAAGATTACAATGATCAATTGGTGTTCGTGACTGTACCTGGGAAGCTGCTGCTGATGGATGCTCGCGGGAGGAAGAGATCGTGCAGATGCTCCACATGCTCATACCAACAACATCACAAACGAAGTTCTCTCATAATCAAAGGTAACACAAAGTTAAAAATGATTCTTCGTCAATGATAAACAATCTTCAAAGTTTAAAGACTCGAGAAATTCATCATAGGAAACTCAAATTCAAAAAGAAGTGTGAGCACGGTGGAGAACGACGTGAAGACACCTAACCAAAGAAGTTGACGTACGGTAGACAACCACATTAACTGATCACAAAGCATGAAGGAACGAAAATCAAGACTATTCTATATCTACACACAAAGTTCAAGCTCAAGAAAAGTAAAGACCTAATCAAGTGGAGCATCTTTTGAATGACCACCCCTTAGGGGGAGATTGTTGGCCGTAACATTATTTAATAGAAGTGATGGTCATTCACGTTTAGGAACTTTGTAACGTGTGTTAGATATCATGATAGAATAGTCAACGGGCTCGTAGATTGGGCTAGGCTAAATGGCTATAAGCTATGTTAAGCTAGCCTTTTATAATTTGTAATCCAATCCAACCCAATCCAAGCCCAAGCCCAAGCCCATAAGGGCATTATGTAAGGAAGTATAAATACCCCTCAAATGGTCATTTGAGGGGTGTGCTTGAGTGTGTATGTGTGTGTGTTTTCTTTGAAGTAATACAAGTTTCTTGTTTCATCTTTTTCTCTCTAAATACACGAGTTACATATATCAAGTCACCATCTTTCTTAATCTTTCTTCTTATTCTTTACGTATAGTGTTTGTGTTTAACGTGTCATACTCGTGTGGTAAGTGGTATACGTGATAAGGTTGAGATAAACAAGGTCCTATAGGACGGGTCTTTACCCACTGTATACCTGATCCACAGGCCGTCAGGAGGTCGTTTAGTTTGTAACTATAAATACCATTCCCTCTAAGGGAAGGGTGGTGCTTTTCTCATAATCTAACCTTACATTTGTTTGTTTATCTCTCTAGAAAACACCCTCTCCTCTCTTCATCTCTCTAAAATGGCTTTCTTGTATCATCATGATCCTAGACCACCCGAATCATCTAAACAACATAAATATACGATCCTAACAATTGGTATCAAGAGCCATGGTTTGATAATTCATCTTTCATGTTCTTGGGTTTTAGAGGATTTTATAAGGTTTTTGGGGTTAAAAGTATTTAGAAGAGTTTGAATCATTTGGATCATTTCTAGTGTTAAAGTTTGGATTTTGATTGCACTTTTGTGTTTTGAATCATCATATGTGCTTAGGTTTTGAATTGAAAGGCTTGAATCATTGTGGTTGGGTTGTTTTTAGATTGTAAAGTGGTTGTTTTTTGAAAGTTGTACTAAGCGAGTTGAGTCTCGTATAACGTTTCTTCGAAGCGAGTTGGGGTGTTGCTTGAAGCGAGTTGTCACCTCTGCGAGTTGTTACTTAAGCGAGTTGTCACCTAAGCTTGCTGCTATGAAAGCGAGTTGTCTCTTAAGCGAGTCGTGCTCTAAGCGAGTTGGTTTTATGCGACTTGGATATTAAGTGAGTTGTTTTTTATGCGACTTATGTTCTATGCGACTTGTCTTTTCAGCAAGTTGACCTCAAATCGTGTTGTCCACTAAGCGAGTTGATTAAGCGAGTTGACCTCAAAGCGAGTTGGGTAGGGTGCGACTTGTCAAGCTCACTACTTGTCTATTGAGACTTGTCACTTCTTCGTGCTACATTTTACGGTTGTTCTTTTGATTTTGTAAAATCCCGTGAAAGAATCAATTTCCCGGTTTAATCACAGAATATTAAAATCCCGTAGAATCTGTAATCATGTCTAACAACGTACCTACTATCATCTCTTCTGTTGCTGATGACGTTCAAGCTGCTGGATCCGACACTCGTCCTCCTATGCTTGACAGAACTGATTATTACTCATGGGCTCAACGAATTAGGTTGTACTGTTTGGGAAAGGAAAATGGGGTTAACATTCTCAAATCAATTTATAAAGGACCTTATCAGATTGAGACTACCAGAGACATACTTGAAACTGCTGTGGATGGTTCAGTGATCTTAGGTTTGGACAGACCAAAGACGTATGATGAGCTCAATGAAAAGGAGAAAAAGAGATACGATGCTGATATCAGGGCTTCAAACATTATACTTCAGGGTCTACCAAAAGAGATCTACAAGTTAATCAATCACAACACTGAAGCCAAGGCAGTTTGGGACAATCTTAAGATGCTTCTCTCTGGTTCTGAATTGACCAAAGAAGACAGGGAATCTCAATTGTATGATGACTTTGAGAACTTTAAGATGAACCCTGGAGAAAGTGTCACTGAATACTATGTGAGGTTCCACAAAATTGTGAATGATATAAGGAATATCAAAATGACCATGCCAAATATTCAGCTCAATTCAAAGTTTGTGAACAACATGAATCCCGAATGGCACAAATTTGTCACCTCAGTTAAGCTAACCAAAGGATTAAGGCACACCAACTATGAGCAATTGTATGCCTTCCTACTTCAGAATGAGAAGCATGCCATGTTTGAACGAATGATTATTGAAAAGTTCAAATCTAATCATGGAGATGCAAGCTCATCAAATGAGTCAACAGAATTCTACACAAATGTAGGAATTACCACCAAAGCTTCTCAAGTCATACCAACGGGTAACGGTAACCATAAGGTCATTCCAGATCCATCATATAAGCCTCCAGACTCAAATACAATCATGGAACATTTCATCAATCACTGGCTCTTATGGTTAAGCAAAATCTAAACCTCACTCCACACACTAACAGTGATATCAGAATTGCATCCAATCTACACAATCATGCTATTTTCAGAGATGGTAAGATTATGGTGCAACTAGTGCAAGAAAGATAGTATGAACAAGGAAAGGGTGGAGTAGGTGGAGGGTATGTGGCTAATCAGAATCGTGGAAGGAATGCAAATCAAGGACAAGGAAAGCCAATCAAGTGCTACAACTGTGGTGGTGTTAAGATCCTATATTTATTGTGTTTGATGATTCGGGTGGTCTTGGATGATGGAAATACAAGTTAGCCATTTAGAGAGAGAAAGTAAAGAGATGGGTGTTCTTGGTAGAGACTTGGTTTACAAATGAAAGGTTAGATTATGAAAGAAGCACCACCCCTTCCATGGATGAAAGGGGTATTTATAGTTACAAACTACACGCCCTCCTGACGGGCTGTGGATCAGGAATACAGTGGGTAAAGACCCGTCCTTCCTCCACGATGTTACTCTAAACTATTCTACGCTACTAACTAACTAATTAACTACTAAATAACATAAATAACGATATGTCTACGAGCTAACTTATGCTAGATAATATTTGGGGTGACCGATACTTCACTATGGAATTTCTAATTCCTAACAATCTCCCCCTAAGGGAGGTCACCCCATGTTTTACATTTCGAATCCTAGCATTCTATCTTGTCTTCTGTTCTGAGCTCGTAGACTTCAATTCTTCAATGTCCACAATCTTTTTGCTTTAGCAGTGATTCTTTAAAGTCCGACTGCTTTGTACTTTCAGTGGAGGTCTTTGATCTGATCCACATCTTGATGATCTTCGAGCTTTCTTCGAGATCATCAGCCACAGTAAATCTCTGGATCACCCTTTGTTATGTTGCCATCATGTGATGTTGTGACTTTTGGACCGACATGCTCACACTTTCAGGATCATGACATCTTTCCATCAGAGTAGTGGAAGCTTTACTGGTCCATGATATTTGCAGCAGCGTAGCAGAAGCATAGTATAAAAATATCAGAGCCAGGTTATGTAGATATGCACCAGTCATGATTTCTTAAATTAAGTGTGGATGCTGTGAGCATGCGGCTTTGGATTGACTTCTTTATTCTAATCAGCTGCAACCGTCCAAATGTACCTGTAACATATTGGATTTCACAAACACGTCAAAACATGATCACAAGTAAGCGTATGACTTAAGGTTTTTAGAGAGAGAAAGAGTTAGAGGTTTAGGAACTTAGTGAGAGAAAATGAAAGTATTATTATGAGCTCCAACTCTCTACCTTGGGAGGTAGAGAGTATTTATAGTCTTACACAAGTCGCCACCTACGGGCTGTGGATCAGGCATACAGTGGGTAAAGACCCGTCCGTCCTCCACGGTGTTACTTAACTAAATACTACTTAACTGTAAATAACTACGACTAAGAGCTTTCTAACAACTACATATACTTGAGGTGACCGACACTTTAATAACTGGATTTACTAAATCCTAACAATCTCCCCCTAAGGGAGGTCACCTCAAATTTCATTGAATACAAACAGATATTACATTAAGATTGTTCTTGGATCCATGTTCCTGTTCTTTGCTCAGTAGCTCGTAGTCTTTGATTCTTCATTTTTGCATGTTTGGATAATCTAAGTGGAGGTCTTTAACTGATCCACGTGATGATGAGTTTTGAGCCAGCATTGAGATCATCAGCTAATATAAATCTCTGACTCTTCCATTGTGGTGTTGGTATTATGTGATTTTGTGACATTTGGACCGACATGCTCAAATTCTGGATCATGATTTCTTCTTATCAGAGTAGCGAAAGCTTTAGTTGATTCATGATATTTGCAGCAGCTTAGAAGAAGCATGGAGTGAAAATATTAGAGTCGTTGATGCACTTCATCATGATTTCTTTAGAAATGAATGTGTTGTGTGAGCATGCGGCTATGGATAGACCACTTCATTCTGATCAGCTGCAAACGTCGAGCGTACCTGCATACAACAGTTAGCAATAAAGTACACGAAAGTATCTTTGACCACTTTCGTTGAATTGAGGTACACTGCCCACGGTTCCCCGTTGATCAGTACAAGTACTGCCTGTGATCAGGTATAATTCCTAAGAATCTCCTTGACAGGGTTTCGCAGCAGTTCTAGCTGTTCTCAAACCGGAACGTGTCAAAGAAGACAACACGGAGTGAGTGAACCAGTGAATAGAGATTCACTGATTGATGGAAAATGATTTGAAAAACAATCGTGAACTGCTCAAGATAAAGTGTTTTTGCAATACAACGAAGGTTTTAACAAAAATCAATTATCAATCATAAACACCTTTTAATTTTGAAATATTAATACACAGTTGATGTGCTAGAGAAAAGATTTTTAAGTACAACGACCAGTTTTTCAAAGGTATCCGTCAATCCTTAACCTTAACCAGGATTGATTCATAGATTTGAATCGCCCAATTCTTTCTGTTCAGTTGTCACATGGTTGATCTATTGGATAGATCTCACATGCCACCCACCAGGAGCTTGTTTGATGTTGGCTCCAGAAGGCTTTCCATCTTCATTGTGAATATGTATGCATATCACTCAGATGTTCTGGCAATACCACAAGGATAATGCGTAGGACTCATAAGATATAATCTCTCTTTCCACATTGTGTGAAACAGAGAGTCTTCAAAGAAAGTGTCCTAATGAGATTTATCTGATGATCTCGTGGCTCTAGACTCAATTGTGCATATTTGGTTCCTATGCCAGAGACTAGGGAGAGGGTCTCCTTCTTCAATATCAATAATTTCTAAGGGAAAGTTGATAGATTATGTAGGTTCCATGTGAGAATGAAACAAGCCCTTTTAATAGGAACTTGAGTAGCTTGGGAAGTTTAGTGCAGTGCGTCACTAGGTCCATGACGTCTTGTCTTCAATACCAGTGTTACCTTAGTAACCACCAGTAGCATATGAATTGAACCCGGTATCTGCTATAAGGTTGAATAATTGGAGGGCTATTTCTTTTCACCCCTTTTTCCATTCATTTCTTTTTCATTCTTCAACCCCTTCAGTGCTTACCGAGACTTCATAACTAGAACCTTGTTGGGTTTATTCCAGTACTAGCTCTGTCTCAGTCCGCACTCTTCCCATATCTCACTTTTCTCCTTTTTTTTTCATCATACCTAAGGACTTCTACACTATCTAGTGGATTGTCCCTGGGTAGATCCCTCCGGTTCTGCGGATCATGGGAACAAATACGTAACCTTATCATCCTTATATCACCATACATAAAGTAAATTTGGTTGGTCTATTTGGTATGGTTCATCTGCCATTGGAACCAATTGAAAACCATTTGAAAATCAATCCAGATACTTGTGATATATTATCAAAGCATTTTGTACCTGAATTGTTTTTGATATTTTTAGAAAAAGAGCTCCCCCTCAACATGTGCATCATGTATTTGAAATCGTTTTGGCACGCAGAGGCAAGAGGAAGAATTAACTTCTTTGATTACCATTTTCTAAAAGCTATCAACATCACTTCCTTGATCAAATCAAGTGGATAAAGCATATTGGGGAAGGATGAGGTTTTCATAAGTTTGCTCCCCCTCAATATGTGCCTCGAGGTTTGAAAGAGTTTTGCACATATTAGAAGGAACCTGCACTTAGAGACAAATCAATCACGTTTCAATTCTTTGTGGTTTTAAAAAGATGCTCCTCTTCAACATGTGCATGGAAAATTTGAAATCGTTTAGCACATGTGGGGAGGAAAGCTTGCTAAACACTTATGAAACAATTTATCGAATTATCAATTTAAATCCAATTTAAATCACAAGTTCTCCCCCGATCACAATTTTCAAATCATTTGAGATTTGTGATCTCTGTAGATTTAAATTTATTTTGAAAGCTTTTGAGGGGAGATGTGACTTGCTTATGAAAACATTTAACTGATAAGGATCAAATCTGAGACTTTACACTCCAAAGATTAAACATGCATTAATATCTTTTGAAAACAGTTTTATAAAAAATAACCTTTTGATGAATTGAAATCATTCTCCCCCTCAATCAATGACATACGTTGTTGATTGAGAGATAGCGATTTTGACAAACGTTAAGTCTAGATGATTTTCAAAAATTGAGTCCGAGTTATTTTTCAAAGCAATTAGTTTTCATTAGATAGTAAGTAATTGTTTATAGAATCAGAGCATGAGATTTGAAAAACAAGATAAAGCATGGCTCTGTTCTTTCTATGAAAAACGGGTTACTGCTTGAAATGACAGTAAACCATAGTCTCACTTTCTCCCAAAAATATTTTTTTTAATTTTTTATTTATTTTTATTTTTTTTAAACATTCGAACAACATCTAAAGACCCGTGTCATTCTTTGAATGACAACACAAAATCCGTAGATGATATCGAACAAGGAAAAAAGAAAGAAGAAAAAAAAAACATGACCAACTAACAATATTTTTGGGATTTTTCAAAATTTTCTAATTTTTATGGATTTTTGAAAGTTTTATATTTTTCTATTTGCTTTTTGTAGATTTTGAAATTTTGTATTTTGCTTTTCGAATAAATATTTACAAGAGATGGATGAAGAGAGAACCTTTTACTCCTCTTCTTCCTCTTGAAGACGTTTGAGTGTTTCTGGTTGAAGACTCTTTAGACCAAGTCGTGGGAGGATAAACTCAAAACGTTCTCTAGGAAGAGCTTTGGTGAAGATGTCTGCTAACTGGTATTCAGTTCTCACAAAATAAAGTTCCACCACACCATTTTCTACTTGCTCCCTGATGAAATGATGTCGAATGTCGATGTGCTTTGCTCTTGAGTGTTGAAAGTTGTTGCATGAGAGAGCAATAGCACTTTTATTATCACAGTACAGAGGAATTTTGTTGAATTCAAAGCCATAGTCAGATAATTCAGATCTCATCCATAGGATTTGAGCACAACAAGATGACATGGCTATGTATTCAGCCTCTGTAGAGGAAATTGAAGTACTCGTTTGTTTCTTTGAAGACCAGCTCACAAGCTTATCACCCAAAAACTGAGCACCTCCAGACGTACTTCGACGTGTATCTTGACATCCTGCATGATCAGCATCTGCATAGGCTGTTAGTGACATACCGGTGTCCTTCGGGTACTGATAACGCTCAAATTGTGCATGTTTTTAGTAGCGTTATCTGTGCTTTTATGTGTGTTATTTGGTTATAATCATATTCTTTTGTTGCTTAATCGTATCAAAAGTGCGTTTGCTAGTTCATTTGTAGCCAAGTACAGGAAAGTGGAGAAAAAGACGGAAAAAGAAGTAAAATACGAAGATTTCTCCATGTACGAAGAATTCCCGACCAAAGAAAGACTTGTGGAGTATATTCCAGAAGATAAAGTCATCAAGTCAGTGGTCCAAAGACTCAAGAATAAAGTTCAAGAAGGGAAACGAGAAAGAAATGAAAAAAAGAAGCTTAAACGAAGACATATTGGAAGACTCGTTGTTCCCGACACACCTTCACCATTTTGGCCATAACTTTTGCATACGGACTCCGTTTGACCCCCGGTTCGCGGCCACGGAAAGCTAAGAGAAAGATCTACAACTTTGCAGTTTATGACTTTTTGTGATTTTGCTCCAACCGATCGGTCGAGCCCCGTAACCGATTCGGTTGGAGAGCTGTCAAGAAGACCAACCGATTCGGTTGGAGCCCAACCGGATCCGGTTGGAGGTCCTGTTTCAGCCATTTTTCCATCACTAAGATCCCAAACGTGTTCCAAATGATTCTAGTCCCTTCCTACATGGTTTCTAGTCCCTTCCAAGCTCCTTGGCCTCCAAGTAATGCATTGAATACCCTAAGCCTTGGTAGTAGTATAAATAGAACCCATTTGGCACCTCATTTCATCATCCCTTCTCCATCTTTCTCATCCCTTTCATCCACCACTCCATCTCTAGGTGTGAAATTCAAGCCTCCACCGTTAAGGACGAATTTCCACCTAGAGAGAACACAACCACTCTCAATATCTTCACCCCAAAGGTGTGAAACTCAAGCCTCCACCCTTAAGGACGAGTTTCCACCAACTATCCTATCCCAACTTGTGTGAAATTCAAGCCTCCACCCTTATGGATGAATTTCCACCAATGACACCAACTTATCTTCCCCAAAAGACCACAAACCTCTCCCAAATTCGTGTAGTGTGCTCAAGGGTTGTCGAAGGCGTTTGGACATCATTTTCCGGCTTGGTAGAACTATTGTAGTTGATTGGAGGCTTGAAGGAGTGCTATAATCCTTCATCTTTGCCTATTGTAATTCATACTTTGGGTAAACCTTGTTACTTTTCTATTTAAAGATGTTTGTTATTGATATGATTATTGAGATTTTGTGTTTGATTGGAATAACGATGAATGTCTTGATACTTGCTTGATCTTATATTGCTTTTCTTGTTGGTTTGATCCGTGACAATCATAACCATCAACTTGTTACTTGTTCTTATAATGCTTTTCTTGTTGGTTTGATCCGTGACAATCATAACCATCAACTTGTTACTTGTTACTTGCTTAAACAAACAAACGACACTTGTAGTGCAACCAAGTCTCTTGGGACGACCTTGATTTACCATATACTATACTACAACTTGACTAGGGTATACTTGCCCGAATGTGTTCCTAGTTAACCGGTAATTCTTGTTATAAATTTAAAACCACGTGGAAGCACATCAAGTTTTTGGCGCCGCTGCCGGGGATTTGTTTTGCACTTTTTTGTTCGTTTGATTTTTTTCTTGATTGATAGATTGTTTGTTTGCTTGCATGATAATTCCGGCATCGTCACCATCAAGTTTTTGGCGCCGCTGCCGGGGACTTGCGTTTGTATTCTTGTGTTTGTTTGCTTGTTGAATTGATTGCTCTTGATGTTTGCTCATGAAGATTGCTTGAATGCTTGTCTTTTTCTTAAAAATCTCTAATATTTCAAAATTGCTCAAATGATCTTGGCATCAAAATCATGTTTTTGATGTTGGGATTCCGTTTCATGTGTTCTAAAAATGTTCAATTCACTGATTGCTTTCTAATGTGCTCGAAATCGTTTGCGAAAAAACTTCCAAAACCACCCAGATCACTCCAACCGAATCGGTTGGCACTCCAACCGGATCGGTTGGAAGCCTCGTACTTAATAAAACCACTACAACCGATCGGTCACTACCCGTAACCGGATCCGGTTGTGAGTTCTGTAAAAAAAAAAAAAAAAAAAAAAAAAAAAATTGTGTGTCTCTTGTTTCGTAAGTTTTTTTGTTTTATATGTTATATGATCTCTTGCATGTCTCTATGTTATTTGTTTTTGTTATTTTTGTTTATATTAGTTTCGTATTAATTTTGAATAAGACTATCTTGTTTAGATTATCTTGTTTGATTTGTGTTACGTGACTAATTATGTGTGCTTGCGTCTATGTGATTTTCATTTTCTGTGATTGTTCTTTTATTATTTTAAGTGTCGTGTTATGTTTTTGGTCATCTTCTAGTTTATGTGTTTATGTGTTTGGTTTAGTTGTATTTAGTTTTATGTTCGTCACTTTCTGTGTTCTTATTTTATTTTATCAATAAATGGTTTGAAATCAAACTTGTTTAAAAAAAAAAAAAAAAAAAAATTAGAAAATTTCCTCCAACCGATCGGTCATCGCCCGTAACCGGATCGGTTGGAAGGTTTGTCTCATTTGGTTCATCCCCAACCGATCGGTCACACCCCGTAACCGATTCGGCTGGACTAATCTGTTAAAAAAAAATCCGTTTTGTTTTTTTTGTTTTTGTGTGTTTTGATAAAATAAGTTTAAGTGTCTTTTCGTTTTTGCAAGAGTATCATTTCTTTTATTTGTTTTTTTTTTACATTTTAAATTTTGTTAATTTGGTACATTGTAAATAAATAAGTACTTGTTTTTAAAATAAAAATGTTTTGAACTTTGTGGGTATGTTCACTGGAAACCCTCACGAGACTATAACTCGTCCACTCGGGCCACCGAAGGGTTTAAAGGCTTGTTGCATGCGCTAAATGCAACCGTGATGCCTACGAAAGTGAGTTTTAGAATTTACGCGTTTTTGTAGTTTAGTTAGTTTTTGCAGATTTAATAAGCTCTTGGAGGAAGGATTGATTGGATTGTTGGAGACGTTATACTTGGTATTGGACATGTTTGGATGAGAAATCGATTGATCTCACACGCTTATGCTAGCATTTTCTTAGCACCTTATCATTTGGAGTTCGATCGTGATGCTTGGCCCGGGAGGTTTCGTTTCACTTAGACTTATTATTTCAATTTTCCCTATCTTACATGCTTTGAAGTTTTCACAATTGCTTTATTTTATTTCTTTGTTATTTTTCCTTTGTTGGCTTGTTTGGTAGATTATTTTAATAAATTGACTTTTTCAAGTCCCTCGAAAGTAAGGCTCACCCATTGTAAACAAACTGTGTGAGAGGTATAAGGCGGGTTTCCCTGATTCCCTAAAGAAGTTGGGTTTTTAATATGCTTCGCGCTGACCTGCTTCTCCGCTTCTTTGTGCGTTTCAATGGAGCTACCGAGAACTCGTGGGACAAGAATAAGTCATGCTTGGTTTTTTAAAATAAAAAAAAATTATAAAATTAAAAAAAAAAATAAAAAAGGAAAAAAAAAAGAAAAAAAAAAAAAAAAAAGAAAAAAAAAATCGTAACTAGTTTATTTTTCAAGTTTTCTCATAGCAATATTTTTATAGTCGTTAAGTTATTTTTTTTCTTTTGTGTGCTTAACTTAAGTGTGGGGGGGAAATATTATTGTGAAAAGCGAAACTAGTTTTTAGATTCCAAATTTTCGGGCCTATTTTTAAATTTTGTGATCTTGTTTGCCCTTATGATCTAGTTGTTTTCACACGTATAGGTTAATATATTAGAATAACTGGATCAACCCACTGGTGAAATCGGTAATTTTGAAAAATTTGAGATGTGTCCCGATTAATATTGCAATCCATTATGGGATCGATGACATTTGCTAGCACATATTATAACCCTTCACTAAATTGTGAGGATTTTAGCTTATTTCTTAATAGCATACATCTTTTATGCTTGAATCTTTTGCTATGAGTGTGCCGGTGATTTTATTTATTCTAGAACTTGTACTTGTAAATCATTACGAGACCGCAGTAAGATCGCATTCGTGTGATATAAGTGTATTCGTGTGATAAAGAGGCACCTTAGGATTTAACCCAAATGGCCTTCCATTTTACATCTAATGATATATTAGCTAGCCACATCGGTTGGTTAACCACCCATATGGACCCATTTGTTAGCGCTCATCTTTAGTGCTAGATACCCTTAGTTACACCCTCTGAGCCATCCTTTTCATTTTTGTTACATCCAGAAAAATACAAAAATATTTTACACTTTAAACCTTAGCCTACCCGTTGTCAAAGTCTAAATGGTTGGTTGCTAGTTGCTTGGTATGACTGGATTGTTTTTTATGATTATGAGTTAGCCGCACTTTGCCATTCGTGTGTGCCATTCCGACGAATATGAAGGTGCGCAACTTCATATTTGTATTTTTGTGGTGTATGCTTATACGAAGTGTGGGGGAGATGTGATGTATGAAAAAAAAATGTGAAAAAAAAGAGAATAAGTCATCGAAAAAAAATGAAAAGAAAAAATATATGTGATGACAATGTGCTATATTATTATGAAGATGAAGGAAGATGAAGTATGTTTGAGTTATCGATTAGCCAATGTGCTAAGACGTGATATATGTATTTGGTGATCGATATTTGAAGAAGAGAAGATTGTAACTATAATCATTTTCGGGTTAGCGGATTGTTCGTGACTAGCAACATGGGTATTAGACTTGACTTTATTTTTCTTTTAACACCAATTTCATTAATTATCCCATGCCTTATCCATACCCTTTATTCACCCGAAGCCTATCGTTATAACCCGAATAAAAGCCCTCTTTAGATGTTTACGCTTGGTGCTTACGCCACGTCGGTGGAGTTTTGTTTCTTGTACAAGCCTATGGTAATATTTAGATCATGACTGAGCAATATGAGTGTACTATTCCTTAATACTATCCATCACTAAATAAAATGAGTGTTGAGTGAATTATACATCCGTTCTTTTTCGTGAGGTGCTTAGCCATGTTATCAAGCGAGAAAATCCATGAGGTATTGTCAAACATCTCGATTTTTCACCTTTAAAAGCTTAAAACGATGAATCTTATCTTGTACTTGTACTTGGTAGATTTGCATCGCATTTTTCTAATCATATTTCATGCACCACGTGGGATTTATTTTTCTTATTTCTAGATTTGCTTGAGGGCAAGCAAAACCTTAAGTGTGGGGGAGTTTGCGCTCATTTTTCGCTTATTTTTATGTTTGTTTAAAAAAAAAAAAAAAAAAAAAAAAAAAAAAAAAAAAAAAAAAGTAAAAAATATAAAAAACCTAAAAATATTTTTTATTTTTTATTTTCTTTTCGTTTTGTCATTTAGGTATTTAGTTCTATTTTTCTTTTCTTAGATTTGCTTGAGGGCAAGCAAAGTTTAAGTGTGGGGGAATTTGATAACGCTCAAATTGTGCATGTTTTTAGTAGCGTTATATGTGCTTTTATGTGTGTTATTTGGTTATAATCATATTCTTTTGTTGCTTAATCGTATCAAAAGTGCGTTTGCTAGTTCATTTGTAGCCAAGTACAGGAAAGTGGAGAAAAAGACGGAAAAAGAAGTAAAATACGAAGATTTCTCCATGTACGAAGAATTCCCGACCAAAGAAAGACTTGTGGAGTATATTCGAGAAGATAAAGTCATCAAGTCAGTGGTCCAAAGACTCAAGAATAAAGTTCAAGAAGGGAAACGAGAAAGAAATGAAAAAAAGAAGCTTAAACGAAGACATATTGGAAGACTCGTTGTTCCCGACACACCTTCACCATTTTGGCCATAACTTTTGCATACGGACTCCGTTTGACCCCCGGTTCGCGGCCACGGAAAGCTAAGAGAAAGATCTACAACTTTGCAGTTTATGACTTTTTGTGATTTTGCTCCAACCGATCGGTCGAGCCCCGTAACCGATTCGGTTGGAGAGCTGTCAAGAAGACCAACCGATTCGGTTGGAGTCCAACCGGATCCGGTTGGAGGTCCTGTTTCAGCCATTTTTCCATCACTAAGATCCCAAACGTGTTCCAAATGATTCTAGTCCCTTCCTACATGGTTTCTAGTCCCTTCCAAGCTCCTTGGCCTCCAAGTAATGCATTGAATACCCTAAGCCTTGGTAGTAGTATAAATAGAACCCATTTGGCACCTCATTTCATCATCCCTTCTCCATCTTTCTCATCCCTTTCGTCCACCACTCCATCTCTAGGTGTGAAATTCAAGCCTCCACCCTTAAGGACGAATTTCAACCTAGAGAGAACATAACCACTCTCAATATCTTCACCCCAAAGGTGTGAAACTCAAGCCTCCACCCTTAAGGACGAGTTTCCACCAACTATCCTATCCCAACTTGTGTGAAATTCAAGCCTCCACCCTTAAGGACGAATTTCCACCAATGACACCAACTTATCTTCCCCAAAAGACCACAAACCTCTCCCAAATTCGTGTAGTGTGCTCAAGGGTTGTCGAAGGCGTTTGGACATCATTTTCCGGCTTGGTAGAACTATTGTAGTTGATTGGAGGCTTGAAGGAGTGCTATAATCCTTCATCTTTGCCTATTGTAATTCATACTTTGGGTAAACCTTGTTACTTTTCTATTTAAAGATGTTTGTTATTGATATGATTATTGAGATTTTGTGTTTGATTGGAATAACGATGAATGTCTTGATACTTGCTTGATCTTATATTGCTTTTCTTGTTGGTTTGATCCGTGACAATCATAACCATCAACTTGTTACTTGTTCTTATAATGCTTTTCTTGTTGGTTTGATCCGTGACAATCATAACCATCAACTTGTTACTTGTTACTTGCTTAAACAAACAAACGACACTTGTAGTGCAACCAAGTCTCTTGGGACGACCTTGATTTACCATATACTATACTACAACTTGACTAGGGTATACTTGCCCGAATGTGTTCCTAGTTAACCGGTAATTCTTGTTATAAATTTAAAACCACGTGGAAGCACATCAGGTACCAAAGTCCCATATTGATGGTTCCTTGGAGACACCGAAAGACCCGTTTAACCGCTTCAAGGTACTTTTTGGTAGGCTTAGCCTGATATCTAGCACACATGCAAACAGCGAACATAATGTCTGGTCTACTGGCTGTGAGGTACATCGGGGATCCAATCATACTACGATATTTCGTTTGGTCTACTATGATCCCTGAGTGGTCCTTATCCAGTTTAGTATGCTCTATCATGGGAGTGTCAACAGGGACACAAGAATCAAATCCAAATTTCTTTAAAATCTCATTTGCATATTTAGATTGATTTATAAAAATGCCTCCGGGACTTTGTGAAATTTGTAATCCCAAGAAAAATGACATTTGTCCCATCATTGACATTTGAAATTTGGAACCCATTTCATTTGAAAAACGGTCACATTCATTGGGGTCAGTCGAGGCAAAAATAATATCATCAGCAAATATTTGAACGTGAATTAAATGTTTTCCTGACTTTCTGGTGAACAATGTCGGATCAATTGCTCCTTTGCTGAATCCAGTAGATAGAAGAAACTTTGATAGCGTATCATACCATGCCCTTGGAGCTTGCTTCAAACCGCAAAGAGCCTTCTTCAAACGATAAACGTGAGTAGGATGCTCCGGATTCACATAGCCTTTAGGTTGGCTGACGTATACGACTTTTTTAAGATCTCAGTTAAGAAAAGCCGTCTTTACATCCATCTGATATTTACATCCATCTGATAGACTACCCTGTTCTTACTTGCAGCATTAACCAAGAAGATTCCGATTGCCTCGATACAAGCAACTGGAGCAAATGATTCTTTAAAGTCAATACCCTCCTCTTGACGTTATCCTTTTGCAACCAATCGAGCCTTGTTATTTAAAACATCACCATGCTCATCAAGTTTTACTTTGAAGATCCAATTTAGATCAATGATCATAGCACAATCTGGTGCAGGTACTAATTCCCATACATCTAGTCGATCAAACTCATGAATTTCTTCTTGCATGGCATTGAACCAGCTGTCTTCATTCATGGCGGTTTTAACATCTTTTGGTTCGACCTTAGAGAGTACGGAGTTGAAGAAGCACCATAAGGCATTGGTTGCAAGTTGTTTCCACGTGGATACTGGACGAGAGAGGTTTCCAATGATGTTGTCTAATGGATGATCATGTGTCCATTTTCTAAGGTGTTCATGTGGTTGTTGTTGAGGAACTGAAGTAGCAGAGTCGATATCTCCTAAAGAAGATGGTTCTGATGATGATTCAGGAGCAAAAATGTTTTTAAAGGGGGCATCTTCAGGAGTAGCAAAGGGATTATCTCCATCATTGATGCCAGAAACAATTCCATGATGTACACTTGATGATTGATGATTTGTTGATGAGACAGAGTGATCAGCAGCAGGCGCTTCTTGACTTAATAACATTGAAACTGAAGGGTTAATTTCATTGACAGGGATAGAAGCAGCCTCTGTTGATGGAATTGACATATCATTAGCACTTGGATCATAGTGTTCATCAAACATTGGATCAAATAATTTCTTTAAATCATCTTCTGAAGGAGGTACATAAGGAGTTGTTGGTGAGGGATTTGAAACAAGGGTAGAACTGATAGGACTACTTGATGAAGGTTGAAATGCGGGTCCAGAACTGGATTGTCTTGGAGCCATTTGCCCGGACAGCTCATCGAACGTGACGTGAATAGTTTCCATGATATTGCGAGTTCTTTTGTTGTAGATTCGGTAACCTTTCTTGTTTGATGCATAACCTACAAAAACTCCAATGTCTGCCTTAGCTCTTAATTTACCAAAATCTTGACCATCATTTGTTGGATAGCACAAAGCACCAAACACACGAAGGTAGGATAAATCAGGTTTTCGTTTATGGACAAGTTCATATCGAGTTTTTCCATGAGAGGTGTGTATAAGGAAACGATTTTGGGTGTAGCAAGCAGTGGCAATGGCTTCAGCCCATAGAAACATTGGAACCTTTGAATAAATTAGCATAGCTCTTGCGGCTTCCACAAGAGTTCGATTTCGTCTTTCAACTACACCGTTCTGTTGAGGAGTTCGTGGAACACTTCTTTGATGACTGATTCCAACACTTTCATAAAACTGAATTAAGTCTTTGTTAACAAACTCTGTGCCATTTTCTGTTCGAACAATTCTAATAGTATTGTTGAGTCGAACCTGAAGCTGTTTGATAAGTTTGATGATGACATCTGGAGTTTCATCCTTTGTCCTCAAAAACTTTACCCTAGTAAATCGAGAGTAGTCATCAACAACTACTAGAATGTATTTCTTCCCATTTATCGTTTGCACTCTCATTGGTCTGCACATATCCATATGAAGGGTATGAAGAACTTCCATTACTGAGTTTGTGGGTTTTGGTTTGTGGGCATATTTTGTGCTTTTTCCCAATTGGCAAGCTGAACAAAGATGATCTTTTTCATATTTTAATCTGGGTAATCCTCTGACAAGATCCTTTCTGGAAAGGTTATTAATGGTGCCGAAGTTCAAGTGATTGAGCCGACGATGCCATAACCATGACTTTGTTTTCGAAGCCTTTGACAACAAGCAGATTGGAGAGGACTTCATCATGTCTTCGATAGAGATGGTGTATAGATTTGAACCACGAGTTCCTCTTAGCAATTCCACACCATCGAGTTCTCTAACGAAACAAGTATGTTTTTTAAAAGCCACTTCTAGATCGGAATCACATAATTGACCAACAGAGAACAAGTTATGACCAAGACCTTCCACATAATATACCCTGGAGATTACACTTTTACCAACAACATAATCTCCATAACCCATAATTGCTCCAAAATGGTTGTTCCCGAATCTAACATTCCCGATGAATTTACTCACGAAGTTCATGAGCCGCGAGCGATCTTCAGTCATATGCTTGGAACAGCCTGAGTCCAGGTACCACAGAACGATTTGAACAATCTGCAGTTGAACACAGACAAGAATGGATAACTGGATAGTTGGGATCCCCATGCAAGAATGTGTTCCATTTGGTTAGTAACAGTGATTGGAACACCCACATCAGAAGTAGAAACAATAGAATCATCATAAATAGATGCAGTGCTAGTGTTTGTATTTGACCTATTCAAAGTGTGTTCACTTCTTAAGGGAATAGTTCTACCAGTAGGCATCCATTTTCTAGTGGGCATTGACTTAGAAAATTTAGGGCACAACTCATTAATCTTATGGCCAGTAGGTATCCATTGATAACCTATATTACTAAATTTACTTCCTGTAGGTTTCCACTGTTTTCTAACTTTCTTTCGCCTTTTAGCCTTCTTAGCTTGATTTTTAACATTAACAACTTTAACTGGGCATTTAACAGCATTAGACAAATCATTCACACCACATTCATGATTAGTAACAGAAAACAAGCAGTCATCATTACATGGTTTGCAGATAGTAGCAGAATTCGAATTAATTACAGTACGCTTATAGCTAATACTAGAATCAACACGATTCGTTTTATTCAACTCAAACTTAATATTCCTAGGGTGATCTTCTACTCTCTTCCAATGCACATTCTTAGCTTGTGAGGTCCTATCTTGCTTGGTATTGCCTGGAGGCTTTGACCCGCTTGCTTTTATGTCACTGATTACTCCTGTAGAGGGAATTATGGGAACATTAGTTGGTTGATCTACCTTTTACAGTCCTGAACTAGAAGTGCAGAGATCTAAACTACTTGAAGGCACATTAGAGTTCACTTTCTTAATACTGGGCATAGAATGGTTTGTATGCTTGGCACTAGGCATAGAACAAGGCATCACAGCTTTACCTTTCGCACCTAAGGATTTAGGACATGTTGCTATTAAACATTCTATCAAGAGGCTTATTTATGAAATCCTCTTCCACAATCTCACGGAGACATTCTAGACTATCCTTAAGGTTAGAAAAATAGTTATGAAACACAAGTTCATTATTCCTAAGATGAGGAGGAATGTATTTAACAGTCACAGTATATTTGCAGTCTGAGGATGAATTTGATGCAACATTCTCATTAAAGATAAGTGGCAGTTTCCCTTTTTCCTGTCTCCTCAGATTCTCAATTTCCTTTTGTAAAGACGTTATTTTTTCGTTGTTCTTGTCACGAGTGACTTTAATTGAATCATATAACTCTTTAAAGTGTCGTTTAACTTTTTCATTTTCTTCTAGAAAACCCTCGTTTTCCTTTTGTAAAACATTAACCAAGTTGTGAAGATGAAAAGTTTGAGAATACTGAGAATCTAAAGGAGGAGGCATTTGGGAGCCAGTCACATTGTTCTTTTCACCCTTTAATTGTGAAATTTGGGCTTTCAACTTTCTGATCGTGTTACAATGAGCTTGAATATGTTCGTCACGTTTGTTTATCTGAAAAACTGCATCAAACTCTGGAACATCTGAGGATGTCTTGATATTTGAGGTTTTGACATTTTCTTTAAGATGTTGATATTTTAGTTGCAAACAAAATGTTCAACTTCTAGTTTAGAAAGATGTTTTACCAAATTATCTTGATCATCCTGATCAATTTTCTCATTTAGTTCTGAGTTTTTGTTTTCAAGCTCAATGACACGATCATGGGAAACTTTCAATGCAGAAGATAATTCATGAAATCGGGAAGCAGTAATAGAGTGCTTAGTAACAGTATAAAACACATCTTGAGCAACACAACTCGAAATCAAATTATCATTTAAGATATGCAAGTTCTTCCTTACAACTTCATTATATTTGAGTTCCTGTTCATAATCATTGACCTCAACTATCATTGCATCAAATTCCTTTTCCATTTCTTTAATATCTGGATTTATTCCCTTTTGAAGACTCTAAAATTGACCTTTTAATTGTTTAAAGAAAGGCATGACCTCAGTTAAAAACATTCTTTAGTTTGCTCAAAACCCCTTTCCCCCTCAGTTATCCCTGTAGATGTGATTCTCTTCTTACATGTCTTCTCAAAATCAACCTCAAATAAATAATACTGAATTAACGGCGTTGTCACATCTTCTGATTAAAAGTTCAAATCTAGCCTCCTTTTACGTTTTAAGTGAACTATGAAAATGGTTTCATCCCGACCATGGTTAAAAGCACGTAACCCCGTAAAACTATGTAATAGCCAAACTGTCATGACGAATATCCAAACACACATCCAATTCATGAAGTACACCTTTTTATCCCTTCTTCGAAGTAGAAACCATAGCACCAGCATCACATAATATCCAGAATTACACTTTCCCTTTCTCCAGGATGGTTCCATTATTACGGGATTTTATAATTCTATGGTTTAAACCGAGAAATAGTTTCTTTCGCGGGATTTTACAAAAACCAAGAATAAACCGTAAGATAGATCCGGAAATGCACTTTACAATTACCAGGATGTTTCCATTGTCATGGGATTTTACAAGTCTATGATTTAAACGGAGAAATAGGCTCTTTCGCGGGATTTTACAAAATCAAGACTAAACCGTGAACAATGTTAGCTTGTATGTGATATGAAAACTTTGGTTTCGGTGAATGTCTGTTTTAGGGGAACATGCAGCGGTTCATCAGTGGTTCATTATCCAACATCAACAATATCACCAACCATCCAATAAACACTTTGGTAAATACATCAATCACGCATTATGTCGGCTATTGTAGTGACCACATGGAGAAATAGACCCGATATGCCAAACTTGAACAAGACGTAACATTCCCCAGATTTGTTTCTTAAGCTTGCACTAATCCTTGTGAAGAAGAAACGGTGTACCCAATGTACAAAAACTCTTGACATATCCTCAACTGCGTGAGACACTGAAGTGATAGCTACGTTGTGGGTTAATTGAGAAAGAATCACAACCGTAACTAAATAGCCAAGTCTTTATCACACACTATAACTGCCCAAACAAGTCATCTTCGCGGAAGGGTAGAAAGAAAGAAGACGAAATAAGTCAATGTGCCCGGAAAACCTCACTTCACATTCAAATGAGAAATACCGTCCAAACAACCCCATAGTCAAAATAATTCAAGCCGTGACTTAATAATCTCCGTGAAAATGTATAAGCCAAAGTATCAACCCGTACACCACAACAAAAAAATTCAACATTAAATCTCATAACACAAATCTCATGATCTTCAAATTGCTTCAACACATCAAATCCAATTTTGAGAGGCCCATCAGTCCATCATTGTCATTGGCCCATTAGAACAACTCATATCTCAAATCAACAATAAATCCGTTCATGCCCATGTGAAAATAAAATCCGATCCAACTCTAATCACAAAACACGGATTGAAATTCACAATCCCATATCCCACTTTGTACTCGTTCAACCCATAAAATCAAGAGATCCGATCCAAAAGTAACATTAAAAAAATCTCTCATTACCACATGTCACACCCCCAAATTGCCTGTTTTACAGCGGAATGGAATACCTTGGGGAGGACTGTCATAGCATCAAAGTTACAGTTATATCGAACGACCTAAAGTGTCGTTTTGAAAATATCGTTTGATTCATTAAAATAATCAGAATTTACAAAGATTAGGTCCCAAATTATTTCCAATATATCAAAATGAGTTTGTTACAATCAAGCGATAGTTAAGTGCATAAAATATATGTGAGACGCGTCGACACCGCGACTCTATGATAAGTCCACATGCATGCCATGAAGTGAATGCCTTAGATACCTGAGATAAAACATGCTAAAAGTGTCAACACAATGGTTGAGTGAGTTCATAGAGTTTGGTTAATAAGTAAAGCTTTTAAAGAGCGTTCATGTAACAAAGGCAAAGTTTTTGGTCATATAGAATAGTCCACAAAGCAAAGGCATTGCAAATCCACTTAGTTCCAAGTCCCGCCCATACAAAACTTGCAACATGTGTGTTCACAACCCACTGCCAAAAGTAGTATATCTAGAATTCAAGTGCACGTTATCATAATGGTTCACAAAGCAAAGGAATTGTGAATCCACTCAGTTCCAAGTTCCGCCCATACAAAACTTGCAACCTGTGTGTTCACAACGCATTGCACAAGAATATGTATATCAAGTAGTCAAGTATAAATGGTCATAATAGTTCACAATATAGTACCACGTATATAATAATGTATGCCAGGCAAAGCCCCTAGAATAAATAATATGCATCCCGTAACATAGTGGACGAGAGGTTGGCCGACCTCTAATAGCGCTATCCATACTACCTATTAATAGGAGACTAACAATGCGAATGTACGAACAATACATCATACAACTATTATATACAATTAAGAACACTCCGAACATGGGAGAATTTGCACTGCTCCGAACCTGGGAGACTTTAGATTGAGAACGCTCCGTAACATAGTGAGACATTCTGCTCCGAACCGGGGAGGCTTTAAGATTGCTCCGAACAAAGGAGACTTTATAGTGATGCTCCGAACATGGGAGACTTTATAGGGATGCTCCGAACAAGGGAGACTTTATAGTGATACTCCGATCATGGGAGACTTTATAGGGATGCTCCGAACAAGGGAGACTTTATAGTGATGCTCCGAACATGGGAGACTTTAGGTCAAGGTCATAACACGTACGGTTCAATAAGTTCAAACAAGTCATAAGTTTGTATTTAAGTTCAAGAGTTCCGTTCAAAAGTTCGTAATTAAGTTCAAAGATTTAAGTCGAGTTCAAAAGTTCAGAAAGTCAAAGAGTTCGAATAATATCAAAAGGTTCAAGATAGTCGAAGCGTTCAAAATCACGTCAAACAAGTTTAAAATATATCAAAAGGGTCCTTGTACAAGTTAAAAGAGATCAACTATATGTCAAAAAGTTCATATCAAGTCCAAAGTGTTCACTTATATGTTAAAGGGTTCGAATCAATTTAAAAGAGCTCAAATATACATGTCGAAGGGTTCAAAATCAAGGAAAGTGTTTCAACTAATAGCGTTCAAAAGATAGTGATCAATTTAGTTCGGGCATAATCTACTTACGCGCACATAGAGTGAAACAAAAGATATTTAAGTTCATATAAATGTAAAGTAAAAGCAAGTAGTTGAGCATGTATCTCCCCCGAAGAGTTTATAAAACAATTAAACGAGTAAAAGTGGGGCTACGAACTCACCTGTTGCAATAGTTATGATGACAAAGTGGATGCACAGAAATGAGACGCAACTCTCTAACCGCGACCTATTATGAATTATATGCTCTAATATAAGTCATGAAATAATGTCGTGCATGCAAATCCACATGTAATCTATACCACTTGTACGTTTTTGAAAATAGAATTTATCGTCGAAATATATGTTTATGACATCTCGTCATTTTATATTTACAAGTATTTACGTTGAAATGATATCCTACGATAATCATTTAGTGATTTATTATGAAATTATAACTTTTCGTCGTAAAATAATGTCGTTTGACAATTTCATAAAAGTGACTAAAACGGCCTCTAAAAGCTAGTCGTAAAATGGTGCACGTCGAGCGTTAGGGAACGAACTCAACGGTTTTGGGAAGCTTGTATCATTATCTCAAAGTTTTGGCATTTACATTTTCATTCTAGAGGTCTCGATCATGGAGAAAAGTATAAGTGAAGTATGGTACTTGTGCCCAAAATATGGTTTAAGTGTGGTTTTCGGCAAAGTTTAATCGACCGTATATTATCCGTTACAACTCCGCTTGACGAATGGTTGGACATTTTGGAAAATAGGTTAGGTGAACTTACTTTTACTAGAAGACATCACGTTATAAAAAGTACTACGTCAATGTTAAAAACGACCCTCAACATGGTCACTTGTTTGCCGTAATACTTGTCTAAATAGAAATATATTA
Organism: Chrysanthemum seticuspe; assembly: GCA_019973895.1. NCBI lineage: Eukaryota > Viridiplantae > Streptophyta > Magnoliopsida > Asterales > Asteraceae > Chrysanthemum > Chrysanthemum seticuspe. Next base: position 164,219,718 of record BPTQ01000001.1, on the reverse strand, counting down.
GTTTTTCTTATATAATAAAGTTACGGCAACTTTGTTAAATCGCGTGTAATTTAATCGTTACAAGTCCGTTTTCTACGTTTTATATGTCCTCGGAATCGTGATAATATATACTAACATATTTTTGATAAGTCGACACATTTTATAACGCTTAAGACTCATTTTTTACTCGTAAAAAGTCGAGATTACATGCTGAATTTTCTGTACCAAATATCTTTCGTCGTCAAACTTGAAAAATTCATAACTTCTTCGTTATAACTCCGTTTTAATCCGTTCAAGCGGCCACGTTTTCGTTTTAAAGTATATTTTCTAAATATCTAGGCCAAAAATTTTTACCTACTGTCGGATTTTCCAGATTTTGAAAATAAGGACAGACCCTTTTGCAAACTTGTCGAAATGAGTTTTTCTCGCGCCAAACCTATTCTAACCCATTCAAAACAACTCCGAAGCTATTCTAATCCTACCATTCACCTTCTTAGGGTGTCATGGGTTCCTAGACATCACCAAAAATAATATATAACAAGGAGTAATTATAGGATGATTTATAATATACATAACTCTTAAAATCAATGAAAAAGTGGTATAAACCTCATGAGACTTGCATGTTTTCTCAAATAAAATGAAATGACCATAACAATGAATATGAAATATTATGATGAATATGAATGCTTACTAGTAACTTGATGAGGTTTATGGACAATGGATTTTTCCTAATCACCCAAGGTTTATATTGCAAAACCCTATACAAAAGTGATACTAGAGTGTGTAAATAACTTTGACTAGCAAATTTTTGATGAACTCCTCTTGATCCCTTGTGGTGGCCGGTTTGTATAGAAGAGAGGAAGAGAGAAAAGATAAATTTTACACTTAGTGAATATTGAGTTGTATGTGTACATGATTGAGTATAGTTTAATGTATATGTAAGATATTTATGTAAAGCTTAGATGACTCATCATAGGAGGTCGACACACTAAAAGAAAAAGAGACCAAATGAGTTTTGTCAAACTAAATGCATATATGTAGAATTAAAGTGTAGCTACTTAAAGAATAACTAGTAACTTGTATATTTTTAAGCTTGTAAGGTAACGTTAATTAGAAATAAATTTTAATGGGTCAAAATAAAACATATTGAAGTCATAAAAATAATAAAAATACATTTCTTGTAAAATTTGAGTGAAATAATAATTATCGTGTAATATTTAAGAAAGCCGTCGTAATTATATAAATATAACAATTTATATACCAAATAAATTTAAGACACCGGGTAAACTAATAATATTATTTTTATAATCTTAATATGAGTATAAAAATATATCGGGAAAATTTTTGGAAGTGTCGGATCAAATGTTCAAATAATGTTTACGCGATAGCGTTTATTTAATAAGAAAATAAACGTTTAATGTAAAATGCAAAACCCATGCATAAATTGATATGAAATGATGAATATGGAGTTTGAGAAATGACCGAAAATTGAGAATTGTGACACCACATATGCCAACCAGTATAACATCCTTACACCAAATTAATCATACAATTAACTATACCTGGTCCAACAAAACTCTCATTACCATACCATACCCACGGCCCATGTCCAACTATATTCCGTCCAACACAATCCGGCCCAAATGTATTAGTGTGGTTAACCGGCCCAATAACCCTAATACTAAACTAATAATCCGGTTATAAAACACTCACCACCAACACAATCCCTAAAAAATTTCTTACCCTAAAACAATTAGTACACGCCCCCATCTTCAGGTTTGCATCACAAACCCTAAAACACAATCTAACTATCCGCCCCCATCAAAAAACCGTATCTTCAAAAACACTTCATATTACTCATTCATTGAGCTAAGAGGCAGCCACAGGGATGGCATGAGACTTATCATCGTGGCCACAGGGATGGCACGTGATGAACAAAAAGGCTTCAAGGTAGGTTTTCTTTTCAGTATGCCTTTTTAAGTAGTATCATCAACGAACCTAAATATGATTTAACATAAATTGTTAACCTCATATTTTTCTAATTCGGATATAATCAAATGCAATAGATCAATGATGGTGTTCTCTAGTGTGATATGACCTTCATTTAATGATGTGTCTTCAATAAGCACAAAGAACACTGAGATCTTTAGGTAATATTCTTTTCGGTTTTCATTTTATCTCTGGATCTGTGATGATATCTTCATTTCGTGCTTTAGACCTTACGGTCTTGATGTAACTCTTGAGTTCCACGAAAATAAAGAGACTGAGATCTATAAACTTATGTTCAAAGATTTTTCAATTGATTAACATCAATCTTGAATTTGTGATGGGATGCAAGTGATGAGGTTATGGGATTGTGGTTGTCGTTGTAGACCTTCTACTTGATATATATATATATATATATATATATATATATCTTCATTTAGATAATAGGCATGGACTGATGATGGTGAGACATTCCTGAAGTCGAGTCTTGTTGTGTTGGTATATGGTTGCTTCTAGCCTTCTAGTTGTGGTCTTTGTGGTTGAGTCTTTATGGTTCTTCATCTACCTTTCTGTCGTGACAAGTCGCTAGTAGGCAGGACAAGTCGCTATTTTGACACAAGTCGCTATAACATATTTCAGTTTGACTCAAAAATCAGACTGCCACCAAGTCGCTTCATTCAGTTTTTAAACACAACTCGCTACTTGTTAAATAACAAGTCGCTACATGAGTCCAAGTCGCTAGGTTAAGTCGCTAGGTCAAGTCGCTGCCTTTTTTTAACACAAATTGCTAAATTGTAAAGACAAGTCGCTAGCTGGATATTTGACTTTTCCCGATGAGTTTTCCGACCAAATTCCGACCATATTCATAGCAAACCCAAAAAACTGTCATACAAACTGCTTCTTTGACCCAGTTTGACCTCTAAAACATGACCAGATTCATTGAAATTCATAAAAAGTGCATAAAAAAATGTTTCATTGACCCGTTTTGACCACTGTTTGACCACCATATTATACCATTTAAGACCATATGTTTACACGGTTGGTACCAAAAAGTCACAAAACCAAATAAATAATCTGACATGGACAAGAAAATGACACAAGACAGATATCACCAGATATACCAGGACTTTATGACCAAATGGATACACAAACTTGTACAAAACTGTTTTCAGAAGATGTAGGACAAAATAGTTTCGGCCATAAAAGTGAACAAAAACAGTATTTAACATGATTCAAAAACCACGACAAATCAAAACAACAGAAAAACCTTGGTACGAACCACACAAATCAAAGATAACACAATAACCATGGCTCTTGATACCAATTGTTAGGATCCTATATTTATTGTGTTTGATGATTCGGGTGGTCTTGGATGATGGAAATACAAGTTAGCCATTTAGAGAGAGAAAGTAAAAAGATGGGTGTTCTTGGTAGAGACTTGGTTTACAATTGAAAGGTTAGATTATGAAAGAAGCACCACCCCTTCCATGGATGGAAGGGGTATTTATAGTTACAAACTACACGCCCTCCTGACGGGCTGTGGATCAGGCATACAGTGGGTAAAGACCCGTCCTTCCTCCACGGTGTTACTCTAAACTATTCTACGCTACTGACTAACTAATTAACTACTAAATAACACAAATAACGATATGTCTACGAGCTAACTTATGCTTGATAATATTTGGGGTGACCGATACTTCACTATGGAATTTCTAATTCCTAACAGGTGGTGAAAGACATATTGCAAGGAACTGCACATCTCCAAAACACCCTCAAAATGCAGAGTATTTTAGGGACAAGATGTTGCTGGTGCAAGTTCAGGATAGTGGAGTGGTTTTGGATGAAGAAGAGTGCTATTTCATGCTGAGGGAAATGCCAAAACATATGATGCTGATGTGGATGAGCAGCCAATTCAAGAAATAGGTCACAATCATCAAAATGCCTTTCAAGTTGCTAATTGTGATGCATCTGACTCTGATGTGGATGATGAACCTACTGCCCAGACAATCTTCATGGCTAGCATTTCACCAATGGTCTCTCCACAGGTCTCATCACCACAACAAGCTGGTCCATCCAAAGATTCAATCATTTCAGAGGTATTAAAATTATACGATAAAGTTGATGAGCAAAAGATACATAACAAAGTACAATCACATGAAACTAATGAATCAGATATAGATAATGTGGGTAATAGTAATATTGTCCCATATGATCAATATGTGATACAAAGTGAAAGTGAGATCGTACCAAGTGATGCATCTTCTGCAGTCAATGATGACTATATTTTTGATGAATACACTGCATGTGCCCCTGATGATTCTGTTATCTCTGAACTGAATGCCTATAAAGAACAAGTTGCCATTTATGAACAACGTGCTAAGTTTGAGTTAACTACCTGTGAGTAGGAAATGGATGACCAAATGCGTACAATTATTAGAAAAAGTAATTTTAGGGAAGAAATATTAAAACAAGAGCTAGATTCCTTAAAATACAAACTAAACAAAACTATTAATCAAAAGCAAAAACTTCAAGAAAATGTTAAAGTGCTTAAACAGGAATTTAATGCTAAGGAATCAAAACTTTTAACTGATTTTTCCAACCTAAAAACTTTGAAAAACAAGCTTGAAAACAAGTTGTACGTACAAGGGAATACCATTCAGACTGCTCACATGATCACTAAGCACAGAGTCTTAAGCGATTAGCATAGTATTCCCCTAGTAGAGGAGCCAAATCCTGAGTACTGTAAAAAGGCTAAAGCTTTCCATACGATTGTATATGATGGTAATGAGATCCTCAAGTCTAGGCAAACATCATCATGTATTGGAAGCATGAAAGAGGATAGAAAATTAGAAGATGCCTCTAGGGAGAAAATAGTTAAGAAGCTATAAGATCCTCAGTGTAAAAAGTAAAACATAATGATCAAATCCCATGATTACTGATGAGTGTGCAAATACTCATCATTTTTATACCTTTTAGACTGCAAAAACATCTGAAAACACTCAGAAATGCATCAAAATGATAAAAATATCACAAATAAGTGTTTTATGTGTTTTAAAGGCAAAAATACCAAAATCAGGTGAAAAACGTATCAAGTTTGCATAATTGGCAGTTTTAGTCCCCCAAGTTTCAAAAGTTGTCAAAAATAGTCCCTGGTAAATCAAAACTAAGAAAAATATCATTTAAGGTCCATGGGATTCAAAAGTTGTCAAAACAAACTCTTCAAAGTTTAAAAATTACAAAATGACAACTTTAGTCCCTCAACTTTGAAAAGTGTCAAAAATAGTCCTCGGATATTTAAAAATGGAAAATTATCAAATATTACCCTTGTACTATTCACATATGGCATAATTGGTCCGTGTGTTATCTTTGGAAAAGTTGCTAATTCAGTCCCTCAAGTTTGGAGAAATTGCAAGAATGGTCCTTGTGTATTAAAACCAAACCGGACCCTTTTATTACCCAATCCCAAACACAAGCCCAATGCAATACACAAGCCCAAGCCCAATCACTTGAACCTTGACCCTTGGACCATGAACCTTGAGCCAGTTCAAAATCCCACTTGACCCTGCCAATATACCATTTTGAACCCTTTCCCTATTATTAAAAACGGGTCAACGAAAGTCAAATACCAGACCCACTGTTCATCTCTCTCACACGAATCCCGCCAAACCAGATACAGCTATCCCCCTTGCCTGGTTTTCATTTCCACCTTTCCACCCCACCTTTACACCTGTTTAACCACTCCCTAACACCTCCACATCCTCCCAAAATTCATTAAATGCAAAAAACCTGCTCAAAGATATTTTGGCGCCAAAAATGACAAATGGACAGTCTTGATGATTTGGAAGGATCCAATGGTTGGAAATAGGTGGGAAGCAATCAGAGGTCGACAAAGAGTTGAAAAGATATTTATAAAGAAGATAAGAAGCAATGTGGAATGTATCTAGTGTAATCTTTAATTTTCTTAGTCGTTTTAATCAATTTAAGCTTTCCAGTGTAATTTCGACCTTTCAAGTACCTTATTTATCAAGTTCAGTGTATTTCAAACCTTGTTCAATAAGCAATTTCAGTTTATGTTCACGATTTCAGTTTGTGCAATTTTCAAGTTCAAAAATCTCATGTTAGCTTAAAGTTGTTAGTAGTTAATGTTATGGACTCATAAGCTCATATAAGCTCGTCAGAAAGCTTTCTAAAGCTTTTAGAAACCTTAAAACTTTGTTTAGTATCAAAAAGAAAAAATACCAAAAATACTCAAAAATAGTGAGAAAATTAAAATTCAATGAAAGAATTGATCAAGAAGCTGGAGCAGGGTTGATTTTGGATTGCCCTTGGTTTAGTGCTTCTTGGGAAGATATAGGTTGTGTCATTGGCTCTTGGTTCTCAGTTTTGAGCTTGGAATCAATTTGTAAGCTTATTTCTTGATTTTGGTTATTCACTGTAGAAGTTCTTATCTCTGCTTATCTTTGTATATTTATGCTTATTTAGTATTGTTAAGATAAGTTATTGCTTAAAATAGCCTGCTTGTTCATTAATTTCCTTAGTTGCTTTGTTTTCACTTTTTCACTATTAAAACTGGATAATAGTAATTGATGTTTATATGCTTAAATCAGCTTATTATATCATTAAATGTTCTTATGAATCAGTTTCATGGCCTAAATCAGTGTTAAGCTTTGAAAAGTTTCATAACAGTCTTCTATAGGGTTGCTTGGATTTGCTTTGTTAACTGTGAAAGAGGTTGTAAAAGCCTTTGTTCTTGCTTGTTCTATGTCTTATTAGCATCTAATAACTCATTGCAACAATAAAAACCAGACCTCACTTGTTAAAAAGTCAAAATCTTCTTTAATCTCACTTAGGTTGTTAACTGTTAGGATTTAGAGTATAAATTTCATCATAGTTGTTCATAACTAGTGAATCTAGCTTAATTTCATCTTAACATAGCTTATTACAACATAATCAGTGAGTAGGATTGATCTAAAGTTCATCAAAGTCAAACCTTTAGTGTAATTTAAAAAGTCAAAATTTTCAGTTTAGTCGTTTTTGAATAAACTAGATAATTTTATATAGGATTTAATATTAAGTTTCAAGATTTGAGCTTTTGCGATATTAATATTCAACTGCTCATCTTTATCATATTAATTTTTATAATTTCTAGTTAGCTTATTTAACTGCTTATTTTTTAGTTTCTTTTAAGCCCTTGTCTGAAAAAGTGCCCTGTGCACAGTTTTACAAGCTTTTTCACAAGCTCATACAGAGCTCATTAGTTAGCTTTAGCTTGTGTATCTTAGCTTATTGGAAAGCTAACCTAGCTGTCTTAAAGTTCCAAGCTTATATTTTCACTTTCTAGCTTATTTAATAGGGCTGCAACTAGCTTTTAAGTTGTCCCATTTTTGTGTACACTGACTCAGTACATACTGAGTCATTGCTCAGTGTTTATAAGCTTTTTCTCAAGCTCTTCATAAGCTCTACAGTGGTTCCCTCAGTGTGAGCTTGGACTTTTTGGAAAGCTCACCAACCCATCTCGCTACTTCAGTTTTAATTTTGAGCTTTTCAGCTTATTTAATAAGCTTAATTTGCTCTTAGATTTGACTGCAGGACTGTTTGGTAGATAGGATAGTTAAAGTGCTTATTAGCTTATTATAAGCTTATCAGTATGATTTTCTGTGCCTTTTAGTTTAATATAAGTAGCTTTAGCCTGTTTGTATCTTATTTCACCTTTTGTTCCAACTGTGAAGCTTGTTTGAGCTTAAAAAATCAAAATAAGCTCATAAGCTAAACTGTTAAGCTTTTATAGTTTCAAACTGCTTATTTTTAAGTTGTAAAATTTTTTTCTTCATAAAAGTTGCTTATAATCAGTAGTTAAATAGTTTTCAAAAAGAAAAATCACAAAAATATCATTTTAAAAATAGTGATAGCGTTTATTTAATAGAAATTAGCTTTTTAAATTTTCTTTTTCAGCTTATTATTAAGCACTTTCAGTTTTTATAATTTTCTTAGCTTTCTGTCATCATAGGATATTTATAGAAAAAATTTCATAATTTTCCTAGTTTGTTTAGTATTTATTAGAATTTAAAATAGTTAAAATGTATTAAATAATAAATAATAAATAAATAAAAAACATAAAAAAATTATTTTCAGTTTTAAAATTAGTTTTATAATATTTTAGATTTTTCTAAGTTAAAATTTCATTTTTCTAGGTTAATTTTATATTTTCTTGTATTTAAGTGTATTTTAAATAATTAATAAATAGTAATTAATTAATAATAAATAGATAAAAAGTGTAAAAATTATATTTTCAATTTTAAAATTATTTTATTTTATTATTAGGATTGTAAAAATATCATTTTCATATCCATAGGTGTTTTATTCTTTTAAATTCACATTTTTATTTACTTGCTATACACGTTTGTTTAATCTGATTGTTGTGCTTTACAATTCCGTATCCAAATACAATTCAAATCAATCAGTAGTATAATTATCAATCAAAATCCTTACTGATCATTATCCTTAGTGATCATTCGACATCTGAACATTTTTAAACACCATTAATCCTCCGTGGGACTTAACGATCCGGGAATCCACTAAATTCCAAGGGAAATTGCATTGGTTTTAGACTGTTTGAATTTTATTACGGTTGACCATTCACAAGTGGTTGACTTGTGTAATAAACTTGACAGTTTGGAAGCGATCAAATTTTGGCGCCGCTGCCGGGGAGGCTGTAAGCGTGTTTTAAACATTTTCAGACCCATACTTGCTCATATACCACCTTTTGTAAACAGTGTTTTTTGTAAAGTTATCAAAAAGTTCATTAACACTTTTCCTAAAGTGTTAACAACACCAAAAAAATATAAAACAACAAAACAATCGTAACGTTTTCTATCTTGTATTTTCTTTAAGGTGATTCTTAAAGAGATACGATCTGGTTAAACGAGACGATACCAAAAATATTGTTCAAAAGTATTTAAACCCTTAGCACAAATCCATACCTATGTGTTTTCAGTGGTACTTAATAAATACATAAAAATCAACCACCGCAAACCAAGGCAGAACACCTACCAACTGGGGGTGTGAACATTAATAAGTTCCCAATCTTAAAGATCAAAACTTGCCTTTGTGTCCTTGTGATTTGGTGTACCTTTTTCAAAGAAGCCATTTCATTTGTGATTATTGGTTTAAGTTCACTTGTCGTTTTGCCTCGCATTTGTTTTTGAAAGCTGATTTTTATACTTAGTGCATGCGCACTCATTCTTCCAGCTCTACAAGTCCACTTTCAGAGCTTGTAAGTATTCCTCGTAGACGTAGAGGACGTTTTGCTCCTTCAGCCGTGACTGAGGAACGTCTAGCACCACCACCCCCTGTCGTAATGGCAGAAGATAAACCGATGAATGAGCTTCTCCAAGCACCCATCGAGGGGTTACGGAGATGCCATTGTTGTCCCAGCCATCGTGGCTGATACCTTCGAGCTCAAAACCGGGTTGCTTAATCTGGTGACCCAAAGCCAATTTTATGGTTTTGAGCGGGACGACCCTCATGCACATATTCGATGGTTCAACAAGATTGCATCGACCATCAAATACAAGAATGTCCCACATGAAGCAATTAAGCTTCTTCTGTTCCCATTCTCTCTAGAGGGACAAGCCCAGAATTGGCTTGAGAAACAACCCCCTCGTTCCATTGAGACATGGGAGGATTTAGTCACTAAGTTTGTTAACGAATTCTATCCTCCATCCCGAACTACAAGTCTTAAGAATGAGATAATGAAATTTACTCAAAGATTTGATGAATCATTCGGTGAGGCATGGGATCGTTACAAAGAGTTGCTCTGAAAGTGTCCGCATCATGGTTTTACCGAGTTAATGCAAATGGATACTTTCTACAATGGTCTGAACCAAACTAACCAAGACTCTTTAAATGCCTCCGCAGGAGGTAATTTCCTGAGCAAGACCACAAAAGAAGCCTTGCAAATCATAGAAAACAAGTCCCAGGTCCGCCCTTTCCGAACAAAGACATATCAGTCTTAGTCTAATGCAGGACCTTCTACTTCATCTCATGTGAGTACATCTAGCACCGATGCTAAGATTGACAAACTCACGGATGCTATTCAGGCTTTGGTTCTTGCTAACCAAAAGAAAGTCACTTTCACACAGACACCATCACATGGTGAAGTGAAGAAAGTCGAGGTCTGTGTTACTTGTGGTGGCCCTCATGCATACTACAACTGTACTGCCACCGATGGTATTCCGTTTGAAGCCAATGCTATAGCCGGTACTTCACATCAGGGAGGTAATCAATACCGTCCTCAAAATGAACCAAACTACCGTGCTAATACTTATCAGGGACCACCCGGTTTTAACCAGAATCCTAACATACAAAACCAGAATCAGAACCAACCTAGAATGAACCAAGGTTATCAAAACCAAGGTAATTTCTATCCCGGACCAAATCAAGGTTTCCAACATCAAGGAAACTTTAATCAAAACAATTTCAATCGATGGAATCAATTTCATGGGAATACGAATCCTAACCAAGGAAATTTTCAAAATCAAGGCCCTAATCCGAACAATAGGGGCCAGAATTTTCCTAATTAAACTCAAGCCATTGTTCCAACTGGACCATCATCTGATGAGTTATTGAAGCAATTCATGAAATCCAAAGATGAAATGAACAGGTTGTTGGTCAGTCAGATCGCTGATCTAAAGAAGTCTTTAAATGATCAACCCTCGGGCTCAGGAAAACTTCCAAGCAACATGATCGCTAGCCCGAGGGGCGATGCAAAGGCGATCACAACCAGAAGTGGTGTTTCATATGATGGACCCGCTATTCCTACTACCTCTTCTTCTTCTCTCCCGAAGGTAGTGGAAAGTGAACCTGAGGCAACAAAGGACAAGGAACTTCCTACTAATAACGGAGGTACCAACGATGTCCATCCTCAAGTTGTCCCGAAATCCAAATCCAATCCAGGAGTTGTTTTTGAACCTCCTGTAGCTCCTGTTGAAAATCCCAAATCCAAATCTTCTATTCCTTACCCATCACGTTTGAATGAGCAAAAGCTCCGCGAAAAAGCCAGTCATCAAATGGACAAATTTTTTCAAATTTTCCAAGAACTACATTTTGACATAAGCTTTGCGGATGCTATCATGCTGATGCCCAAGTTTGAATCAACTCTCAAACACATGTTAAGCAACAAGGAAAAACTGTTTGAAATGGCTAAAACTCCTCTGAACGAGAACTGCTCAGCAGTTATCTTGAAGAAGCTTCCCGAGAAGCTTGGGGATCCTGGAAAATTTCTTCTACCTTGTGTTTTTCCAGGAATGGTTGAATGCTTTGCCCTCGCCGATCTTGGTGCAAGCATCAATCTGATGCCTTATTCAGTATGGAAGAAACTTTCTCTTCCGAACCTTACTCCTACATGCATGACTCTCGAGCTTGCAGATCGTACAATATCCCGTCCACTTGGCATTGCCGAGGACGTATTCGTGAAAGTAGGAAAGTTCCATTTTCCAGCTGACTTTGTGGTTGTTGACTTCGATGCCGATCATCGGGTTCCTCTCATTGTTGGACGAGGATTCCTGATAACGGGCCGTGCTCTCATTGATGTATTTGAGCAAGAAATCACATTACGTGTGGGTAATGAAGCTGTCACCTTTAACCTTGATCAAACTTCGAGGTACTCCGCAAACTATGATTCTGAGTCGGTTAACCGAATAGATATCATTGATGTTGCTTCTGAAGAGTACTCTCAAGAAGTTCTCGGTTATGATCATAATTCTTCGAGTGATAATCTCACTCATTCATCTCAACCCATCATTGCCAATTCTACTCCTTCTCTCACTCCGTTTGAGGGAAGTGACTTCATCTTGGAAGAGATTGAAGCATACTTGGCTAGTGATTCTGTTCCATGGGAAATTGATCACGCTCCAATTGACATCGAGGGGGACATACTTCTCATTGAGAAGTTGCTTAATGATGATCCATCATCAATCCCCCACACTAGTGATTCAATTCCAGATGAGATTAATAACAATGAGATTAATCTGGAGGGAGATATTCTTCTTCTTGAGAAGTTGTTAAATCAGGACACTTCTCCTCCACTCCCTCTCGTCGAGCTTCATAACAAGGAAGTCAAGTCAGTTGAGAAAACTGAAGAATTTCCTGAGGTTGAACTTAAGGACTTACCACCTCATCTCGAGTATGCTTTTCTTGAGGAAAATGATAAATTACCCGTCATTATTGCTCGAGATTTGAGTAAAGATGAAAAAGCTGCTCTCATAAAGGTCTTGAAGTAACACAAGCAAGCAATTGCTTGGAAACTCTCCGATATTAAGGGTATCAACCCTGAGTTTTGTACTCACAAAATCTTGATGGAGGATGATTTCAAGCCAGCAGTCCAACATCAGAGAAGGGTGAATCCTAAGATTCATGAGGTTATCAAACAGGAGGTTCTCAAACTTCTTGATGCAGGATTAATTTACCCGATCTCAGATAGTCCTTGGGTTAGCCCAATTCATTGTGTTCCTAAAAAGGGTGGCATAACTGTTGTCACAAATGAAGAAAACGAGTTAATTCCAACTCGGCTGGTAACGGGATGGCGTGTTTGCATTGACTATCGTAAGTTGAATGACGCCACCCGAAAAGACCATTTTCCTCTACCCTTCATGGACCAAATGCTTGAGAGATTAGCAGGGAACGAATACTATTTTTTCCTTGATGGTTTCTCGGGTTATTTTCAGATCCCCATTGATCCACAGGATCAAGAAAAGACCACATTCACCTGCCCATACGGAACTTTTGCCTACAGACGTATGCCTTTTGGCCTATGTAATGCTCCTGGCACGTTCCAACGATGTATGATGGCAATTTTCCACGACATGATTGGGGAAACAATGGAGGTGTTTATGGATGACTTCTCGGTCATTGGGGACTCGTTTCAAACATGTCTCTCCCATTTAGAAAAAATGCTTCAACGGTGTGAAGACACCAATCTTTGTCTAAATTGGGAGAAGAGCCACTTTATGGTCAAAGAAGGCATAGTCCTTGGCCATAAGATTTCAAAAAACGGGATTGAGGTTGATAGAGCAAAAGTCGATGTTATTGCCAAATTGCCTCACCCTACTACCGTCAAAGGTATTAGGAGTTTTTTAGGTCATGCCGGTTTTTATCGCAGATTCATACAAGATTTTTCTAAAATCGCCCGGCCTATGACCCATCTTCTTGAAAAAGATGCTCCTTTTATCTTCTCACCTGAGTGCATCGAAGCTTTTGAAACATTAAAGAAAAAGCTTACTGAGGCACCCATTCTCGTTGCTCCCGACTGAGATTTACCCTTTGAACTCATGTGCGATGCAAGTGATTTTGCTATCGGTGCAGTCCTGGGGCAACGCAGAAACAAGCATTTTCAGCCTATCCACTACGCGAGTAAGACTATGACTGAAGCTCAAACCCATTACACCACCACAGAAAAAGAGCTACTAGCCGTGGTGTATGCGTTTGAGAAGTTTTGGCCATACTTAATCTTGACCAAATGCGTGGTGTATACGGACCACTCGGCTCTCAAATATCTCTTTGCAAAACAAGATGCAAAACCGAGATTGCTCCGTTGGGTTCTCCTCCTGCAAGAATTTGATATCATTATACGTGATAAAAAAGGAGCTGAGAACTTGGCTGCTGATCATCTGTCCCGTCTAGAAAACCCTCACCAAGATGTTTTCGAGAAAAAGGAAATAAATGAAACATTTCCTCTTGAAACACTCAATGCGGTTTCTTTTCGTGGAAATTCTACTACCCCATGGTTTGCTGACTTCGCAAATTACCATGCGGGTAACTTCATAGTGAAAGGAATGTCGATCCAACAGAAGAACAAATTCTTCAAAGATGTTAAACATTACTTCTAGGACGACCCCTACTTATTCAAAATCTGTGCGGATCAAGTCATCCGACGGTGTGTTTATGGACAGGAAGCTATGGACATTCTCAAAGCTTGCCATGCTGGACCCACCGGGGGCCATCATAGTCCAAATTACACCGCCAAAAAGGTGTTTGATTCTGGGTTTTATTGGCCCACGATTTACAAGGATGCCCACGAATTTGTCAAAACTTGTGACGCTTGTCAACGTCACGGAAATATCTCTCAAAGAAATGAAATGCCGCAAAACGCCATTCAAGTGTGTGAGATCTTTGACATCTGGGCATTGACTTTATGGGACCATTTCCATCATCTCGAGGAAACAAATGCATACTTGTGGCTGTTGACTATTTGTCAAAATGGGTTGAAGCGAAAGCTTTACCCACTAATGATACCCGAGTTGTTGTGAAATTCTTAAAATCTCTTTTTGCTAGGTTTGGAACTCCACGAGCTATAATCAGTGATCGTGGGACGCATTTCTGCAATGACCAGTTTGATCGAGTTATGCAAAAGTATGGTGTAACTCACCGTCTCTCTACTGCATACCACCCTCAAACAAGTGGGCAAGTAGAAGTTTCCAACCGTGGTATTAAAAGAATTCTGGAAAGGACAGTAGGCGAAAACCGTGCCTCTTGGTCAGATAAACTAGATGACGCACTCTGGGCCTTCCGTACAGCTTATAAAACACCAATCGGGTGTACTCCATACAAGCTAGTGTACGGAAAGGCATGTCATCTGCCGATTGAGCTTGAGCACAAAGCATACTGGGCCTTGAAACATGCCAACTTCGATATTCAGACAGCTGGTGATGACAGAAAAGTTCAAATGAATGAATTAAATGAACTCCGTGATCAAGCATACGAGAACTCTTTGATCTACAAACAAAAGACAAAGAAGATTCATGACTCTAAAATCAAGAACCGCGTTTTCAACGTCGGTGATCGAGTCCTTCTTTTCAATTCAAGATTGAAGATTTTCTCAGGAAAACTAAAATCCCGCTGGTCTGGACCATTCACCATCACTAAAGTATTTCCTTATGGAACTATTGAGTTATCTCAACCCGATGGTCCAAATTTTAAAGTGAATGGTCATCGATTGAAACACTATTTTGGAGAGGACATTCCACCTGTGGTTGTCCCGGATCTACAAACTTTCCCCATGAACCAATGAATGCGGGGATCGAGTCAAGCTAGTGACTCGGTAATCAAAAACAGTAGCACACCACATGGGTTTTCACCCGTGAGTCCCACCCTAGTGTGGGGGAGTTGCCCCCCGCTGTTGTATATAAGTTTTAAGTTTCAAAAAAAAAAAAAAAAAAAAAAAAAAAAGGTATGTATATATATCAAAAATAAAATAATGGCCGTAGTATTTCCCTTTTACGTTCTATGTTTCGGCATAACCGCCGGTACTTTGAATATTGAGGGCAATATTCATTTCTAGTGTGGGGGGGAATTCTCACGAATTTTATCATGTAATTATACCACCCAATTCCCCCATTTTTGGCCAAATTTTTTTTTTTGTGGAGTAAGTGTTTTGCACTTACTCAGCTTACGGTTATCAGTCCGCCATGTCTAATAAACTAAAGGATTGGCTAATCCAGGAGCAAACGGCTCTTGGTAAAGATATCTCAAATCCGTTGACGGCTTGCAATTTGCCCAAAATTGTATGTTGTTCAGCTCACCATATCTTTAATTAGTGAAGAGTTGGCTAGCCCGCAAGTTTATGGCTTGTGGTAAAGGCAGTTGGAAAACCATAATTGGTAATCGACTCACCAAAGATATTTTATCCAAGAGTTGGCTAGTCCAGATGCAAACGGCTTCTTGTAAAGGCAAATCAAAACCGTTGAAAGCTGGTGATTTGCTCAAAATCATTTGGTTATCATTGTACCAAGGTTCTTACTTGAACTAAAACAATTGGCTACTCCAGAATTAATGGCTTTTGGTAAAGAGATGAAATCCATTAAGTTTTCTCAAAAAAATTGCTAGGGACTAGCAATATCTTAGTGTGGGGGATTGATGAGTGTGCAAATACTCATCATTTTTATACCTTTTAGACTGCAAAAACATCTGAAAACACTCAGAAATGCATCAAAATGATAAAAATATCACAAATAAGTGTTTTATGTGTTTTAAATGCAAAAATACCAAAATCAGGTGAAAAACGTATCAAGTTTGCATAATTGGCAGTTTTAGTCCCCCAAGTTTCAAAAGTTGTCAAAAATAGTCCCTGGTAAATCAAAACTAAGCAAAATATCATTTAAGGTCCATGGGATTCAAAAGTTGTCAAAACAAACCCTTCAAAGTTTAAAAATTACAAAATGACAACTTTAGTCCCTCAACTTTGAAAAGTGTCAAAAATAGTCCTCGGATATTTAAAAATGGAAAATTATCAAATATTACCCTTGTACTATTCACATATGGCATAATTGGTCCTTGTGTTATCTTTGGAAAAGTTGCTAATTCAGTCCCTCAAGTTTGGAGAAATTGCAAGAATGGTCCTTGTGTATTAGAACCAAACCGGACCCTTTTATTACCCAATCCCAAACACAAGCCCAATGCAATACACAAGCCCAAGCCCAATCACTTGAACCTTGACCCTTGGACCATGAACCTTGAGCCAGTTCAAAATCCCACTTGACCCTGCCAATATACCATTTTGAACCCTTTCCCTATTATTAAAAACGGGTCAACGAAAGTCAAATACCAGACCCACTATTCATCTCTCTCACACGAATCCCGCCAAACCACCACCCCACCTTTACACCTGTTTAACCACTCCCTAACACCTCCACATCCTCCCAAAATTCATTAAATGCAAAAAACCTGCTCAAAGATATTTTGGCGCCAAAAATGACAAATGGACAGTCTTGATGATTTGGAAGGATCCAATGGTTGGAAATAGGTGGGAAGCAATCAGAGGTCGACAAAGAGTTGAAAAGATCTTTATAAAGAAGATAAGAAGCAATGTGGAATGTATCTAGTGTAATCTTTAATTTTCTTAGTCGTTTTAATCAATTTAAGCTTTCCAGTGTAATTTCAACCTTTCAAGTACCTTATTTATCAAGTTCAGTGTATTTCAAACCTTGTTCAATAAGCAATTTCAGTTTATGTTCACGATTTCAGTTTGTGCAATTTTCAAGTTCAGAAATCTCATGTTAGCTTAAAGTTGTTAGTAGTTAATGTTATGGACTCATAAGCTCATATAAGCTCCTCAGAAAGCTTTCTAATGCTTTTAGAAACCTTAAAACTTTGTTTAGTATCAAAAAGAAAAAAATACCAAAAATACTCAAAAATAGTGAGAAAATCAAAATTCAATGAAAGAATTGATCAAGAAGCTGGAGCAGGGTTGATTTTGGATTGCCCTTGGTTTAGTGCTTCTTGGGAAGCTATAGGTTGTGTCATTGGCTCTTGGTTCTCAGTTTTGAGCTTCGAATCAATTTGTAAGCTTATTTCTTGATTTTGGTTATTCACTGTAGAAGTTCTTATCTCTGCTTATCTTTGTATATTTATGCTTATTTAGTATTGTTAAGATAAGTTATTGCTTAAAATAGCCTGCTTTTTCATTAATTTCCTTAGTTGCTTTGTTTTCACTTTTTCACTATTAAAACTGCATAATAGTAATCTATAGGTTTTTGTTGTTACTGTTGATGTTTATATGCTTAAATCAGCTTATTATATCATTAAATGTTCTTATGAATCAGTTTCATGGCCTAAATCAGTGTTAAGCTTTGAAAAGTTTCATAACAGTCTTCTATAGGGTTGCTTGGATTTGCTTTGTTAACTGTGAAAGAGGTTGTAAAAGCCTTTGTTCTTGCTTGTTCTATGTCTTATTAGCATCTAATAACTCATTGCAACAATAAAAACCAGACCTCACTTGTTAAAAAGTCAAAATCTTCTTTAATCTCACTTAGGTTGTTAACTGTTAGGATTTAGAGTATAAATTTCATCATAGTTGTTCATAACCAGTGAATCTAGCTTAATTTCATCTTAACATAGCTTATTACAACATAATCAGTGAGTAGGATTGATCTAAAGTTCATCAAAGTCAAACCTTTAGTGTAATTTAAAAAGTCAAAATTTTCAGTTTAGTCGTTTTTGAATAAACTAGATAATTTTATATAGGATTTAATATTAAGTTTCAAGATTTGAGCTTTTGGGATATTAATATTCAACTGCTCATCTTTATCATATTAATTTTTATAATTTCTAGTTAGCTTATTTAACTGCTTATTTTTTAGTTTCTTTTAAGCCCTTGTCTGAAAAAGTGCCCTGTGCACAGTTTTACAAGCTTTTTCACAAGCTCATACAGAGCTCATTAGTTAGCTTTAGCTTGTGTATCTTAGCTTATTGGAAAGCTAACCTAGCTGTCTTAAAGTTCCAAGCTTATATTTTCACTTTCTAGCTTATTTAATAGGGCTGCAACTAGCTTTTAAGTTGTCCCATTTTTGTGTACACTGACTCAGTACATACTGAGTCATTGCTCAGTGTTTATAAGCTTTTTCTCAAGCTCTTCATAAGATCTACAGTGGTTCCCTCAGTGTGAGCTTGGACTTTTTGGAAAGCTCACCAACCCATCTTGCTACTTCAGTTTTAATTTTGAGCTTTTTAGCTTATTTAATAAGCTTAATTTGCTCTTAGATTTGACTGCAGGACTGTTTGGTAGATAGGATAGTTAAAGTGCTTATTAGCTTATTATAAACTTATCAGTATGATTTTCTGTGCCTTTTAGTTTAATATAAGTAGCTTTAGCCTGTTTGTATCTTATTTCACCTTTTGTTCCAACTGTGAAGCTTGTTTGAGCTTAAAAAATCAAAATAAGCTCATAAGCTAAACTGTTAAGCTTTTATAGTTTCAAACTGCTTATTTTTAAGTTGTAAAATTTTTGTCTTCATAAAAGTTGCTTATAATCAGTAGTTAAATAGTTTTCAAAAAGAAAAATCACAAAAACATTATTTTAAAAATAGTGATAGCGTTTATTTAATAGAAATTAGCTTTTTAAATTTTCTTTTTCAGCTTATTATTAAGCACTTTCAGTTTTTATAATTTTCTTAGCTTTCTGTCATCATAGGATATTTATAGAAAAAAATTCATAATTTTCCTAGTTTGTTTAGTATTTATTAGAAATTAAAATAGTTAAAATGTATTAAATAATTAATAATAAATAAATAAAAAACATAAAAAAATTCTTTTCAGTTTTAAAATTAGTTTTATAATATTTTAGATTTTTCTAAGTTAAAATTTCATTTTTCTAGGTTAATTTTATATTTTCTTGTATTTAAGTGTATTTTAAATAATTAATAAATAGTAATTAATTAATAATAAATAGATAAAAAGTGTAAAAAATATATTTTCAATTTTAAAATTATTTTATTTTATTATTAGGATTGTAAAAATATCATTTTCATATCCATAGGTGTTTTATTCTTTTAAATTCACATTTTATTTACTTGCTATACACGTTTGTTTAATCTGATTGTTGTGCTTTACAATTCCGTATCCAAATACAATTCAAATCAATCAGTAGTATAATTATCAATCAAAATCCTTACTGATCATTATCCTTAGTGATCATTCGACATCTGAACGTTTTTAAACACCATTAATCCTCCGTGGGACTTAACGATCCGGGAATCCACTAAATTCCAAGGGAAATTGCATTGGTTTTAGACTGTTTGAATTTTATTACGGTTGACCATTCACAAGTGGTTGACTTGTGTAATAAACTTGACAGTTTGGAAGCGATCAATTACACTAAAGAAAATTTGATTTCCCTAAACATGTTTAAGCCTCAAACTCAATTAACCCCAGAACAAGTTTTTTGGAAAAAAGACATGGATATGCAAAAAGAAAATGTACTTGTTGAAACAAACACTCCCCTTAGGAAAGTGCCTCCAGCTACTGTGTATCCTCCGAATACACCAATGCATTTAGTTCCTAGAACCCTTCCCACTAAGAGCAAGACCTTAATCAGCTTGTTTGTTGTTTATCAACTATTCGTTGATTTAGAGAAGACATGTAAGAAGAGAACCACACCTACAGGGATAACTGAAGGGGAAAGGGGTTTTGAGCAAACGAAAGAATGCTATTTAACTGAGGTCATGCCTTTCTTTAAACAATTAAAAATCAATTTGAGAGTCTTCAAAAGGGGATAGACTCAGAGATTAAAGAAATGGAAAAAGAATTTGATGCAATGATAGTTGAGGTTAATAATTATAAACGGGAACTCAAATATAATGAAATTGAAAGGAAGAATCTGCATATCCTAAATGAGAACTTGATATCGAGTTGTGTGGCTCAAGATGTGTTTTATACTATTACTAGGTATTCTATTACTGCCTCTTAATTTCATGAATTATCTGTTGCTTTGAAAGTTTCCCATGATCGTGTCATTGAGCTTGAAAACAAAAACTCAAAACTAAATGAGAAAATTAACCAGGATGATCACGATAATTTGGTAAAACACTTTTCTTAGCTGGAAGTTGAACATTTTGATTTGCAACTAAAATATCAACATCTCAAAGAAAATGTTAAAACGTCAAACATCAAGATATCCTCGGGTGTTCTAGAGTTCGATGCAGTTTTTGAAATAAACAAACGTGACGAACTGATTCGAGCTCACTGTAACACAATCAGAAAGTTGAAAACCCAGATTTTACAATTAAAGGGTGAAAAGAACAATGTGACTGGCTCCCAAATGTCTCCTCCTTTAGATTCTCAATTTTATCAAAACTTTCATCCTCAAAACATCATTAACGTATTACAACAAGAAAATGAGATTTTTCTAGAAGAAAATGAGAGTTTTCTAGAAGAAAATGAAAAGGTCAAATGACACTTCAAAGAGTTATACGATTCAATGAAAGTCACTCATGACAAAAACAATGAAAAAATAACTTCGTTACAAAAGGAAATTGAGAATCTGAAGAGTCAGGTAAAAGGGAAAATGCCACTTTTCTTTAATGAGAATGTTGCATCAAAGGCATCTGCAGATTCTAAATATACTGTGATTGTTAAATACATTCCTCCTCATCTTAGAAACAATGAACTTATGTTTCATGATTACTTTTATCATCTTAAGGATAGTCTAGAATGCCTTCGTGAGATTGTAGAAGAAGATCACATAAATAAACCACTTGATAGTGAAGTTAGGTATGCTTGCTTATATGCCAAACTATCTCAGGAGCTTTTAGAATGTTTAAGAGCAACATGCCCAAGATCCTTTTGTAAGAATGATAAAGTTATTATGCATTGCTCTATGCCCAATGTTAAGAAAGTGAACTTTAATGTGCCTTCAAGTAGTTCAGATCCCAACACTTCTAAACCTGAAATCCAAAAAGTAGCAAAACCAACTAATGTTCCCATTCCCTCTACAGGAGTAAAAAGTGAAACCAAAGCGAGCAGGTCAAAGCCTCAAGGTAACACAAAGAATGATAGGACCTTGCAAGCTAGTAATGTTCAGTGGAAGAGAGTAGAAGATCACCTTAGGAAGAATGAAACTATGTTGAATAAAACGAATCGTGTTGATTCTAGTGTTAGCTCTAAGCATGCTGTAATTAATGCGAATTCTGCTACTTTTGGCAAAACATGTAATGATGATTGCTTGGTTTCTGTTACTAATCATGTATGTGGTGTGAATGATTTGATTAATGCTGTTAAATACCCAGTTAAAATTGTTTATGACAACAATCATGTTAAGAAGGCTAGAAAGCAAAGGTGTAAGAAGGTTAGAAAACATTGGAAACCCATAGGAAGAAAATTTAGTAATGTAGGTTATCAGTGGATACCTACTAGCCGCATATTTAATCTTAATGAGTTGTGCCCTAAATTATCTAAGTCAATGCCCAATAGGAAATGGATGCCTACGGGTAGAACTATTCCTTTAAGAAGTGAACATACTTTGAATAGGTCTAATGTGTACACTTGCACAGCATCTATCCCTAATGATTCCATTGATTTTGCTTCTGATGTGGGTGTTCCAATCACTGTTACTAACCAAATGGAACCCATTCTTGCATGGGGATCCCAATTATCCAGTTATCTATTCTTGTATGTGTTCAACTGCAGGTCGTTCAAATCGTTCTGTGGTACTTGGACTCAGGCTGTTCCAAGCATATGACTGGAGACCGGTCACGGCTCGTGAACTTCGTGAGTAAATTCATCGGGACTGTTAGATTCGGAAATGATCACTTTGGAGCTATTTTGGGTTATGGAGATTATGTTGTTGGAAGTAGTGTGATCTCCAGGGTATACTATGTTGAAGGTCTTGGTCATAATTTGTTTTCGGTTGGTCAATTCTGTGATTCCGATCTAGAGGTAGCCTTTAGAAAACATACATGCTTCGTTAGGGAATTGGATGGTGTAGAACTTTTGAAAGGAACACGTGGAACCAACTTGTACACCATATCCATCAAAGATATGATGAAGTCCTCTCCAATTTGCTTACTCTCAAAGTCTTCTAAAACAAAGTCTTGGTTATGGCATCGTCGTCTCAATCACATGAACTTTGGCACCATAAATGATCTTTCCAGAAAGGACTTATTAAGAGGCTTACACAGACTAAAGTATGAAAAGGATCATCTTTGCTCAGCATGCCAATTGGGAAAAAGCAAGAAGCATGCCCACAAATCCAAACCTACAAATTCAGTTATGGAAGTTCTTCATACTATTCACATGGATTTATGTGGACCCATGAGAGTGCAGAAAATTAACGGGAAGAAATATGTGTTAGTCGTGGTTGATGACTACTCTCAATTCACTTGGGTTAAGTTCTTGAGGACAAAGGATGAAACTCCAGATGTCATCATTAAACTTATCAAACAACTGCAAGTTCGACTTAACAAGACTGTTAGAATCATCCGAACAGACAATGGAACTGAGTTTGTTAATAAAGAACTTAGTGAGTTTTATGAAAGTGTCGGAATCAGTCATCAAAGAAGTGTTCCACAAACTCCTCAACAGAACGATGTAGTTGAAAGACGAAATCAAACTCTTGTGGAAGCCGCACGAACAATGCTGATTTACTCAAAGGTTCCAACGTTTCTCTAGGCTGAAGCCATTTCCACTGCATGCTACACCCACAATCGATCCCTAATTCACACAACTCATGGAACAACTCCATATGAACTTGTCCATAATCGAAAACATGATCTATCCTTCCTTCGTGTGTTTGGTGCTTTGTGTTATCCAACTAATGAGGGTCAAGATTTAGGTAAACTGAAAGCTAAAGCGCACATTGGAGTGTTTGTAGGATATGCACCAAACAAAAAAGGATACCGAATCTACAACAAAAGAACTCGAAATATCATGGAATCAATTCACGTTACGTTCGATGAGCTAACCGGGAAATAGGCTCTAGGACAATCTAGTTCCGGACCCGCCTCTCAACTTTCATTAAGTAGTCCCATTAGTTCCTCTCTAGTGCAGAATCCCTCATCTGCAGTTCCATATGTACCACCTTCGGAAGAAGATGTGAAGAAATTGTTTAATCCAATGTTTGATGAATACTTTGAATCTCAGGAAAACATCCACTCTACTACTTCAATAGAGGCAGCTCCCAATCCGTCCAACACAGTCAATCCATCCATCTCTATGTCGTTATCTCACGAAGCGCCTACTGCAGATCATTCTTCATCATCCTCAACTCTTCAATCTTCAAGCGTACATAATGGAAATGTTACTGCAGTCACAGATGAAGAAAACCCTTTTGCCACTTCAGAAGAAGCACTGTTTGAAAATATTTTTGCCCCTGATCCATCATCAGAACCATCTTCATCAGGGGAAAACAACTCTGCTACCTCAGTTCCTCAACCACAACCACACGAGCATTTCAGAAAATGGACACACGATCATCCGTTGGATAATATCATAGGGAATCCCTCTCGTCCGATATCCACCCGTAAACAACTTGCAACAGATGCCTTATGGTGCTTCTTCAATTCCATACTGTCAAAGGTCGAACCAAAAGATGTCAAAAACGCAATGTCAGAGGACTATTGGTTTAATGCAATGCAGGAAGAAATTCACGAGTTTGACCGACTTGATGTTTGGGAAGTAGTACCAGCTCCTAAGTGTGCCATGATCATTGCTCTCAAATGGATCTTCAAAGTGAAACTTGATGAGCATGGGGATGTATTAATGAACAAGGCAAGACTTATTGCAAAAGGATATCGTCAAGAGGAGAGTATTGACTTTGAGGAATCATTTGCTCCAGTTGCACGTATTGAGGCAATCAGAATCTTCTTAGCTAATGCTGCTAGTAAGAACATGGTGGTTTATCAAATGGATGTAAAGACTGACTTTCTTAATGGAGATCTGAAAGAAATCGTGTACTCAGTCAACCTGAAGGTTTTGTGGATCCTGAACGTCCTACTCATGTCTATCGCTTAAAGAAGGCTCTCTATGGTCCGAAACAAGCTCCAAGGGCGTGGTATGATACTCTGTCAAAGTTCCTCTTATCTACTGGATTCAGCAAAGGAGCAGTGGATCCCACATTGTTCACCAGAAAGTCAGGCAAACATTTAATCTATGTTCAAATCTATGTAGATGATATTATTTTTGCCTCGACCGACCCTACTGAATGTAACTGTTTTTCAAATGAAATGGGCTCCAAATTCCAATGTCTATGATGGGACAAATGTCATTTTTCTTGGGATTACAAATTTCACAAAGTCCTGGAGGCATTTTTATCAATCAATCTAAATATGCTAAAGAAATTTTAAAGAAATTTGGATTTGACACTTGTGACACCGTTGACACTCCCATGGTGGAGCGTACCAAACTGGATGAGGACCACTCAGGGATCATGGTAATATCGTAGTATGATTGGATCCCTAATGTACCTCACAGCCAGTAGACCTGATATTCTGTTCGCTGTATGCATGTGTACTAGATACCAGACTAAGCCTACCAAAAAGCACCTTGAAGCGGTTAAACGGGTCTTTTGGTATCTCCAAGGTACCATTAACATAGGACTTTGGTATCCAAAGGACACCAACATGTCACTAACAGCATATGCAGATGCAGACCATGCAGGGTGTCAAGATACACTTCGAAGCACATCAGGTGGTGCTCAATTCTTGGGAGAAAAACTTGTAAGCTGGTCTTCTAAGAAACAAATGAGTACGTCGATATCCTCTACAGAGGCTGAATACATCGCCATGTCATCTTGTTGTGGTCAAATCCTATGGATGAGATCCCAACTATCTGACTATTTCTTTGACTTCAACAAAATTCCTCTATATTGTGATAACAAAAGTGCCATTGCTCTCTCCTGCAACAACGTTCAACATTCAATAGCAAAGCACATCAACATTCGACATCATTTCATTCGGGAACAAGTGGAAAAAGGTGTGGTAGAACTCTACTTTGTGAGAATGAATATCAGCTAGCAGACATCTTCACTAAAGCACTCCCTCGAGAACGTTTACGAGTTTATTCTTCCCCGTCCTGGACTCAAGGGTCTTCAACCTGAAACACTCAAACGTCTTCAAGAGGAAGAAGAGGAGTAAAGGCATCTATTCATCTATTCTATGTACATATTTTCGTCAAAAACAAAATACAAAATTATAAAACCAACAAAAAGAAAATAGAAAAATATAAAACTTTCAAAAAATCCATAAACATTTAAAAATATGAAAAATTTCAAAAAATATTGTCATTTTTGTCTTGATCTTTTTATTCGATTTCATCTATGGTCTTTGTGTTGTCATTCAAAGTGTGACACGGGTCTTTAGATGAAGTTCGAATGTACATAAATTGTTTGTTTTTAAAATTAAATTAAAAAAAAAAAAAAAAAAAAAAAAAAAAAAAAAAAGTTGAGATGGAGAAAAATGGTGGCTTACTGTTATTTCAGACAGTAACCTGTGTTTAAAAAGAAAGAACATGGCAATGCTTAATCTAATTTTAAAATCTCATGCTCTGATTCTAAAAACCAAATGTTTGTCGGCAAAAAGGCAAATGTTTCCTTCACAAATATTTTTCCTTCTAAATATTCTTCTGAAAAATATTTATCATCTACTGAAAACAAATTGCTTTCAAAATAACTTGGACCATATTATTGAAAATCATTTGGGCTTATTCTTTGACAAAATCTCTAACATTCAATCAACAACTCGTATCATTGATTGAGGGGGAGAATGATTTCATTAACACAAAAAGTTATTATTCAATCAATTGGCACGTACTCATGCAGGGTCTAAGTTTGAATAATCAAAATGAACAATGTTCTTTATGGATCTAGACCAAGGCTAATGTTATGTTTTCATAAGATACTTGAGCATGCTTGAACATTGGAGTTTAAAGTCTCAAGATTTGATCCTTATCGGTTAAAAGTTTTCATAAGAAAGTCACAATTCTCCTCAAAAGCTTTCAAAAATAATTTAAATCAATAGAGATCACAAATCTCAAATTACTTGAAAATTGTGATCGGGGGAGAATTTGTGATTTAAATTGGATTTAAACTGATAACTCAATAAATAGTTGTGAAAAGTGTTTTACAAGGCGTCCCTTCTACATATGTCAAACGATTTCAAATTTTCCATGCATATGTTAAGGGGGAGCATCTTTCTTATAAAGGGTTAAAACGTGATGATTTGTCTCAAAGTGCAAGCTCCATCTAATATGTGCTAAACTCTTTTCGAATCTCGAAGCACATATTGAGGAGGAGCATTTTTAAAGGAAAATAAACCTTCAAGGTACAAATATTCATATGTTTCAACATAATGTACCTTGATTGATTTTCTAATGGTTTCAGTATGGCTATATGATCGTGAAAAGTGCTTCTAAGAACTCTTTCCTCTTTGTGCAAAACAATTTCAGAATTATATGCACATGTTGAGCGGGATCAATTCTTTTGAAAACCACATCCTTTTCCAAAAATATCTTTAACTAAGTATGAAAAATACTAATTTTGATCGAGAAAGTGATGTTGATATCTTTTAGAAATTGTTGATCAAAAATCGAATTTTTCATTCTTAAATATGAGATTTTCAAGTCCTCTTGCCTCCATGTGCTAAAACCAGTTCAAATATATATGATGCACATGTTGCGGGGGAGCTTTTTCTAAAAATATCAAAAACAATTCAGGTACAAAATGTTTTGATCATGTATCACAAGTACTTGGATTGATTTTCAAATGGTTTTTAATTGGTTCCAATGGAAGAAGAACAATACCAAAAGACTGACCAAATTTACTTTATGTATGGAGTTATTAGGATGGTTAAGTTAGGTATTCGTTCCCACGATCCCGCCAGAGCCGGATGGATCTACCCAGGGACAATCCACTAGATAGTGTAGAATTCCTTAGGTGTGATGAAAAATAAGGGAGATAAATGAGAAAGGGGAAGAGTGCGGACTGAGACAGAGCTAGTACTGGAATAAACCCAACAAGGTTCTAGTTATGAAGTCTCGGTAAGCACTGAAGGGGTTGAAGAATGAAAAAGAAATGAAATGAGAGAAGGGTGAAAAGAAATAGCTCTCCAATAATTCAACCTTAGGGCAGTAACCGGGTTCAATAATAACTTTATGGTGGTTACCAAGGTAACACTGGTATTGAAGACAAGACGTCATGGACCCAGTGACGCACTACACTAAACTTCCCAAGCTACTCAAGTTCCTCTTAAAAGGACTTGTTTCATTCTCACGGGGAACCTACATTATCTATCGACTTTCTCTTAGAGACTGTTGATATTGAAGAAGGAGACCCTCTCCCTAGTCTCAGTCATAGGAACCAAATGTGCACAATTGAGTCTAGAGCCACAAGATCATCAATAAATCTCATTAGGACCCTGTGAATGAAGACTCTTTGTCTCACACAATGTGGAAAAAGACAATATATTTTAAGAGTCCTACGCATTATCCTTGT
The DNA here is from genome assembly GCA_019973895.1 of Chrysanthemum seticuspe. Taxonomy (NCBI): domain Eukaryota; kingdom Viridiplantae; phylum Streptophyta; class Magnoliopsida; order Asterales; family Asteraceae; genus Chrysanthemum; species Chrysanthemum seticuspe. The sequence goes on along the minus strand of BPTQ01000001.1, from coordinate 164,192,000 downwards.
GGTATTTCCAGAACATCTGAGTGATATGCAAACATATTCACAATGAAGATGGAAAGCCTTCTAGAGCCAACATCAAACAAGCTCTTGGCAGGTGGCATGTGAGATCTATCCAATAGATCAACCATGTGACAACTGGACAAAAACAATGGGGCGATTCAAAATTATGAATCAATCCTGGTTTAGGTAATGGATTGACTGATACCTTTGAAAAACCATTCGTTGTGCGCAAAAATCATTTTTCTATGATACATCGACTGTGTATCACATATTCAAATATCAAAAGGTTTTTATGATTGAAAATTGATTTTTCATATAAAACCTTCTTTGTATTGCGAAAATTCTTTCTGATATGCAATACACGATTGTTGTTCAAATCATTTTTAATCAATCAGTAAATCTTAATTTGCTGATTCACTAACTTCGTGTTGTCTTCTTTGAGACGTTTCGGTTTGAGAACGGCTAGAGCAGCTGCGAAACCCTGTCAAGGAGATTCTTAGGAATACTACCCGATCACAGGCAATACTTTTACTGATAAACGGGGAACCGCGGGCCGTGTACCTCAATTCAACGAAAGTGATCAAAGACACTTTCGTGCAATTTTATTGCTAACTGTTGTATGCAGGAACACCCCGACGAATGCAGCTGTTCACAATTGAGGTGTCAATTCATTGCCGCATGATCACACAACACATTCACATCTAGAGAAATCATGATAAAAGCATCAACAACTCTGATATTTTCACTCCATGCTTCTGCTACGCTGCTGCAAATATCATGGTTCAATAAAAGCTTCTGCAACTCTGATAAGAAGACATCATGATCCAGAATGTGAGCATGTCGGTCCAAATGTCACAACATCACACGATGGAAACAATGCAAAGGAGGAGCCAGAGATATATGGTGGCTGATGATCTCAAAGTTGGCTCAACAATTATCAACACATGGATCAGACAAAGGCCTCCACTTGAAGTTTCAAACATGCGGAACATGAAGAATCTAAGACTACGGATTACAGGGTAAAGAACATAATCAAGAAACTAAGAACAATCAAAAATGTAATATCTGTTTGTATTCAATGTAATTTGAGGTGACCTCCCTTAGGGGGAGATTGTTAGGATTTAGAAAATCCATGAGTTAAAGAGTCGGTCACCTCAAGTATATGTATTCGTTTGAAAGCTCGTAGTCGTAGTTTTGTTATGTTAATAAGTAGTCTAATATGTAACACCGTGGAGGACGGACGGGTCTTTACCCACTGTATGCCTGATCCACAGCCCGTAGGAGGCATATTTTGCAAGACACTATAAATACCCTCTACCTCCCAAGGTAGAGGGTTGAAGCTTCAATACCATTTTTTTTTGTTTCACATAGTTCCCAACTCTCTTCTCTTTTTTCTCTCTAAAACTCTCTAATATTTATCATCACATCAAACCCTAATAATCCTTACAAACAAAAATCAGTCCGCTCCCTTTTGATGCACATAACAACTAGCACCCAACAAGAACCCAAATAGCATTCATAGAGCATGAGACGGACGATCTTGCAAGATCTTGACCTTGCCACGGGGATGGCACAAAGGTCATTATCAAGGCCACAGGGATGGCATGATGGTCGAATATGATTCTTTAATCTCCAAAAGGTTTCGGGTAGGTTAATCTTTTATCTTAACTTTTTATTTGAACCGAATCCAAGAGGAAGTTGAAACTCATATGTTCTGACTTTTTCTTTTATGTATTCGGATATTTTCAGATAATATTCCCAACAAGAAATGATTTATGATGTTATAATAGTTTTGGTTTAGAGTCTTTGGACGAATTTAAAAAAAAAAAGCCGATGGACTGAGATCAATGATATTGAGTCATTTGAGTCTTTAATCGAACAAGAGAAGTGATATAACATGATTGTTATACGCATTTCTTCAATTCGTATAGTAGCAACGACTTAGATCAATGAAGAGATTAGTTCATCTCATGTGAAAGGCCCTTGAGGCATGATGATACTTGTTTTAAAACATGAGAAACAAATCTGAGATCTATAAACTTAAGTTTTCGATTTGTGACATGATTAGTGGTAGTTTGAGATGTGATGAGTTTGGATGGATGTTGTAGTTTTAGATGAAGTTGTGGTGATGGATCTGGTATTCGGATACGTTTTGATTTTTTCTTGGTTATCTGGTTGACATGGACCAATGATGGTTTGAGACTGAGGTCGTCTTGAGAATTGCTAATTGGTATTGAAAGGTTAACAAACCGCTTAATATATCTTCACGAGTCAACAACTCGCATTAGTTAACAAATCGCAGTCTTTTACTGGTCAACAAGTCGCTTTAGAGTTATTTTGACAACTTGCATCCATGAGAGTTGACAACTCGCATCTGGTTTGGCTAACAACTCGCATCAGGAACATTGAACCTGGATAGAGAGTAGACAACTCACATCTAACATTATGACAACTCGCATTCAAAAATGCGCCAAGTCGCATCCACGAATATGACCAGTATTTGACCCAGAAATAGTCCAACTCGCTTACAAGAAACAACCATCAAACCCAGAAACGCAAGTGACATAAAAGGTATCTTTTGACCCATGTTGACCACCGAAACTATATCAGATTGGTTACAATATCATATTTGACTCATTTGGATACATAAAAATGGTTAACAAAACAGCATTACACATGATTCGAACCACAAGAAATTGACCAAATAATGTAACCCGTATCAAACCGCATCAAAAACACGAATCGGACCATATGAATCACCACAAACAACACAACCTAGGCTCTGATGCCAATTGATAGATATTGGATTTCATAAGTACATAACACAAATCATATAAGAGGCGTATGAAAGAGTTTAGAGAGAGAGAGAGAGTTTTAGAGAGAGAAAGAGAAGAGAGTTGGGAACTATGTGAAAAAAAAATGGTATTGAAGCTCCAACCCTCTACCTTGGGAGGTAGAAGGTATTTATAGTGTCTTACAAAATATGCCTCCTACGGGCTGTGGATCAGGCATACAGTGGGTAAAGACCCGTTCGTCCTCCATGGTGTTACATATTAGACTACTTATTAACATAACAAAACTACGACTACGAGCTTTCTAACGAATACATATACTTGAGGTGACCGACTCTTTAACTCATGGATTTTCTAAATCCTAACAATCTCCTCCTAAGGGAGGTCACCTCAAATTACATTGAATACAATCAGATATTACATTTTTGATTGTTCTTAGTTTCTTGATTATGTTCTTTGCCCTGTAATCCTTAGTCTTAGATTCTTCATGTTCCGCATGTTTGAAACTTCAAGTGGAGGTCTTTATCTGAACCAGTAAAGCTTCCGCTACTCTGATGGAAAGATGTCATGATCTAGAAAGTGTGAGCATGTTGGTCCAAAAGTCACATCATCACATGAAGGCAACACAACAAAGGGTGATCCAGAGATTTACTGTGGCTGATGATCTCAAACAAAGCTCAAAGATCATCAAGATGTGGATCAGTTCAAAGACCTCCACTGAAAGTACAAATTAATCGGACTATGAAGAGTCACTACAAAAGAACAAAGAATGCGGATGATCGAAGCCAAACCGTCAAGTTTATCACACAAGCTAACCACTTGTGAATGGTTAACCGTAATAAACTTCAAACAGCTCAGAACCAATGCAATGAAGATCTAGAGGAGTATAGTGTTTCCCCAGGTCGTTAAGTCCCAACGAGCTGTGCACTGAATCACCAAACGTATAGTGATCGGGTGAATTTGAACGGGAAAAGGGTTATGATTATGAATAATTATACCTAAAGAGAAAGTTTGTAAATTACAGGGGCTTAAATGCAAATTAAAGAAAATTAAAAAGATAAATTATATTAAATAAACGCTATCACTATTTTTAAAATGATGTTTTTGATTTTTCTTTTATAAATTTAAAAAATACGTAACCTACAAAAGAAAATGTGAAATTGAAACAGAATTAATCCTAAAAATATAAAAATGAAATTTTTACAAACCTAATGATAAGAGAAAATTTTGAGAAAAGGAAAATTAATTTTATGACTATTTATTTAATTATTATTAATTAAAAACTATTTTTACCTATTTGATTATACCCTAAAATATAAGAAAATATGAAATAAAGCTAGAAAAATGAAATTATGACTTAGAAAAATCTAAAATAACTAAAGAGAATTTTCAAAACTAATTTTGTATTTTTCTGATTATTTTTCTATTTTCTATGAATTAAAAACTATTTAAAACTAATTAAATGGCTAAAAATTACAAATTTAACTAAGAAAAATCTGGAAAAATTATATTTTTGCTTTTTATATTTATCTTAACCTAGGAAAAATGAAAACTTATTTTTTTGAAACTTTTCTGATTTATTTGTAATAAAAGCTAATTTAAAAGACCTACAAACTGATTTAAATGAGGAAAAATATCAAACAGTGCTGGAAAAATATGAAAAATTCAGGAAAAGTCTAAAATAATATTCTAAATATAAGAAAAATATAAAAACAGTAGCTTATGTGTGAGAATATGAAGCTGCAGTGAAAAGTGCTTATAAATAAGCACTCAAAATAAGCTAGAGGTACCAAATGAGCACTAAATTATCACGTAAGCTATAATATGCTAAAACTACCCAAAAGCAACTAAGTACAACTAGCCTAAACCTCTAAAGTGCAAGCTAAACAGATTTGATGATTTAAAAACTCAAGTGCTAAACAGATTTTAGCTACCACTTTGTAGCTTGAAAATAAGCTACTCAAATAAGCTGAAACTCAAAACCAGATGTTGGAACCTAAAGTAGACCTGGCTAGCTACTTAAAAACCAAAAATGAGCCTGAGATGAGCTCAAATGAGCCCTTGACAAGCTCTGCACAAAGCTGAGAAAACTGCCTTGGTGACTTATGCCCTATCACAAGGCATATGAGGGCTTATTAAACAGCTTATTTAGAGCTTAAGAAAAATCCCAAAAATTCCCCAAAAATCATTTTAAGCAACTTGACCAACTGATCTTGAGTAATCCAAAATATCACTTGAATTGATCCAATAGTGAATCAATTAAAAATCACCCAAGTTGGGTGAAAACTGAGGTTTTCAATTTTTGACTTTTGAAGCAGTTTTGAAAAGTTGACTATTGTGAGATTTGATCTTAATTTGTGAACTGATATTGATGTTTTAAGCTAAAATGAAACTAAAATAAGCTACTTCACTGAATTCTAAACACAAATCAAGCCTTTGATCTTTATAAATTCCAACAGACATGAAATTAGGACAGATTCATGGTGATTTTGACTTAAAGCTTATGCAGAAGCAAAGTGATGACTAAAATGATTCAAGTGACCTTTATTAAGACTGAGTATGCAGATGTCAAGTGCAAACCAAGGCTCAATTTCAAATAAGCCCACTGATCCAAACAGCTTCTATACAACTATTTAGCTAATGATTCTACCTAAATGACTAATCTAGCTTGTGCTACTACTGAAACTGAATCACTCTAACCTAATAACAGTTAAATGAGCAGATCTACACTAAGGTTAACAACAAATTTAGACAGATATAGATTATGCAAAAATATACTATTATTGAAAACAGGTAAAGTACTCACAAGCAGTCCAGCTTATTAGCAACTTATACCAGAGCCATAACTATACTAACTGAAGCTATTCCAACCCAAATCAAGCTCTGCAACACCCAATTCCATAACCAAGTCCAAATTAGCTTTTCAGTTGACTTTTGTTGACCAAACATGAATATTGCTTGCACTTGAGTTATAAGCTTACCAAAAGCTATAAATAGCTTAAATAAGCTTATTTGAATTTAAAAATAAGCTACTAAAAGCTTGAATATAAGAGCTTGAAACTGAATTTTATAACAGTGGGTATAAAAACATGAAACTTAAATGAAACCTTGAATTAATACTTGAAATGAGTTACAATAGACTAAATAGCTTAGATTCAATACAAGAAAGCTTAAGATTACAATTTTAGAAACTGATTAAGACCATTTAATTAAAAATGACATATATGAAATTTAAAACTAAAAGACTACTCTAGTCTCTCCTTCTCTTTCTTCTTTTTATACACCAAAAATGCTCCCCTTTGACTTCTGAGCAAATCCCACTTGCATTTGAGGCCATTGGATCACTTGAGTGGATTTTAGCCATTGATGGCTTTTTGGAGCCAAAATGGTTTTAACAGCTGGGGGGGTTGAGTGCAATCTACAAGAAGCAATAAATGCCTTTTGTTGTTTGGTGTTGAGGTGGAGTAATAAGGGTGTGGGAGGTGAGCTGGAGGTGAGGGAATATCTGGGTTTGCAGGTGAGCAGGTGGGAGAAAGGAGAAAAAAGAGGGAAAGGCAAAGGCGGGGTTTGACTTATTTGACTGGGGAGGTTATATTGGACAGGGGGTCAAAACAGGGGGGGTCACAAGACATGGCAGGGGTTCAATGGTGTTTTGACAGGGGCCAAGTGTTTGGTTTGGTTATAAATACAAGGACCACTTTTGCAATTTCTGATTTTTTTGAGGGACCAATTCTGCCATTTTTTTAAAGTTGTTTCAAGGGTCACTTTTGCCAAGTTTCAATAGTACAAGGACCATAATAGATATTTTTAAACTTTTAAGGACTATTTTTGCCAATTTTTTGAAACTTGAAGGACCAAACTTGTAATTTCTCAAAACTTTGGACATTTTTCACCAAAGGACTAATTATGACAACTTACGATTTCAAAAGGACCTTTGGTGACTTTTCTTTTAAAATAAGTGCTCAGGTACTATTTTTGACAAGATTTGAAAGTCGGGGGACTGAAACTGCCAATTATGCAAACTTAGCTCATTTTTCATCTGATTTTAAACATTTTGCATCTGAAACATATAAAATACAATTTTGAGATATTTTCATTATTTTGATGCATTTCTGAGCGTTTTTAACTGTTTTGCAGTTCAGATTTGACCAAAAATGATGAGTATTTACACACTCATCAATCCCCCACACTAAACTATTGCTAGTCCCTAGCAATCTTTTGAGAAAACTTAATGGATTTGAATCTCTTTACCAAAAGCCATTACTTCAGGAGTAGCCAAATGTTTCAGTTCAAGTAAGAACCTTGGTACATTGATAACCAAATGATTTTGAGCAAACCACCAGCTTTCAACGGTTTTGATTTGTCTTTACCAGAAGCCGTTTGCTTCTGGACTAGCCAACTCTTAGATAATATATATTGTCTTTGGTGAGTTGATTACCAATTATGGTTTTCCAACTGCCTTTACCACAAGCCATAAACTTGCGGGCTAGCCAACTCTTCACTAATTAAAGATATGGTGAGCTGAACACCATACAATTTTGGGCAAATTGCAAGCCGTCAACGGATTTGAGATATCTTTACCAAGAGCCGTTTGCTCCTGGATTAGCCAATCCTTTTGTTTATTAGACATGGCGGACTGATAACCATAATCCGAGTAAGTGCAAAACACTTACTCTAAAAAAAATTTTGGCCAAAAATGGGGGAATTGGGTGGTATAATTACATGATAAAATTCGTGAGAATTCCCCCCCCCCCAACACTAGAAATGAATATTTCCCTCAATATTCAAAGTACCGGCGGTTATGCCGAAACATAGAACGTAAAAGGGAAATATTACGACCATTATTTTGAAAGATTTTTTTTTTTTTTTTTTTGAAAACTTATATACAACAGCGGGGGGCAACTCCCCCACACTAGTGTGGTAGAAAGTAGAAAGAAGTCAGAAATATGGGTGAAAACCCATATGGTGTGCTACTGTTTTTGATTCCCGAGTCGCTAGCTTGACTCGACCCCGTATTCATTGGTTCAAGGGGAAGCAACGTGGAAAACCAATCTCGATCGGACTTTCGTTCACAGTGTTAATAAACATATGAACATCAGAAAGTTCCACACCGACGAGATACAACCACGGTAATGTTAATAGTAGAAACTATAAAGGATGATACCGGGGTCAAAGATGGTGTCCTCATTCCCGAAAGAGAAAAGGGAAAGAGCAACCACACCATCTGTGAAGAATGGAATAAAGATGTGCATGAGAATGCATGTCCATTCCTCATCAGTAAGAAGCAAGTCACCATTTTTGACATTTTTAAGCTTAAACTTGAAGCTTATATGGTGATTGTCAATAAGATGTCCGGGAGGGAGGGTTGGAAACGGTTCTTCAATCAACAGATTTTCCAGAAAAAGGATGTCCCCCTCCGGATCAAAGTAAGTATTATCAATTCCTGTTGGAATTGACTCATCACTAAGAAAGGCATCGACTTCATTCCAAAAGTTGTCATCTTCCTCATCAGGAGTGAGAGAATGGATGGAAGAGTCGGGAATAATAAGACTAGGAGATGATGGATCATTTTTGAGCAATTCTTCAATGGGAAGAATGTCTCCCATTGGATCACAAACATCATCATCCAATTCAGATGAAACTGAAGAGAATTTGGTTTCATCCACAGAGTTAACAAACTCGATACGATAAACTGATTCCGGAGGTGGGACAAGTGGTGTGCTCTTAGAGCTAGCAATTTCCACCACTTCCGATAAAGTCTCCGATTCTAGATCATCATCATCAAGAACACTCTTGACTTCCCTGGTACAACTTTCAAACCATTTGTTTGAACCAGGGTTGATTTTCAAAGCTTTTAACTCAGCACCGTGAAATTTGAGAGTGTTGCATTGATTCTTTCAGATTTTTGATCAATTGTGGCAACACTCTGTTTGGATAGAGGTTTGGAGTTTTGGTTGATATTAAACGTGAGTTCTTCGTTGTCAACCCGTATGGTCAACTCTTCAGCAAATACATCAATTAGAGCACGACTCGTTCTCAAGAAAGCTCTCCCTAAGATGAGGGGAACTCTAGGATCTGCATCAAAGTCTACTACAACAAAGTCAGTAGGAAAGTGAAACTTTCCTACTTTCACCACGACATCCTCGGCTATCCCAAGTGGACGAGTTATGGTACGGTCCGCTAGCTCGAGTGTCATACAAGTGGATGTAAGTTTAGGAAGAGACAGTTTCTTCCATACTGAGAGTGGCATGAGGTTAATGCTTGCGCCAAGATCGGCCAAGGCGGAGCATTGAACCATCCCCAAGAAATCACACGGGATTAAAAATCTGCCGGGGTCTTCAAGCTTTTTGGGAAGCTTCTTGAGAAGGACCGCTGAGCATTGCTCATTGAGAGGGGTTTTAGCCATCTCAGATAGCTTATCTTTGTTGCTCAGTAAGCCTTTAAGCGTGGATGCAAATTTGGGCATTAGAACGAGAGCATCAACAAAGCTTATATCAAAGTGCAGTTCATTGAAGATTTCGTCAAAATTTCGATGAAAACTTTGGAGAGGCATGGGAGAGATTCAAAGATCTCCTCAGGAAATGCCCCCATCATGAATTCACGGAGCTTCAACAAGTTAATATCTTTTATAATGGGTTGAACGGTAACGATCAAGATTCTTTGAACGCAGCCACCGGTGGCAATATCTTGAATCGTAAGCCTAAAGATGTGATTGAGATTTGCGAGCAAATATCAAAAGTTCCTATTTCTCGCAACAAAGTCAATATTCCGAACACTCCTGCTTCTTCATCCAGTAACTCTTCTTAGTTAGCCGCCCCGATAGCCGCTCTAACGGACGTCATCCGTTGTATGATGAAAGAGGTAAAGGAAATCAAAAGCGAAATTCATAAGCCAGAACCAATCAAATAAGAGTATATTTTTGCATAATCTATATCTGTCTAAATTTGTTGTTAACCTTAGTGTAGATCTGCTCATTTAACTGTTATTAGGTTAGAGTGATTCAGTTTCAGTAGTAGCACAAGCTAGATTAGTCATTTAGGTAGAATCATTAGCTAAACAGTTGTATAGACGCTGTTTGGATCAGTGGGCTTATTTGAAATTGAGCCTTGGTTTGCACTTGACATCTGCATACTCAGTCTTAATAAAGGTCACTTGAATCATTTTAGTCATCACTTTGCTTCTGCATAAGCTTTAAGTCAAAATCACCATGAATCTGTCCTAATTTCATGTCTGTTGGAATTTATAAAGATCAAAGGCTTGATTTGTGTTTAGAATTCAGTGAAGTAGCTTATTTTAGTTTCATTTTAGCTTAAAACATCAATATCAGTTCACAAATTAAGATCAAATCTCACAATAGTCAACTTTTCAAAACTGCTTCAAAAGTCAAAAATTGAAAACCTCAGTTTTCACCCAACTTAGGTGATTTTTAATTGATTCACTATTGGATCAATTCAAGTGATATTTTGGATTACTCAAGATCAGTTGGTCAAGTTGCTTAAAATGATTTTTGGGGAATTTTTGGGATTTTTCTTAAGCTCTAAATAAGCTGTTTAATAAGCCCTCATATGCCCTGTGACAGGGCATAAGTCACCAAGGCAGTTTTCTCAGCTTTGTGCAGAGCTTGTCAAGGGCTCATTTGAGCTCATCTCAGGCTCATTTTTGGTTTTTAAGTAGCTAGCCAGGTCTACTTTAGGTTCCAACATCTGGTTTTGAGTTTCAGCTTATTTGAGTAGCTTATTTTCAAGCTACAAAGTAGTAGCTAAAATCTGTTTAGCACTTGAGTTTTAAATCATCAAATCTGTTTAGCTTGCACTTTAGAGGTTTAGGCTAGTTGTACTTAGTTGCTTTTGGGTAGTTTTAGCATATTATAGCTTCTGTGATAATTTGGTGCTCATTTGGTACCTCTAGCTTATTTTGAGTGCTTATTTATAAGCACTTTTCACTGCAGCTTCATATTCTCACACATAAGCTACTGTTTTTATATTTTTCTTATATTCAGAATATTATTTTAGACTTTTCCTGAATTTTTCATATTTTTCCAGCACTGTTTGATATTTTTCCTCATTTAAATCAGTTTGTAGGTCTTTTAAATTAGCTTTTATTACAAATAAATCAGAAAAGTTTCAAAAAAATAAGTTTTCATTTTTCCTAGGTTAAGATAAATATAAAAAGCAAAAAAATAATTTTTCCAGATTTTTCTTAGTTAAATTTGTAATTTTTAGCCATTTAATTAGTTTTAAATAGTTTTTAATTCATAGAAAATAGAAAAATAATCAGAAAAATACAAAATTAGTTTTGAAAATTCTCTTTAGTTATTTTAGATTTTTCTAAGTCATAATTTCATTTTTCTAGCTTTATTTCATATTTTCTTATATTTTAGGGTATAATCAAATAGGTAAAAATAGTTTTTAATTAATAATAATTAAATAAATAGTCATAAAAATAATTTTCCTTTTCTCAAAATTTTCTCTTATCATTAGGTTTGTAAAAATTTCATTTTTATATTTTTAGGATTAATTCTGTTTCAATTTCACATTTTCTTTTGTACGTTACGTATTTTTTAAATTTATAAAAGAAAAATCAAAAACATCATTTTAAAAATAGTGATAGCGTTTATTTAATATAATTTATCTTTTTAATTTTCTTTAATTTGCATTTAAGCCCCTGTAATTTACAAACTTTCTCTTTAGGTATAATTATTCATAATCATAACCCTTTTCCTGTTCAAATTCACCCGATCACTATACGTTTGGTGATTCAGTGCACAACTCGTTGGGACTTAACGACCTGGGGAAACACTATACTCCTCTAGATCTTCATTGCATTGGTTCTGAGCTGTTTGAAGTTTATTACGGTTAACCATTCACAAGTGGTTAGCTTGTGTGATAAACTTGACGGTTTGGCATCGATCAAATTTTGGCGCCGCTGCCGGGGAGGTTGAGTGCAATCTACAAGAAGCAATAAATGCCTTTTGTTGTTTGGTGTTGAGGTGGAGTGATAAGGGTGTGGGAGGTGAGCTGGAGGTGAGGGAATATCTGGGTTTGCAGGTGAGCAGGTGGGAGAAAGGAGAAAAAGGAGGGAAAGGCAAAGGCGGGGTTTGACCTATTTGACTGGGGAGGTTATATTGGACAGGGGGTCAAAACAGGGGGGGTCACAAGACATGGCAGGGGTTCAATGGTGTTTTGACAGGGGCCAAGTGTTTGGTTTGGTTATAAATACAAGGACCACTTTTGCAATTTATGATTTTTTTGAGGGACCAATTCTGCCATTTTTTTAAAGTTGTTTCAAGGGTCACTTTTGCCAAGTTTCAATAGTACAAGGACCATAATAGATATTTTTAAACTTCCAAGGACTATTTTTGCCAATTTTTTGAAACTTGAAGGACCAAACTTGTAATTTCTCAAAACTTTTGACATTTTTCACCAAAGGACTAATTATGACAACTTATGATTTCAAAAGGACCTTTGGTGACTTTTCTTTTAAAATAAGTGCTCAGGGACTATTTTTGACAAGATTTGAAAGTCGGGGGACTGAAACTGCCAATTATGCAAACTTAGCTCATTTTTCATCTGATTTTAAACATTTTGCATCTGAAACATATAAAATACAATTTTGAGATATTTTCAGTATTTTGATGCATTTCTGAGCGTTTTTAAGTGTTTTGCAGTTCAGATTTGACCAAAAATGATGAGTATTTACACACTCATCAGCGGACATTGAAGAATTGAAGTCTACGAGCTCAGAACAAGATGATAAAGTAGAATGCTAGGATTCGAAATGTAAAACATGGGGTGACCTCCCTTAGGGGGAGATTGTTAGGAATTAGAAATTCCATAGTGAAGTGTCGGTCACCCCAACTGTTATCTAGCATAAGTTAGCACGTAGACATATTGTTATTTACATGTTTGTTAGTTAGTCATTAGCCTAGTTTAGCATAGTGTAACACCATGGAGGAAGGACGGGTCTTTACCCACTGTATACCTGATCTACAGGCCGTCAGGAGGTCGTTTAGTTTGTAACTATAAATACCCTTCCCTCTAAGGGAAGGGTGGTGCTTTTCTCATAATCTAACCTTATATTTGTTTGTTTATCTCCCTAGAAAACACCCTCTCCTCTCTTCATCTCTCTAAAATGGCTTTCTTGTATCATCATAATCCTAGACCACCCGAATCATCTAAACAACATAAATATACGATCCTAACAATTTTGTTAGATTTGATAAAAGATTTTGATCATTTTCTGTCATGTCCCCGCAGAACCAAAACCATACATGGACGGATCCCTGGATTTGGATCCGTCTGATCCATGGTTAGCTGGTATCTCTTGGCTATAAATAGCAAGCCACACCATGTTGATTTCATATCACTTACAAGCATGAAAATAACATACATTCTCTCATTCATCATTCATTATTTCTAACTCATTCATATTTCATTTTAGTGAGCTTCTTTTGTAGCAAGAAGATCAAAACATTATCAAAAGACTTACAAGCTTCAACAGTGTGTTGCAAAGTCTTGTTAGTTCACCATAGTGTGAATTATAACTAGTTCATACATCATTATTTGTATCAAACTATCATAAACCTCGGATAGTGATCGGTTAGTATTTTAGTCCTCAAAATACATATTGTGATGGGAGTCGTTGTACCCTTGTAAAAGAACTCGAGATCTAGCTTTGTGTCAAAAATATTGTGTAAGCGACATGAAAGGTTTTCTCTGCCGATTAAAGGAGCTTGTTGATTAGTGAAGAAAACTCTCGAGTTGGAGACTCGGAGAGTGGAGTAGGGCAAGGAAAAAAGTCCTTGTAGACCGAACCACTATAAAGAATCGTGTTGTGATTTACTTGCATATTACTTATTTTTTATCATTTGCATTAATTCTGTCACACCCCCAAATTACCTGTTTTGCAGCGGAATGGAATTCCTGGGGATTGACTGTCATAGCATCACAATCACAGTTATATTGAACGACCTAAAGTGTCGTTTGAAAAATACATCGCTTGATTTATTAAAAACATTCATAGTTACAAAGATAGGTCCCAAATGAAAGTTACTTGTTTAATGTAGAATGATTTGCCTAATCATTTCTAGAAAATCACACATGCTTTGAGTATATTTCTAAGGTTCGAATTGTTCTCTCGCTTTGACCATTGAGATGAGGATAATGGGCAGTGTCAATGTCCAAATGAATTCCAAAGTAATCTTAAAATGATTGTCAGAAGCCTAAGGTGAATCGAATAGCTTATAATAGGTACAACTGGAATTGATACCACGCATCTCATGCCAAATTTCAAAATGTCAAGTCTGTCGAAAAGGGCATTATTGAAAAGAATAGTTTATGGGTAACAGTTGTGATTCCTCGCGCTTCTAGTTCTAACGGATGTCATGACTTGAATCTTACTTGCCTAAGGTGTTTAGTCTCCATGACTAAAATGTTCCATGCTCTATGTTGTAAAATCACAAAACCTTAAATATTCAAGTGAGGTGGTGTGATGGTTGATTTTCAAGATTTGTCCCGATATTGAGTGCTTCTAAAATATTTCATCACTTAGATTTTTATCATGCTTTCCTAGACATAGATATCAGCTTATACTATGTCAAAGAATGTTTGTTCTAATTTCACTTGTAGATGGAGAGTCATAGATTGTCCGATATGTTTAGACCTGTTGCATCTTTCGATATGAAAGTGAGGTTATTTGTAATTTCTAGAGAACACAATGTCTTAGGGAAAGTTTATAACGATAACCTTAATTTAACCAAATTTTCCTTTAAGGGAAACTCATTGTAGGGAAGTTCACATATTGTTGAGGCCATGTTTAATGGAATGTTCTGCAGTCTCAGATAGAAGACTTGGTTGATCCCTATAGTGTTGCTTAGTGTGTATACGCTTCGTACTAAATCTTGTAACTCGGTCTAGCTAGTACTCTTGAAATGATATAATTTGACTTCTAGTCCAAAATAGTGGTTCGGAATGTTTCGTGATGTCTTAAGATTTTTATTGAGTTTTGAAAGATCTCGCTACCTACTTCTAGCCCTTGTTGGTAATTCCAAAATCCTTTTATTGCTTTCTTGTATCGAGGAATCCTCCTCATAGATGGTATAGAAAGCCTTTCCTAAAAAGTTAACTCGTCAAATTCTAACTTATTGGTTGAGTGAGTGATGAATGATATAAGAATCTATAGAGTGTTAACAAAAAGAAATGTTTATGAACAATTTATCTGATTACAAAGCTTTGCTTTTAAGTGAAGATTGTTTTAGGAAGTTTGAAAAGATGTTTGTTTCTTTCATGACATAATTTTTCCTAAATTATACATAGGTGATCAGGCCATATATAATCAAGGACAAATGATGTGATGCTTGGTTCTGTTGAAATGGTATTATGTTCCTCCGAAGTTTTAAATGGTATTCAACGTTTTGTTTTGTAAGGTAATGGCTCAATAATTTTTCAGAGTAACATGAAAATCGTTTCGCATGATGATATTAAATCGTTGATAAAATGACTGAAAACCAATTGATAAGTTGGTAATAAAACAACTTGCGTTAAAACTTTATGAAACAACGTTTCTAAGATGGTGATAAAATAGCTCGAAATAAAATCAAGTGAAATAATTTCATGTAATAGTAGCAGAATAACTTGGAATAAAATTTGTTGAATGGTTTTGCAGGATACATGGGAGAACCTCATCGAGTAGTAATAGTCTCCTAATTGGTCAAGAATAAAGTTGGCCTAACCCCTAGTAAGATAGTGATGTATCGTCGTGAAATGATGGAAAATTGGGCAATTGGAATAGGGAATGAAATAAACAAAGGTTGTGATTATCATAGAGATAATAAAGGATAAAGATTACACTAAATAGAAATGTACTTATTATATGTTCCTGTTGATGGTATAATCATGTTTCAAGTGTAGGGGTATTAGCTTGTCTATCAGCAACAGCCCTAGAACTTTCATAGTCCTCAAACCTATAAGATAGTGTAGTTTCTGTATTCTTAGTGGTAGATGGTAATGGTGTGTTAAATCATGCATGCTTCCCAAGCTGCAAGTCAGATGTATGAGTATCGTGTATGAGATGTGATGGTACGGATGGTGCTCAAAATGATAGTGATAAAAATGATAACAATGATGATAATGGAAATCCTTATGGTGAGTTAAGAAAATAGGTTCATTAGGACTAAGCCTATAAGTTCTACCAAATGGTATAATCTGTCCCAACTGAATGATAAAAAAAAATTGTCCTGACCCTACAGTGAATCAATGGTGATCGTGAAGGTGTAGGTGCAACTTCGTCCTCCTAAAAGAGTTCAGTCTCCTCATCTGATGTTATCGGTGTTGAGTCAACTGATGTTAAAATTGTGATAGGGAATGACAGGGCATTCTCCATGTCAAAGTGATGTGAGTATGATGGGATGGATATCTGAAGGCATCTATGTGACAATCGATTTTGAAATGAAAGTAAATAACTCGCAAAATGTGCGTACGAAACCGCATGTATAGTGACTATGCACTTATGATGAAATGATGAGATGCTATGATGATGTAGTTATAGTCTAGGGTCAATGATGCAACCTAGTTCTCTATAACCGAAGCTCTGATGCCAATCTGTCACACCCCCAAATTACCTGTTTTGCAGCGGAATGGAATTCCTGGGGATTGACTGTCATAGCATCACAATTACAGTTATATTGAACGACCTAAAGTGTCGTTTGAAAAATACATCGCTTGATTTATTAAAAACATTCATAGTTACAAAGATAGGTCCCAAATGAAAGTTACTTTTACTAGAAGACATCTCTTTATAAAAAGTATCCCATCTATGTTAAAAACGACCCTCAACATGATCATTTCTTGACCCGTTTGGAGAACAAACTTAAAAAGAAATTTGGAGAACTAATTTTTGGAGAACAACTTTGGAGAACAAACTTGAGAAAATCATATCTTTTTAACCGTAAGTCATCACGGGTTGAGCCACCCGTCATTTCGAAGATAATTGAGTCTAGTTTCATGTAAAAATACTTTCAAGGGTCAGTTTGTTATAAAATTTTATCAGTTCAACGATTTGTAACAGCAAGTCAGTTTTTCCGGAAAAATAGTTTCGTCGTTAACTTGAAAATAGCATAACTTCTTCGTTATAGCTCCGTTTTAACCCGTTCAAGCGGCCACATTTTCGTTTTAAAGTATATTTTCCAAATATCTAGCCCAAAATATTTTACCAACTGTCGGATTTTCCAGATTTTCAAAATACCAACAGACCCTTAATTATAGTTGTAGAAATGAGTTTTTATCGCGCAAAAACCTATTCTAATCAATTCAAAACAACTCCGAAGCTATTCAAATCCTACCATACACCTTCTTAGGGTGTCATGGGTTCCTAGACATCACCAAAACTAAAATATAACAAGGAGTAATTATAGGATGGATTATTTATATTTAACACATAAAAACCTTAAAAACCTTTAAAAATGGTATAAACATCATGAGACTTGCATGTTTCTCAAATAAAATGATATGACCATAGAAATGAATGTGCAATAAAAATATGAATATGAATGCTTACTAGTGATATGATGAGGTTTAAGGACAAAAGGTTTTTCCTAATCACTTGAGGTTTGTATTACAAAACCTTGCAACAAATGATACTAGTGTATATTAAAATTTGTCTTGAAAACTTGGAAATGATCCTTCCTCTTGGTCCCTTGGCTGCCGAATATTTGAGAGAGAAAAGAGATGGATATTTGATCTTTTGGTTTACAATGAATAAATGAAGTAAAAAAATGAGATGTAGTAAAGTATGATACATGTATTCTTAGATATTATGCAAATATCTTCTTGTGACTCATCCCCCTTGTCGACAAGGGGGGTTTGTCATACTTTGTTTATGTTTTTTTTTTTTTTAAATTGTATATGTGTAGATGTATGTAAGTAAAGTGAAGACTTGTGATAAGTTGTAGTCATTTGTAAATATTTAAGGTAGCGTTGGATAAAAATAAATTTTAACGGGTCAATATAAAATATATTGAGGTCATAAAAATTATAAAAATGCATTTCTTGCAAAATTTGAGTGAAATAATAATAATCGTGTCGTATTTAAGAAAATCGTCGTAATTATATAAATTTAACAATTTATATAAAATAAATTTAAAACACTGGGTAAACTCATAATATTATTTTTATAGTCTTAAAATGAGTATAAAAATATATTAGGAATATTTTTGGAAGTATCGGATAAATATTCAAAATAAATGTTTACGCGATAGCGTTTATTTAATAGGAAAATAAACGTTCAATGTAAAATGCAAACCCATGCATAATATTGATATGAAATGATGTTATTAATGTTGTGTGGACTAAATCTAGTCTATATGAAATGTCCTCGGTAAAATGTTCATGAATTCGCAGCTAAACCACTAAGGTTACGCGAATTTGATACTCGTAAACGTAGTTTACGATAAATGATGAAATAGTGAATCTTTTAAAGTTTGTAAAATGTCCTGAAATTACGAGTTGTCACAAATTCACACAAAGTATTAGAAGCAAATAAATTTTAAAATAGTAAAACTATATTACCCCCTTCTAGGTTTTCATAATTAGCATCAAGAGCTACGTTACTAAAGATTTTTAAAATTTATTGTATTTTAAAACATGAAACGATCCATGAATTTGGAAAATTTCAAAGAATGGCAATCTATGCCAAGACTACCACTATTTGAACCAAATGGATTCATCTATTGGAAAAGTCGTTTTGAAACATTGTGAAATCAAAAGATACAGATCTATGGTATATAATCATTGAAGGTGATCATGTCACAAGTGGTCGGGATGAGGATAATTCACTCACTAGTCACACTAATGAGCAAAAGAAGTTAATTGAAAAAATAATGATGCTTTACAACGCTCTAACTAAAAAGGAATTTGAAAGAGTCTTTATGTACAAAACCGCTAAAGAAATTTGGAAATCTTTAATAATCACTCATAAAGGAAATTCACAGGTCAAGAATAATAAAATTGATCTTCTTATTCAACAATATGAAAAATTTTCTATTCCTGAAGATGAAATCATTGATAGTTCATTTGCTCGCTTTAATACTATCATTACCTCTCTCAAGGCATTTGATGAATCCTTTTGTAGCAAGAACTTTTGTTAGGTCACCATAATAATGATAACACAAGCATAATAATGATAAGAATGATAAGATAAAGGTGTAGAATGGTCGATACTTTCACACACAAGAATAACAAATGTTTAGTAGCAATATGAAAGAACCAACACTCTCAAATGAGAGTTACAATAGTATTTACAGGAGAGGGAGCTAGGGTAACACATCTAGTTCCTTCCTCGTACACATTTGGGCTTTGTCTAAGGCCCATGGGCTTACTTCATAAGCCTAGACATAATTACTAACATATAAGCCTAAATACTTAGCAACCTATTACATAGTTAATGACCGACACTTGATAGTAGTTACACGTAATCCCAACAATCTCCCCCTAAGGGTTGGTCATCTAGGTTGCTTGACGTCTTTCCACCCATCTTATTTCTTGTGAGTAGATGTGCTTTCCTTTCTTTAACTTTATCAGCTTGACATCTCATGTGTCTTTGTTATTTGTTCTTTGTTGTTGTTGTGATCATATGTTGTTGTCTGCCGTTCATCAACGTCGTTGGTACTGGTGACTTCATGTCTTTCTCTACCATGCTCATACTTCTTTAGACTTTGAATCTCCATTTTTGTGTAGTTCTCAAGTTTTTAAACTTTGTAGATTCTTTGATTTGGCGTAGAATCATCTTTAACTCTGTATTGCCTTTGATTTTGGCGAGAAATTTCTTGTGATACGATGTTGGTATGAGCATGTGGAGATAGAATGTTGTGGATGATAATGGTGGTAGTGAAGGTCTTTCCTGGAACTACGGATCTCTAATCCTGCATGTAAACAGTTAGCAATAAAGTTCCTGATGTAAGAATTCATATATTTCGTACATGCACATCCCAGATCGCTGGCGCGTTCTATGACGAATCTCAGACTGGATGGTCACTGGCACGTCCCCGTACTCAATATCTTCACTCTATAATTGTTAGCCGCTAGAGTACACGGAGGTATAACTCCACGACTGTAGACCGTTTGAGACCACCGCGAACACTAAGAGTAACCCTCAAGGGATTACCGAAGTGACCTGTTGTCAGGGCTATTTGATGTTGACCCTGGCAGGAGCTTCCATTCAATAATTGAGGAGTACTTGTGTAAATCCCCTCATAAATGTTCTTGCAGATTGCTAGGATCTGCGTAGGACTCTAGAATTATATCACTTGTGTCCTTATTGCTTGAACAACAAGTGATGGAATATTTAATGTTTCTAAGAGATCTTTTGATGAATCTCATGGCTATAGACTCGATTAGTGCGCTTTGGTTTTAGTAGTTGAAGACTAGAGCGGTGTATCCTGTTTCAATATCAACACATCTCATAGTGAGAGGTCGATAGATTATGCAGGGTTTCCCGTGAGAATGAAACAAATCATTTTACGAGAACTTGAGTGGCTTAGAAGGTTTAGTGTAGTACGTCATTGGGTCCATGACGTCTTTGTCTTCAATACCGGTGTCACCTTAGTGACAACCAGTAGCATATGAATTGAACCCGATTTCTGCCTTAAGTTGAACATATGGAGGGATATTTCTTTTTACCATTTTCTTTAAATTTTATTTTTAATTCTTCAACTCTTTCTTTCTACTTTTCTCATATTTTCCTTTTTTCAATCATACCTAAGGACTTCCAATTCTAACTATGTGTATTGTCTTTGGGTAGATCCTTCTGGCTCTGGCGGTCACCTTATAACACCATGACTACTCCTATGTTGCCATAAAACCATTTACTTGAAAATCTCTCAAAGTGTTTATGATTATAAACATATTTTTTTAACACTTTGATAGTTTTGTATTTTCAGAAATACTCCCCTTCAACATGTGCTTGTATTGTTTTAACGTAAATCTGCACAGTGAGGCTAAAGCTTGCACTTTTGAAATGATCGACTTTCAAGACACGTTTACATCAGTAGTGAACTAGCTTGAAATTATTACCCGGCCTGTTCAAGTCTATAGAATGTTTCTCAGATTGGTACACTCTACTTAGACAAGTCCTATTCGAGACACGCTTACATCACTGGTTAAACCGGCTTGAAATTATTAACCGTCCAAGACAAGTCCTTTTGTTTACTGACATTTGAAGTTCGTCAATCCATGGGTTATGTTAATACAAATATCGTCATTAAACATTATTTATATTTGATGATCGTTACCTAAGTTTTGTTAGCGACAAAAATAAATTTAATTTTTGTAAAGCATAAAGCTTGTCAAGATTAATAGATATTAAAACAAGCTTTTCTTTAAATAATATCTTCATCACTCAAGCATTTACATTTTGATTAAGTCATATATCAATTAACTTTGATATCCCTCTAAACCATAATGTATGTTAAAATTTTTAGATCAAGTATGTTTTAGTTTCTTAAAACAAAACATTACATATGTATTTACATTTAACATATTTCTAAAAATAGAAAACAACAAATGACATCATGTGGTGCATCATTGAAATCTCTAGAGGATTTCATAAGATATTTTGTGTGGATTTGGACTCTACATATCTTACAGATCTTGGTGAGATTTGGTTGACTTTGGTAAGATTTTGGTAATCTTGCTGTCAGACCTGACGGCACCAAAAGTTTACAGGGGCGGAACCAATTATTTGGTTCTGTGGTCCGTCGTGACTGCAGAATGTTTTGGCTATAAATAGCAAGCCAAACCAAGTTGTTTTCTCATCCCTTTCTAGCATAATCACATACATTCCTTCTCTCTAACATTTCGAACTCAGTTTCATATCATTATAGTGATCCTCTTTTGTAGCAAAGAAGATCAAGGCATATTCAAGCTTCAACAAATAGTTGGAAGTCTTGTTTTGTTTTGTTTTTGTATGATCTAGTCTTGTTCATACATCATTGTTGTACCAAACCATCTTAAACTTGTGTGTGTGAGTGGTTAGTATTTTAGTCCTTAAAATACATTTTGTGTGGGAGTGGTTGTACCCTTGCAAAAGAACTCGACATCTAGCTTAGTGTCGGAAATAGTGTGTAAGCGAAGTGTAAAGGTTTTTCCGCCGGTGAAAGGAGCTTGTTGACTAGTGAAGTTAAACTCTCGAGTTGGAGACTCGGGGAGTGGAGTAGGGCAAGGAAAAAGAGTCCTTGTAGACCGAACTACTATAAACAACTTGTCGTGGTTTGATTGTTTCTTTCCTTATTTACTCTTTATATATTTATTGCATATTGTTTGATAGATTTTATCAATATCAATTGATCATTACAATAAGTTTCAAAACAAAGATTTTAATCGGTAAACTATTCAACCCCCCTACTAGTTTTCCACAATTGGTATCAGAGCCTTGTGATATGTGCTAAAACACATATCTTTTCTTTACCAAATCAGGCCCAAAATAACCAAGAAAGAGCCATTTATTGCTAATATCTATTGGTTTCTTGAGTTTATGCATGTGTAGGTACGAATATATCAAAACAGACAAAAGAAAGTCAAATCAGACAAAAACCCGAGTACGAGAGATAAAGAGTGCTAAAGCTAAGCCGGAAGGTCAGAAGTGAGCATTTGTGATGATTTCTATGCTGAGAGGATAATTTATGAAAGATTTGTTCAACTTTAAAGAAATGGCAGAATCAGTTCCTCAAGTTTCAGCATTGGCAGAAATTACCCCTAAAGATTCAGAATTGGCAAATATGGTCCTTGGTTTATTTGAGATTGACAAGAATGATCCTTGGAAGACATTTTTAGAATTTACAGAACTGGTCCTTGGAAAATCAGAAGTTACAAGTTTAGTCCCTAAAGTAATAAACGGATTCATTTACATGTCCAAGTCCAAATTTCATTTACACCTTAGGCCCAATATTACCCAAAGTCCTAAAGCCCATGGTCAAAGGATTTTACAACCGGTCAACTAATACTAACCACTTGAACCCTTTCACTACTTTTTGACCTGGTCACTTGTCACATTTGAACCCTCCATTAGCCGGTCAATCAAGTCAAACAAGTTAAAATAATATTTTACATTGACCCGCGCTTTAACTTTTCCCCAAATCACAAAACCCAGAAACCTGATGAACCCTAAATACCCCTACGCTCAATTAGTCAAATCCTGTACAATTAAGGGCAAAAGAGTACTTCTATCTGACATGCCTGACACACAAAATGCCACGCTGGTAATCCGTGTGTCATTCCACCTATTCCCTTGCTTCTGATTGGCTGATGATACGTGGAAGGATTAATCTAAGGGCTCTGAATGGATGGATGATGTGTAGATATGATCTAAGGATGGTGATTACAGAAGAGAAAGCACAAATTATCAAGTTCTGGATCCTTCTATCAAGCTCATGCTGCCTATAAATAGGACCCTTATTCACAGTTGTATTTCATGTAGTATCTGAGTAGAATAGTAGTGTTTAATTGTTTTTAAATTTCCTAGTTTATTTCAGTTGTATTCCATTTGTATTTCAAAGCATCTTATTAATAAAAATCATTTTAGTTGTGCTCTTTAATATCTCTTTCCATTACTATTTTTATAGTATAATCTAGCTTAAACTCATTTCAGTAGTAATCCTAGCTTATTCAAAAATATATTTCAGTTTTAATCATTATTGTTTTCACAAGCTCTTTTAAGCTTCCTTATAGCTTATTAAAGGCTTGTTAAGCTTCCTACTCAGATCCTACTCTCAAATCATACTTTGGTCAACAAAAGTCAAAACTGCAGAAGTGAACTTGAATTGCTGAAGTGATGATGAATTTGGGTTGATTTGTATCTGAATTGGGTTGATCTCAGTTTAGAATAGTGGTTATTGATCTCTTGTTAGCATGCCATAGTGGCAGGACCCTTGTAAGTCCTAATTTCTATCTCTGATCTTATTGTAGTAGTGTAATTGATATTTAGCTTGATTAATTGTGTTTACATTAGTTTAATATAGCTATTAGTAATAGATTTTAGTTGTAGTCTATCTCTGCAAAGTAGATTGTGTTATTTTTGTTTTATAAGTCATCATCTGCTTAAATTGATAGAGTAGGAACTTGAGGATTCTGTGAGTTGTTGCTGTCATAGTTTCTTCATATAGGCCTAGTATAATCAATTGAATCTGTATTGAAGTAAGTTTCAGCTTGTAAGTGTGATTTGGAGTGTTTAATCTCATAACAGTCTCTAGAAGTAGTGTTTGGATCAAGTGATAAATTTGAGTTAGAGGGTAGTTTGGTAGTCAATAAGAGTGTAGTCATTCATATTTAGATGCTAGTAGTTAAAATTAATCATAAAATCACATCACATTTGTTAAAATAGTCAACATCAGTTTTAATCTCATTTATAATTCATATCAGTTAGTTTTAGATAGCATAATCTTACAAGTAGGTGTAGAATCAGTCTAGATATCATAATTAGGTCTCATTTAATCTTAAAACATCATTGAGAATCCATTTAGAGCTGTTCAAATTCACAAAAGTCAAACTGATTGTTCTTTCTATAAAGTCAAAAATTCTATTTTAGTATCAAATTACTCCTACTTCTATATTTTTAAATCAGTCATTTCAAGTCCAATATAGTTGCTATTTTGTAATTAGGAACTCTAGTTGGTAGTCTTTGTCAATGTATTTTTGGATTATTTTTGCTGAATTTTTATAATAGCTTTTAAATAGCTTAAACTTGGTCTGTTTTCAAAATAGTGCCCTGTGCACTGGATTAGTGGTCATCACAGTGACTTGCAGAGCCTGAGTCAAGCTCAATATAGCTTGCTTTAGGCTCTGATATGTGCAAAAACACATATCATTTCTTTATCAAATCAGACCCAAAATAACAAAGAAAGAGCCGTTTATTGCTAATATTTGCTGTTTTCTTGAGTTTATGCATGTGCAGGTACAGATATGTCAAAACACGCAAAAGATAACCAAATCTGACGAAAACCCGAGCACGAGAGATAAAGAGTGCTAAAGCTGAGCCAGAAGGTCAGAATTGAGAATCTGTGAAGATTTTCATGATAAGAGGATGATTTGTGAAAGATATTATCAACTTTGAAGAAATGTCAGCATCAGTCCCTCAACTTTGAGTATTTGGCATAAATTACCCCTGAGTTTCAGAAATGGCAAGAATGGCCTTGGTTTATGGAAGATTGGCAAGTCTAGCCCTTGGATTACATTTTCAGAATTCACAGCTTTGGTCCCTTGAAATTCATAAGTTACATGTTTCGTCCTTGTGTTAATACTTGAATTTCAATCTAAGTCCAAATCCATGTATACTACACCTTTAGGCCCAATACATTACAATTCCAATCCAATATCCTTACCCGGTTTACCAATCCCGCAGCCCAAACCTGTTTCATTTTACCCGGTTACCCACGTCAATTCCCCCATTAAACCGGTCAAACTA
Organism: Chrysanthemum seticuspe; assembly: GCA_019973895.1. NCBI lineage: Eukaryota > Viridiplantae > Streptophyta > Magnoliopsida > Asterales > Asteraceae > Chrysanthemum > Chrysanthemum seticuspe. The sequence goes on along the minus strand of BPTQ01000001.1, from coordinate 164,166,762 downwards.
AAAACGAAATAACTTAAAAAAAACCTCACGCGCCAAAATTTCCTCCAAATCCATTTACCCAAACCCAGCAATGAACCCTAGTTTACCCGCTCATCTAATTGACCAAATTCACACCAAATTCAAGTGAAATTCATACTCGACTCTGACACGTGACTGACACACGGATGCCACGCTGGCAATCCGTGTGTTATATCACATCATGGCTCTCCTCTGATTGGCTACACATGACAGATGCACGTGATCCAATGGCTCAGATGGACTGATGATTGATGGGAATTAATCCAAGGGTTGATAAGAGCCAAGAGAAAGCACAAGTGCAAGTTCTGGATCCTTCCCAAGCATGGAGCTCAAGTATAAATACCCCCTTTCATTCACGAATTGTATTCACCTTACACCTTTATTTCAGTAGCTTAATTGTAATTTTAAATTTCAGTTTTAATGTTTTAAGTAATATTTAGTTTTGTAATCCCATTTGTAATCTCAGCTTTAAGTTTTTAATAAAATTCAGTGTTCATCTTAAAATCCTTGTTTGAGTTTTAATGTTTCTTTATTCAGCTTGTTACTTATAGTTTGATTCATCTTATTGAGTTTAAAAGTTATTTACAACTTGTTTTTATCATTATCAAAAATACCAAAAAAATCAGAAAAAAAAAAGAAAAGAAAAATATTTCAATTCTACTTTATAAGCTTCAACAAGCTTAGCTACTGTTTTAGATAAACCTATTTAAGCTTTACATAGCTTTTAGTAGGTTTGTTTCTGCTTTGAATTCAATTCACAACACAAGTTCATTATCAGTCAACAAAAGTCAACAAGAAGCTGATTTGGTTATCTGGATCAGACATGCGGTTGAATTTAGTTTCAATATGTTTGGTTAATGGTTTTTGGATCATCTATGGCAAGCCATAGTGGCTGGACCCCTGTAAGTGGTTCTAAGCTGTTTTAAGATTTCTGATTCATTACTGTTTCATTGCATAATTAGATTAGCATAATATTGATAGTTATAAGTTGTTTGTTTCTGCATTATTTAGTTTTAATATTGTTGTTTGATCTTAGTTTATTGCTGTTATTGGATAGATTTAAGTATAGGATATAGTAGATTGCATTTAAGTTTCATAAAGAGATTTTGGGATTAGCAGTTAAGTTGAGTTAGTGGTTAGGTTATTGGTTAAGCTTTGATACTTGAGTCTGAGTTAGGTTAGAATAAGCATAATCTGGCATTAAATTTCATTTTAGAAAGTAAAAAGTCAAAATTCTATAATAATATGTCTTAGTGTTCTTATCAGTTAAGCATTTAGAGATCATAAGCTGCAATCAGGTTTAAAATAGGCTAATATAGCTGGTTTTAAATTCAATTCATCTTGTTATAACATAATCAGTTCATTAGATTGAATCAAAATTCATTTTGGTCAACATTTCATATTCTGTCATAAAAGTTAAAAAGTGGAAAATCTGTTTTTCACCAAACTTTGTAGATTTTTCATTGATTCAATTCTAGTCCAAATTAGTTGAAATTCTGGGACAATTAACCTCAGTTGGTCAAGTGTTTTAAAGTGATTTTTGTGGAATTTTTGGAAGTACTTATAAGCTCTAAATCAGCTGTCCAAAACAGCTAGATTTGCCCTGCACACACCCAACTAAAACTGAGTGTGAGCAGGCTTCTTGCAGAAGCTCTCCCAGCTTCATCTTAGCTTATTATTGGTTGAATTTTGGTCCAATTGTTCTTTAGCTGGTGGTCTTGAGTACATAACTTCTGGTTTTCATTTTAGTTCACTTGATAAGCTGTTGCACTAGCTTAAAGTCGACAGGGTAGAGGTTGCTTGGATTTCATAATCAATCAAGTCAAATCATTGTAGTTTGAATTTACCAGGTTTAGAATAATTGAAATAGATTGGTTTTAAGTAGTTTTAGCATAACTTAGGAGCTGAGATCATTTGGTTCACTATAGTAGCTTATAGCTTATTTGCTTAATAGCTTTTAAATCTCAGTTTGCATAGCAGTAGCTTATCCTGTGTTCACATCTAGTTTTTGTTAATTTTCATAGCATCATAATCATATTTTAGAATTTACCTGAAATTTTCATATTTTTCCAGTACTGTTTACTATTTTTCTTATTTAAAATTAGTTTTTAATACTTTTTAATTAGCTTTTATTGCAAATAAATCAGAAAAGCTTCAAAAAAAATAAGTTTTCATTTTTCTCAGATTAAGAAAAATATAAAAAGCCAAAAAAATATTTTTCCATAATTTTCTTAGTTAAAATAGTAATTTTTAGCAATTTAATTAGTTTTAAATAGTTTTTAATTCATAGAAATTAGAAAAAAGTTCAGAAAAATACAAATTAAATTTCGAAAAATCTTTTTTGTTATTCTAGAAATTTGAAAAATAGTTTCATAATTTTCCCACTTATTTTCATAATTTTTGGTAAATTAGTTTTAATTTAAAATTAGAAAATAGTTTTTAATTCAAATAAATTAAAGAAAAATCATAAAAATTAGTTTTAACTCTTAGTTAATTTTCAAATTGCATTTTTAGTTTAAAAATAATTTTAGATCATATTTAGGATTTAGATTAGACGTAGTTGCATTTTATTTACGTTTCATTTATTGCATTTTAGTTTTATTCGCGTATTTAGGAACATCCCGTAGTGTAATTTCCCTTTTATGCTTTCCTTGCCCCGTAGTTTAGAAAACATCAAATTATCCCCTTTTCCCATTCAAATCCCGATAATCGCGACGTGAGTTGGAAATTCCATTCATCCTTCGCTTGGAACGATCTCGGTGCTCAAACCTAACACGTTTGAGTTACCCACCATTACTACACTTCTTATTATTGATCTCTTTACGGAGCAAATCAATTTTTGGCGTCGCTACGGAGGAGGGCTGATGAGCGTCTTAAATACTCATCATTTTTGTACAAAATAAACTGCAAAGTCATCTGAAAACACTCAGAAACACATCAAAATGATCAAAATATCACAAATCAGTGTTTTATGTGTTTTAAATGCAAAAATATCAAAATCAGATGAAAAACATATCAAATTTGCAAAAATTGCAGTTTCAGTCCCCCAAAGTTTCAAAAATTGTCAAAAACAGTCCCTGAGCACATAATTTCAAAAGTAAAGTCACCAAAGGTCCTTTTAAAATCAAAAGTTGTCAAATTTAGTCCTTTGGTGAAAAATATCAAAAGTTTGAGAAAATTACAAGTTTAGTCCTTCAACTTTGAAAATTGGCAGAAATGGCCCCTGGAAAATTGCAAAATGGCAAGTTTGGTCCTTATACTTTCTGAGAATGTCACTTTTGGTCCCTTGAGACAAGTTTGATGAATTGGCAGCTTAGGCCCCTCAAGTTTCAGATTATACAACTATAGTCCTTGAAGTTTAAAACCTTTAAACTAATTTTGGACCCTTACCAACCTTTTGACCCCTGCCTAAACAAATGACCCTTCCCATTTTGAACCTTGGTCAACCCAAAGTCAAAAGCAGATTTACCCGCCCACCTTATCCCTTCTTCTTCCACTTGATCTCTGCAACTTCAGGCATCTCCCATCACCTTTCCACCCTCCTCCTCATCATACTCACCTACCCTTACCTCCACATTTAATGCCACCCCCCCTACTAGCTATTTCACAGAGCAAATTGTCAAACCAAGTTTCCCGCCAAAAGTATGAAAGTGGCTAAAATGGTCAAAACTCTCCCATTGGTTGAATTGGGAGGTGGGATCTGCTCAGAAGGCCACGTGGAAGGACTTTCAAGCATAAAAGAGAAGGAAGGAGCAAAGAGAAGGCAGTAGATTATTAGTTTTAAATTTCCTTATGTCGTTTTTATCTTTAATGTATTAATTTAATTTCAAAACTGTAATTTTGTGTTTGCAAATGTTAAACTCAAGTTGAATTTGCAGTATTACCAAGTTTTAATCATTAATTCAAAGTTTCATTTAGTTTCATGCTTATGAGCTTACTGTTGAAAATTCCAATTTCCATTTCATAAAACCAAGCTTCAATAAGCTTGTTTATCAGTTTTAATAAGCTTATATAAGCTTTTCAGAACTTTCTACAAGCTTAAAAGTTAAGTTCCAAGCTTTTTGTACTCTGGTCAACAAAAGTCAACAGGAGGGCTAGAATTGGTGAATGCAGTTGGACATGGGTTGATGCAGGTGGATTGGGTTGGTTCTGATTCATTTGGGGTGATATTTAATAGATTAGTGGTTCATGATTCATGGTTGCAAGCTATAGCAGCTTTGGACTTTTGTAAGTGTTTTTCAAGTCTTTATGCATAATCAATAATTGTAGTTTAAATCTGATAAGTCTTGTCTAATTAGTTGTATTTAGGAGTTATATAATTAGTTTGATCAGTAATACTAAGTTGTTCAGTGTCTGGGTGAGTTTTGAGTCCAAACAATTACATACAAGGGTGTTTGGATTTGCTGATCCATCTGTCATAATGGTATACTCAGTGGTTAAGTGCTATTGGTTTATGTTTTTGAAGTATATTTGAGCCTATTTAAGTCAAAATTTGGTGCCTGCTAATTCAAAAGTCAAAAAATCAGAGAAATCTGTCTTAACTAATAACCTGTGTGAATTTGGATTTGTCAAATCATTGATTTGTGTATAGAATCATCAAACATTGCTTGCACTACACTTGTTCCATCATATTACATCAACATCTGTCTTAAAATTGGATTCAAAGTCCATTTTAGTCAAAGTTCTTCTACATCTTCAAAAGTCAAAAATAGCAAAAGTCTGTTTGGGGTCAGTTACTAGGAATTTTCTTGAGCTCATTCTTTGGAATTATCAAGTGAAATTTGTCATTTTAGAAACCTCTCCTGGTACCATTACTTATCTGCATTTTTGTGGATTTTAGTGATTTTTCTACAAGCTTCAAACAAGCTTGTGAACCTGGGCCTAAGTCCCCTGCTCACTGTCAGTTAATACTGAGCTTTTTCTCAGTTTTGTGCAGCTTGTGCACAGGGCTCAAAAGAGCTTTCCATGGACTGATTTTTGGTACACTTGGTCTCACCCAGGTCCTATCCAAGTCCCAGTTGGTGATTTTCATCTTGAGCTTAATTTGTAGCCTGTGCTTGTATCCAAAGTGGGTACCTAAATCTGTCTTTAGCTTATAAGTTCTTAACATCAAATCTGATCTAGCTTGTGATTCAGAGGGTTTAGCCTGTTGATTCTCATTGCATTTTGGTCATTGTAGCATATTTGAGCTTCTGTAATCAATTGGTGCTTGTTGGGTCATTGTAGCTTATTTAAGTGCTTATTTCAATAAGCACTTGTAAAGCAGTTTCATATTTCTATACACAAGTGCCTGTTTTTCCAATTTTCTTATATTCCTAGTATTAATTTAGGCTTTTCCTGAAATTTTCAGATTTTTCCAAGTTGTTTAGCTATTTTTCTTAATTTAAAGTAGTTTTTAATCATTTTTAATTAGCTTTTAATATAAAAAATTGAGAAAAGGTTCCAAAAAATAATTTTTCAATTTTCTTAGGTTTAGATAAATATAAAAAGTAAAAAAAGTAATTTTCCAGATTTTTTATAGTTTACTTGGTAATTTTTAATAATTTAATTAGTTTTAAATAGTTTTAAATTCATAAAAAATAGAAAAATAATCAGAAAAATACAAAAATAGTTTTGAAAATTCTAGTTTGATATTTTAGATTTTTCCATTTCATAATTTTATTTTTCTAGCTTTATTTCCTAATTTCTTGTATTTTAGGTAATTATTTAATAGTTAAAAATAGTTTTTAATTAATAATAATTAGATAATTAGTTGTAAAATTAATTTTATTTTTCTAATAATTTTCTTTTATCATTAGGTTTATAAAAATATCATTTTCATATTTTTAGGGTTAATATTGTGTAAGTTTCACGTTTTTGTTTATACGTCACGTAGTTTTTAATTAAGTTTTATTAAAACAAAAAGAACAAAAACATCATTTTAATAATAGTGATAGCGTTTATTTAATAGATTTTATCTTTTTTAGATTTCCTTTAATTTGCATTTAAGCCGTTGTAATTTGTTGGCTTTTTCCGTAGTTATAATAAATCAAATCTCTGTATCCATTCAAATCTTCTCGATCACTAAACGTCTGACTATTCTCGCACGGCTCGTTGGGAATTAACGACCTGGGGAAACACTATACTCTCCTGGACTTCATTGCATTTGTGTCTGAACTGTTTTAAGTTTCTTACAGCTAGCCATTCACAAGTGGCTAGCTTGTGTGAGATAACTTGACGGTTTTGCGCAGATCAAATTTTGGCGCCGCTGCCGGGGAGCAGTGCTAATAGTCTTACTTTCAGCAGATTAGTGATTTGAATAATCACTCTTTGTTCATACCATCTATCTATATCTATATATATTTCTATAAAAAATCCAAAAACCCAAAAACAGCTAAAAACGTATAAAACACAAAAATATTTTTCTTTTGTTTCTATATATGTATCAAATATAAAAATACAAAAAGATTCGTCGTTTTCTTTAATAATAACAACTTAAAAGATTACCACCGCAAACCAAGGCAGTGCACTACCTAACTGGGGGTGCGACCATAATAAGTTCCCGAACCAAATATTTAAAACTTGCCTTTGTGTCCTTGATAGTGGTGTACCTTTTTCAAAGAAGCCACTCATCTTGTGATTATTGGTTTAAGTTCACTGTTGTTTTGCCTCGATCTTGTTTTGATTGGATTTGTTGTTATATATACTTGTCAGAACCAGAAAACCTAAAAAGATTCTCCTTACCCCATTTTCACCATTTTCATAATTCCCATTTCTCTTCTTAACTCTGAGATCCCTTAAAGTTAACTCTAGTGCATGCGCACTCGCTCTTCTAGATCATTGAGTCCTTTTCGTGATCTAGCAGACATTCCTAGACGACGTTCTCGTAGACGTGCTGCCCAAATAGTCGAACCCGAGATTCGTACTATTTCAAATAAAATGGCAGAAGAACGTACTATGGCGGAAATGCTCCAAGCACCCACCGAGGGTTATGGAGATGCCATCATTCTACCAGTAATCAATTCTGATCACTTTGAATTGAAGACACATTTGATCACACTTGTGTCTACAAATCAATTCCACGGGTTTGACCGAGAAGACCCGTATGCACACATCCGTTGGTTTAACAAGTTGACTTCAACTATCAATTACAAGGATGTGCCACAAAAAGTCATCAAGTTGATGCTATTTACATTCTCACTTGAGGGGACAGCCCGGATTTGGCTGGAAAAAGAACCCCCTCGATCCATCGAAACTTGGGAGGAACTTGTTCAAAAGTTTGTCAATCATTTCTTTCCTCCATCAAAGACGACTAATCTTAAAAATGAAATTTCTGGATTTCGTCAAAATTTCGATGAAAACTTTGGAGAGGCATGGGAGAGATTCAAAGATCTCCTCAGGAAATGCCCCCATCATGAATTCACGGAGCTTCAACAAATCAATATCTTTTACAATGGGTTGAACGGTAACGATCAAGATTCCTTGAATGCAGCCGCAGGCGGCAATATCTTGAATCGTAAGCCTAAAGATGTGATTGAGATTTGCGAGCAAAAGTCAAAAGTTCCTATTTCTGGCAACAAAGTTAATACTCCTAACACTCCTACTTCTTCATCCAGTAACTCTTCTGAGTTAGCTGCTCCGATAGCAGCTCTAACGGATGCCATCCGTTGTATGATTAAGGATGTTAAGGAAATCAAAAGCGAGATTCATAAACCGGAACCAATCAAAGCCGTAAACAAGGTGTGTGAAACTTGTAGTGGTCCACACGCGTATTATGATTGTCAAGCAACCGATGCTTCCTTTTACCAAGCTCCCGTAGCTTCGGTAAACCACAATCAATACCGACCACAGGCTGATCCTCACTACCGTGCACCTAGCGGTATGACACCACCTGGTTTTCCTCCTGTGCAAAACCATGGCAATCAAAATCGCTTTGTTCCGAATCAAGGACAAAATTTCAATCAAAACCGGAATAATCACAACCCACCATATCAAGCTCCAAATCAGCAAAGTTATCAACAACCTTTTCATGCTCCCCCACCAAATGACTTCATGAAAATTACTGAGTCAAGCATACGTTCTATGCAAACTCAGATCAATAACATGAGGGTTGAGCTGAAGAAGGAAATTGATACCACAATGTCTCGGCAGACAAATGAGTTGAAGAATATGATGAGCAGTTTCATGAACATGAACACGAACCAAGCTTCATCATCTTCTGGAGGACTCCCAAGCAATACAATTACCAATCCAAATGCCGAGTTGAAAG
>BPTQ01000001.1:163980449-164158396 GCA_019973895.1 Chrysanthemum seticuspe | reverse complement strand
TTATTTTTCTAGCTTTGTTTCCTATTTTCTTGTATTTTAGGTAATTATTAATTAGTTAAAAATAGTTTTTAATTAATAATAATTAGGTAATTAGTTATAAAAATAATTTTCTTTTTTCTAAAAATTTTCTTATATCATTAGGTTTGTAAAAATGTATTTTTCATATTTTTAGGATTTTTATTTCTTAGATTTCACTTTTTAATTTGTACGTTTACGTTATTTTTAATTTAAACGTACGTTTTAGGTTCTAAACGTTCATCACTTTAATTATAGTGATAGCGTTTATTTAATAGATTTTATCTTTTTAGATTTCCTCTTATTTGCATTTAAGCCGTTTTTAATTGTTGGCTTTTTCTGTAGTTAATCTATTCACAAAATCCCTTTATCGTTCAAATTCCTCGATCACTAAACGTTTGATAATCCATTGCACAACTCGCTGGGACATAATGACCCGGGGAAACATTGTACTCCTCAGATCTTCATTGCATTGGTTTTTGAGCAGTTTTAAGTCTGTTACAGTCTGTCATTCACAAGTGGCAGACTTGCGTGATAAGACTTGACTGTTTGGAACCGATCACCACTCGTAGTGGTAAGACGCACAATGGACCTTCGACTCCTATGCCCCCTCCTCCTGTGGCAATGAGTCAAGTTACCAAGGAGACAACGGACAAGGTGCATTATTCAAGCCCACAAAGTACCGCACACGTCCAACCTTCGGTAGTCCAAGTTTTAAGTTCGGAACCCGAAGTTCCGAAAACACATTCTGAGCCAGAAAACATTTCCATCCCGGCTCAAAAGTCTAGTCAGCTTCCTTACCCATCAAGAATGAATGATGAGAAGCAAAAAGACAAAAACAAAGAGCAAATGGAAAATTTTTTCCAAATCTTCAATGAGCTTCACTTTGATATAAGCTTCGTTGATGCTCTCGTTCTAATGCCTAAATTTGCATCTACGCTTAAAGGCTTACTGACCAACAAAGATAAGCTATCTGAGATGGCTAAAACCCCTCTAAATGAGCAATGCTCAGCGGTCCTTCTCAAGAAGCTTCCCAAAAAGCTTGAAGACCCGGGCAGATTTCTAATCCCGTGTGATTTCTTGGGGATGGTTCAATGCTCCGCCTTGGCCGATCTTGGCGCTAGCATTAACCTCATGCCACTCTCAGTATGGAAGAAACTGTCTCTTCCTAAACTTTCATCCACTTGTATGACACTCGAGCTAGCGGACCGTACCATAACTCGTCCACTTGGGATAGCCGAGGATGTCATGATGAAAGTGGGAAAATTTCACTTTCATGCTGACTTTGTTGTAGTAGACTTCGATGCAGATTCTAGAGTTCCCCTCATCTTAGGGAGAGCTTTCTTGAGAACGAGTCGTGCTCTGATTGATGTGTTCGCTGAAGAGTTGACCATACGGGTTGACAATGAAGAGCTCACGTTAAATATCAACCAGAACTCCAAACCTCTGTACAAACAGAGTGTTGCCACAATTGATCAAAAATCTGAAAGATTCAATGCAACACTCTCAAATTTCACGGTTAAGAGGAGTTTTCAAAAACGTGCTGAGCTCAAAGCTTTGAAAATCACCCCTGGTTCAAACAAATGGTTTGAAAGCTGTACCAGGGAAGTCAAGAGTGTTCTTGATGATGATGATGATCTAGATTCGGATACTTCAACGGAAGTGGTGGAAACTGCTAGCTCTAAGAGCACACCACTTGTCCCACCTCCGGAATCAGTTTGTCGCATCGAGTTTGTTAACTCTGTGGATGAAACGAAACTCTCTTCTGTTTCATCTGAGTTGGATGATGATGTTTGTGATCCAATGGGAGACATTCTTCCCATTGATGAATTGCTCAAAAATGATCCATCATCTTCCAGTCTTATTCCCGACTCTTCCATTCCTTCTCTCACTCCTGATGAGGAAGATGACAACTTTTGGAATGAAGTCGATGCATTTCTTAGTGATGAGTCAATTCCTACAGGAATTGATAACACTTACTTGGATCCGGAGGGAGACATCCTTTTTCTGGAAAGTCTGTTGATTGAAGAACCATTTCCCACCCTCCCTCCCGGACATCTTACTGACAATCACCATATAAGCTTCAAGTTTAAGCTTAAAAATGTCAAAAATGGTGATTTGCTTCTTTCTGAGGAGGAATGGACTTGCATTGTCATGCATATCTTTGTTCCATTCTTCACAAATGGTGTGGTTGCTCTTTCCCTTTTCTCTTTCGGGAATGAGGACACCATCTTTGACCCCGGTATCATTCTTTATAGTTTTTACTATTAACAATACCGCGGTCGTGTCTCATCGGTGTGGAACTTTCTGATGTTCATATGTTTGTTAACACTGTGAACGAAAGTCCGATCGAGATTGATTTTCCACGTTACTTTCCCCATGAACAAATGAATTCGGGGTCGAGTCAAGCTAGCGACTCGGTAATCAAAAACAGTAGCTAAAACATGGGTTTTCACCCGTGTGTACCACCCTAGTGTGGGGGAGTTGCCCCACGCTGTTGTATATAAGATCTTCAAAAAAAAAAAAAAAAAAAAAAAAAAAAAAAAAAAAAAAAAAAAATCATCTTTCTAAATAATGGCCGTAGTATTTCCCTTTTACGTTCTTTGTTTCGGCATAACCGCCGGTACTTTGAATATTGAGGGCAATATTCATTTCTAAGTGTGGGGGGGAATTCTCACGAATTTTATCATATAATTATACCTAATTCCCCCATTTTTGGCCAAAATTTTTTTTGGAGTAAGTGTTCTTCACTTACTCATCATTTGGTTATCAGTCCGCCTTGTCTAATAAACAAAAGGATTGGCTAATCCAGGAGCAAACGGCTCTTGGTAAAGATATCTCAAATCCGTTGACGGCTTGCAATTTGCCCAAAATTGTATGGTGTTCAGCTCACCATATCTTTAATTAGTGAAGAGTTGGCTAGCCCGCAAGTTTATGGCTTGTGGTAAAGGCAGTGGAAAAACCATAATTGGTAATCAGCTCACCAAAGATAATATTGATAATTTATCTAAGAGTTGGCTAGTCCAGAAGGGTACGGCTTCTGTTAAAGACAAAATCAAATCCGTTGAAAGCTGGTGGTTTGCTCAAAATCACATGGTTATCGGTGTACCATGGTTCTTACTTGAACTGAAACATTTGGCTACTCCAGAAGTAATGGCTTTTGGTAAAGAGATTAAAATCCATTATGTTTTCTCAAATCATTGCTAGGGACTAGCAATATCTCAGTGTGGGGGATTGATGAGTGTCTAAATACTCATCATTTTTGTACAAAATAAACTGCAAAGTCATCTGAAAACACTCAGAAACACATCAAAATGATCAAAATATCACAAATCAGTGTTTTATGTGTTTTAAATGCAAAAATATCAAAATCAGATGAAAAACATATCAAATTTGCAAAAATTGCAGTTTCAGTCCCCCAAAGTTTCAAAAATTGTCAAAAACAGTCCCTGAGCACATAATTTCAAAAGTAAAGTCACCAAAGGTCCTTTTAAAATCAAAAGTTGTCAAATTTAGTCCTTTGGTGAAAAATATCAAAAGTTTGAGAAAATTACAAGTTTAGTCCTTCAACTTTGAAAATTGGCAGAAATGGCCCCTGGAAAATTGCAAAATGGCAAGTTTGGTCCTTATACTTTCTGAGAATGTCACTTTTGGTCCCTTGAGACAAGTTTGATGAATTGGCAGCTTAGGCCCCTCAAGTTTCAGATTATACAACTATAGTCCTTGAAGTTTAAAACCTTTAAACTAATTTTGGACCCTTACCAACCTTTTGACCCCTGCCTAAACAAATGACCCTTCCCATTTTGAACCTTGGTCAACCCAAAGTCAAAAGCAGATTTACCCGCCCACCTTATCCCTTCTTCTTCCACTTGATCTCTACAACTTCAGGCATCTCCCATCACCTTTCCACCCTCCTCCTCATCATACTCACCTACCCTTACCTCCACATTTAATGCCACCCCCCCTACTAGCTATTTCACAGAGCAAATTGTCAAACCAAGTTTCCCGCCAAAAGTATGAAAGTGGCTAAAATGGTCAAAACTCTCCCATTGGTTGAATTGGGAGGTGGGATCTGCTCAGAAGGCCACGTGGAAGGACTTTCAAGCATAAAAGAGAAGGAAGGAGCAAAGAGAAGGCAGTAGATTATTAGTTTTAAATTTCCTTATGTCGTTTTTATCTTTAATGTATTAATTTAATTTCAAAACTGTAATTTTGTGTTTGCAAATGTTAAACTCAAGTTGAATTTGCAGTATTACCAAGTTTTAATCATTAATTCAAAGTTTCATTTTGTTTCATGCTTATGAGCTTACTGTTGAAAATTCCAATTTCCATTTCATAAAACCAAGCTTCAATAAGCTTGTTTATCAGTTTTAATAAGCTTATATAAGCTTTTCAGAACTTTCTACAAGCTTAAAAGTTAAGTTCCAAGCTTTTTGTACTCTGGTCAACAAAAGTCAACTGGAGGGCTAGAATTGGTAAATGCAGTTGGACATGGGTTGATGCAGGTGGATTAGGTTGGTTCTGATTCATTTGGGGTGATATTTAATAGATTAGTGGTTCATGATTCATGGTTGCAAGCTATAGCAGCTTTGGAATTTTGTAAGTGTTTTTCAAGTCTTTATGCATAATCAATAATTGTAGTTTAAATCTGATAAGTCTTGTCTAATTAGTTGTATTTAGGAGTTATATAATTAGTTTGATCAGTAATACTAAGTTGTTCAGTGTCTGGGTGAGTTTTGAGTCCAAACAATTACATACAAGGGTGTTTGGATTTGCTGATCCATCTGTCATAATGGTATACTCAGTGGTTAAGTGCTATTGGTTTATGTTTATGAAGTATATTTGAGCCTATTTAAGTCAAAATTTGGTGCCTGCTAATTCAAAAGTCAAAAAATCAGAGAAATCTGTCTTAACTAATAACCTGTGTGAATTTGGATTTGTCAAATCATTGATTTGTGTATAGAATCATCAAACATTGCTTGCACTACACTTGTTCCATCATATTACATCAACATCTGTCTTAAAATTGGATTCAAAGTCCATTTTAGTCAAAGTTCTTCTACATCTTCAAAAGTCAAAAATAGCAAAAGTCTGTTTGGGGTCAGTTACTAGGAATTTTCTTGAGCTCATTCTTTGGAATTATCAAGTGAAATTTGGCATTTTAGAAACCTCTACTGGTACCATTACTTATATGCATTTTTGTGGATTTTAGTGATTTTTCTACAAGCTTCAAACAAGCTTGTGAACCTGGGCCTAAGTCCCCTGCTCACTGTCAGTTAATACCGAGCTTTTTCTCAGTTTTGTGCAGCTTGTGCACAGGGCTCAAAAGAGCTTTCCATGGACTGATTTTTGGTACACTTGGTCTCACCCAGGTCCTATCCAAGTCCCAGTTGGTGATTTTCATCTTGAGCTTAATTTGTAGCCTGTGCTTGTATCCAAAGTGGGTACCTAAATCTGTCTTTAGCTTATAAGTTCTTAACATCAAATCTGATCTAGCTTGTGATTCAGAGGGTTTAGCCTGTTGATTCTCATTGCATTTTGGTCATTGTAGCATATTTGAGCTTCTGTAATCAATTGGTGCTTGTTGGGTCATTGTAGCTTATTTAAGTGCTTATTTCAATAAGCACTTGTAAAGCAGTTTCATATTTCTATACACAAGTGCCTGTTTTTCCAATTTTCTTATATTCCTAGTATTAATTTAGGCTTTTCCTGAAATTTTCAGATTTTTCCAAGTTGTTTAGCTATTTTTCTTAATTTAAAGTAGTTTTTAATCATTTTTAATTAGCTTTTAATATAAAAAATTGAGAAAAGGTTCCAAAAAATAATTTTTCAATTTTCTTAGGTTTAGATAAATATAAAAAGTAAAAAAAGTAATTTTCCAGATTTTTTATAGTTTACTTGGTAATTTTTAATAATTTAATTAGTTTTAAATAGTTTTAAATTCATAAAAAATAGAAAAATAATCAGAAAAATACAAAAATAGTTTTGAAAATTCTAGTTTGATATTTTAGATTTTTCCATTTCATAATTTTATTTTTCTAGCTTTATTTCCTAATTTCTTGTATTTTAGGTAATTATTTAATAGTTAAAAATAGTTTTTAATTAATAATAATTAGATAATTAGTTGTAAAATTAATTTTCTTTTTCTAATAATTTTCTTTTATCATTAGGTTTATAAAAATATCATTTTCATATTTTTAGGGTTAATATTGTGTAAGTTTCACGTTTTTGTTTATACGTCACGTAGTTTTTAATTAAGTTTTATTAAAACAAAAAGAACAAAAACATCATTTTAATAATAGTGATAGCGTTTATTTAATAGATTTTATCTTTTTTAGATTTCCTTTAATTTGCATTTAAGCCGTTGTAATTTGTTGGCTTTTTCCGTAGTTATAATAAATCAAATCTCTGTATCCATTCAAATCTTCTCGATCACTAAACGTCTGACTATTCTCGCACGGCTCGTTGGGACTTAACGACCTGGGGAAACACTATACTCTCCTGGACTTCATTGCATTTGTGTCTGAACTGTTTTAAGTTTCTTACAGCTAGCCATTCACAAGTGGCTAGCTTGTGTGAGATAACTTGACGGTTTTGCGCAGATCAAGGGCTTGTAGTGAATTTTCTTATTTCCGTCTCGAATCGCGTGCATTTGAAGATCCTTCCCCGAGTGAAGTTACCGTCGTTTTTATTTATATTTTTGAAAATCCCAAAAACATCTAAAAACACCAAAACATTCTTCCTAGAGTGTTTACAAAACCATAAAAATTAAAAAACCAACAAAAGAAACTGAAACGTCAATTGTTACGTCGGCTCACCTCAGAAGTACAACCTATACACGGGGAAACGGAAGTCTTGACATTAAATTGCAGACTGAAGAAAGATCCACTCTTCATTCCCGCTCCTCTGCGCGTACTTTTGGGAGCTACCGAGCACCGGTTGACGCGAAGGTTACAAAAAGATTGTTTTTCGAAAATTTTCTACATATAGAAACCAAAAAGATTTTCCTTTTTCAAATTTATTTTTCCTTTTTGATTTTTTGATTTTGAATTTTTAGTGCATGCGCACTCGTTCTCAGTCACGACGTAATCGTAATCGTAGAATAGACGTACCCGAGTTACGTACTATCGTTGAAGAACCCGTCATGGCAGACACTCGAACGATGATTGAGTTACTTCAAGCTCCCGTAGACGGCTACGGTGATGCTATCGTTATTCCACCACTTGATACCGAGAATTTTTAACTAAAAACGAATCTAATTCAATTGGTTTCAAATAAACCTTTTTGTGGTTTAGACCATGAGGAGCCCCACGCACACCTCCATTGGTTTAATCAAGTTGCCTCTACGATAAACTTTCGGGGCGTCACTCATGAGTCAGTTAAATTGAGATTGTTTCCATTTTCCCTTGAGGGGGCAGCCCGGACTTGGCTAGAAAAAGAACCCCCTCACTCAATAACAACATGGGAAGATCTTTCTAAAATGTTTGTGAATCAATTCTTTCCTCCTTCAAAAATTACAATGTTACGAAATCAAATCATTAATTTTCAACAAAAATTCTATGAAAGTTTTGGAGAAGCATGGGATAGATTCAAGGAACTTTTACGTAAATGCCCAAATCACGGTTTTACCGATCTTCATCAGATTGATACGTTCTACAATGCTCTAACGCCGTCCGATCAAGATTCGCTTAACGCGGCCGCCGGTGGTAACATCTTGAGTCGTATGCCCACCGATATTAGAACGATTATCGAAAATAAGTCAAAAGTTGTTTCGTCAAGAAACCGACCGGTTGTTTCTAAGATTGCTTCTAATGATAACTATGTTCAGAGGAAGGAGTTGAATGGGCTAACTGATGCTGTTAATTCCATGATGAGAGAGTTTAAGATTCTGAAATCCGAACAAGTTAAAGCCGTTACCGAAACATGTGTTATTTGCGGTGGTCCTCATCCATACTATAAATGTCAAGCCACGGATGGTGATCTCAGAAATGCTTCCGTAGTTTCTGCTAATCCGGTTCAACATCAAAACCAAGGATACCGTGCCAACCAAATGGGACCACCCGGTTTTGCACCCGTTCCACAACAAAACCAAAACCATAACCAAAACCGTTATCAAAATCAATCTTACAATCAAAACCGAGGATCTAATCTCAATCATGGTAATCAAAACTACCAAGCTCCTCCACCTCAAGTTTATCAACAACCTCCTCAACAACAATATCAAGCACCTCATCAAGTTGCTCCAAACAACGAGTTTCTAACTTACATAAAGAACTCTGACAACACCATTAAAAGTTTGCAAACTCAAATCACAAGTATGAGGAATGATTTCAAAAGGGAAATGGAAGCTACGAGTAACAAGCAGATGAGTGAAATGAGGAATATGATGGCTAGTTTCTTTCAAGCCAATCAAGCTTCTACTTCTTATTTTCAACCCTCGGGTTCCGGTTCTCTTCCGAGTAATACGATTCCTAACCCGAGAGGTGATATGAAAGCTATCACTACCCGAAGTGGTGTTGCTTACGATGGACCCACGGTTCCTACCACTATTTCTTCTTCTCCGTCTCATGTGGTAGACCGGGGTGGAAAAGGACCCGGTGCTTCCTACTAATAAGGGGAGTACCGAGAATGTCCAACCCACGGTTGTCCCAACGTCTGAGCCTAAGGATGCTCCGGTTAGTGCTGAAAAGACTAACCCAAAAACAACACTTCCGTACCCGTCAAGGATGAATGATCAAAAGCAACGTGAACAAGCAAATCTTCAAATGGAAAAATTCTTTCAAATATTTCAAGATCTTCACTTCGAAATTAGCTTCGCGGATGCTCTTCTTCTCATGCCTAAGTTTGTTTCGACACTAAAAGGATTGTTAAGTAACAAAGAGAAAATTTTGGATTTGGCAACAACATCTTTAAATGAGAATTGTTCGGCGGTTATCCTCAAGAAACTTCCCGAAAAGTTAGGTGACCCCGGCAAGTTCCTCATTCCGTGCGATTTTCAAGGAATTATTCAGTGCTCCGCCTTGCCCGATCTTGGCGCGAGTATCAATTTGATGCCGAAATCGATCTACGAAAAGCTTTCATTACCCCCACTTACCCCAACGTGTATGACCCTCGAGCTAGCCGATCGTACTACGACGAAACCAAAGGGTATATCCGAGGATTTCTTTGTCAAAGTGGGGAGGTTCGATTTCCCCGCTGATTTTGTTGTAGTTGATTTCGATGCCGATCCTCGAGTACCCCTCATTCTCGGAAGGAGTTTCTTAAGGACGGGCCATGCGTTGATTGATGTGTACGAAGGAGAAATCACTTTACGAGTAGGAAATGAAGCCGTCACGTTCAATGTTAACCATACTTCCAAATCTCTAACCAACCAATATGATGTGGCCAAAATTAGTGACACCAAGGTGACAAAGGACCCGGGAATTCCTATTAATAATGGAAGTACCAAAAACGTCCAACCCCCGGTTGTTAAAAAAGTTGGACCTAAACCATTGAGAATTGATCCGAGCCTTTCACGTTTTACGGTTAAGAGTTTATCGATGATACGTGTTGAGCAAAAGAAGAAACTAGAAAAGGAGTCTACAACGGTAGTGGTGGAAACTGCTAGCTCTAAGAGCACACCACTTTTCCCACCTCCGCTTTCTGTGTATCGAATTGATCTTGTTCCCAAAAACGTCGAGCTTTCTTTGAGTGGCAATCCCACTCCTTCTTCTGAAAATTTGGAATTTTCTTCTAAACAAATCATTTCTGATTCTAACTCTTCCCTCACTCAATATGAGGAGGATGATTCTATCATGAAAGAAATCGAGGCTTATTTGAAAAGTGATTCAGTTTCACCAGAAATTGATAACGCGACATCGACATCGAGGGAGATATTCATTTAATTGAAGAAATGCTCTTTTCACTCTCTCCGAAAGAAAATGAAATTAAGCCATCTACTAATCCTTCGGAGCCCGAGCTCAAGGATTCTTCTATCGATTTCCTTCTCGAGGAGTTCGCCGATGAACTCGCTCGCATGGATCCTCTTCCACCGGGAAGTGAGGATGACGTCTTTGATTTTAGAGCCGATTTACGAGAAATTGAATATTTGTTATATCAAGATCCGTCGATTTACTTCGAGAAGTTCAACGATGAACTTACTCCCATTGACTCGATTCCTTCTACGAATGAAGAAAAAGAATATGATGATCCATTTTATCCGAAGGAAGAAAAGAAAGTAAAGATTTCGACTGATGAGCTTGTTGATACTGAGGTCCCAAATTATTTTTTATCCGAGAGTGATGCCTTGTCTCGTAAGGATTTTCACGTAGATGATACTTTGATTTCGTTCCTTTCCGAGGACAAGATTTTTAACCCTGGGATACTCATCGAAGAGGACATACAATTCACCAAAGTTTTCCGGAAAAAGGATCCTCTCTTGGATGCCTTCATTGTTGAGCCTTCGAAATGCATTTCTCTGTACCATGGACTCCCTTCTTCTATGGAGTATTCTTATTATGATCCGTCATCCCTTCGTCCGCTCGCTAAACCACCGGGTGATGGATCATTCTTTCTTGATACACCTTATGTGAGTGCGGGAGATGTTATCCCATTTGTGCTTGAGCCTGACATTTTCTTTCCCTCCCAACCCACCCATTATCTTTCCCTCCGGAGTGAGGATACCATCTTTGATCCTGGTATCTCTTCCGCTTGTTTCCCCAAGGACAAATGAATTCAGGGACGAGTCAGGCTAGCGACTCGGTGAAGAAAAACAGTAGCGCTTCGTGGGAGGCACCCCATGCTTATCCTTATATCTTCTTTCTGTTTTCTAATAAGTGACGTGAAGGGGTTAGCCTCTTCGTTTTTCTCGTGTTTGGTTGTTTGTGATGTTTTGTGTAGGATTTTCCTGATATGAAGACTCTCGTGCTCAAAGTTTGTCTTTTCTCCACTCGAGTTTCATGATCGATGCCGATGGAAATCCAATATCCGAAATCTTATCGCCTAACGTTTATCTTTAAGCATACTTGATAAACGGCTTTTAGATTTTTGTTGATACCCTTGCTTTTAAACATTGAGGACAATGTTTCGTTTTAGTCTGGGGTAGGTAATCTTAGATTTGATTTGACCGCACTTGCTTATTTTTGCCATGTACTCTCGCAACCCCGTTTTTCCTTAGAAAATGAAAAATTGTGCAAAAATTTGAAAATTTAAAAATTTTTGTAAGCTTTTGCTAGTTTTATGATCAAAATATTCTTGCTAGTTTCTTAGAAGTTACTTTAAATATGCATTTTTCTTGAAATAGCCTTTGCTAATTGCTTTGACAAGAGGCTATAAAATACGATTCTAGCTCACAAGGCCAAGAATTTGCAAGTCTCCCTAGGTGATTTTAAATATGCAAAGCTTAAACAAGATTTTGCTAGTTTCTAATAAGTGACTTTAAAAATGCGAGACTTGAGATTATTTTACGAAGCATTTGCTAAGTTAATATATGTTTTGACACCTTGTTGACTTTCCGCTAGTGAGAGTAGGAATGGAATTCTGACTTGAACGGGCGTGTTGAGCCCTAGCTTGTTCCCTTAACCATAGATAATCTAAAAATTATCGGCTAAGCATCCGCAGATCTCATTATTTGGGATTTTAAATTTGCGGAGATCGAGGAATGATAGAGTTACTTATGAGTTTAGATGCTAAGCGTGGAGTAGTTGGTTCTCTTTAGAGCCCATCGAAGGTACTTATGGCTTTTTGTTCCCACAAAATTGTTTCACCCCATATCTGTCTAATAAATAATTAGAGATGTTGAGTTTTTGGCGATAATTAGTTCTTTATCTTCTTAAAAGAATCTTTGTTTTAAAAATTGGGTACACATCAAGGACTCGTAATAAGTAATAAGTAAAGTTATGAGCTGCGGTTCGAGATCGGACCCTTGGATCCTTATTTCAATAGTAAGCGTTTAGGTCTTGGCTACCCTCTTACGCCGGCCCTTGGACCTCTAGCCGGGATTGGGTGAGGTTCTTGGTCTAACCCACTGGGATCCTCATTTCATGAAGCCTAGAGTCTTTGAATTCTCCGTCGTAACGGCCCTTGGATCCTTTATTCTGAAAAAGTGTAAGGTATTGGAATTACCCCGTGAAGCTCCGTAGTTCATAGCGCATATAAGTAAAAGTATAAGTGCAAAAAAAAATGGTGAAATATATATATATATATATATATATATATATATATATATATATATATATATATATATATATATATATATATATATATATATATATATATATAATATGGAAAAGTCAAAAATATAAGTGAATAAAAATTCCTTGATGTGGACCTCATTTTTGAGACAATGGTTCTTGAGAGAAGATGGATAACTAATTAGCGACTTAGCTTCATATCTTTATCAGAATAAGAATTATCGAAACGAGAACTTGAAGAAATTCATTTCTCACAAAAATAAAATAAATAGAGGAAAAATAGGAAAATGGGAGCAAAAGGTAATTACACAAGTAACTTCCATGGGTAGTGTTAGCATCTAGAATCATATTTAACAATGATTTCGATTTTACGCTTAGTTTGGGGACTTGTGAAAAATCAGGGACGATGTATTCTATCCGTATGGTCACTTCACGCTGTGTTGTGTTTCCTACTCCGTGATCCTAACGTGTCGTTTGAAAAATGTTGGAGTTATTGATCGACATGAAAGTTCAACAAACCGTCACTCATAATCGGAATGTGCTTAATCGTAATATCTACATGTCAATTAAAAGGTAAACGGGGCGTTTTTAGAATTAAGGGTTCTTAATCTCTTTTGAGGAATCTTTCCTACTTTTTTATAGGTTTAGTAGAAAGAGATTGAAATCCTTGGTTTTAGAAGCGTGAGTTGATTGCATTGCGTGAGGACACGACAATGGTCTCGTCTGGGTATTTTGATATGTGCAAAAACACACATCATTTCTTTATCAAATCAGACCCAAAATAACCAAGAAAGAGCCGTTTATTGCTAATATTTGTTGTTTTCTTGAGTTTATGCATGTGCAGGTACGGATATGTCAAAACACGCAAAAGATAACCAAATCTGACGAAAACCCGAGCACGAGAGATAAAGAGTGCTAAAGCTGAGCCAGAAGGTCAGAATTGAGAATCTGTGAAGATTTTCATGATAAGAGGATGATTTGTGAAAGATATTATCAACTTTTAAGAAATGTCAGAATCAGTCCCTCAACTTTGAGCATTTAGCATAAATTACCCCTGAGTTTCAGAAATGGCAAGAATGGCCCTTGGTTTATTGAAGATTGGCAAGTCTAGCCCTTGGATTACATTTTCAGAATTCACAGCTTTGGTCCCTTGAAATTCAGAAGTTACATGTTTGGTCCTTGTGTTAATACTTGAATTTCAATCTAAGTCCAAATCCATGTATACTACACCTTTAGGCCCAATACATCACAAATCCAATCCAATATCCTTACCCGGTTTACCTATCCCACAGCCCAAACCCGTTTCATTTTACCCGGTTACCCAAGTCAATTCCCCCATTAAACCGGTCAAACTAAAAATGAAATAACATAAAAAAAACCTCACGCGCCAAAATTTCCTCCAAATCCATTTACCCAAACCCAGCAATGAACCCTGGTTTACCCGCTCATCTAATTGACCAAATTCACACCAAATTCAAGTGAAATTCATACTCGACTCTGACACGTGACTGACACACAGATGCCACGCTGGCAATCCGTGTGTTATATCACATCATTGCTCTCATCTGATTGGCTACACATGACAGGTGCACGTGATCCAATGGCTCAGATAGACTGATGATTGATGGGAATTAATCCAAGGGTTGATAAGAGCCAAGAGAAAGCACAAGTGCAAGTTCTGGATCCTTCCCAAGCTTGGAGCTCAAGTATAAATACCCCCCTTCATTCACGAATTGTATTCACCTTACACCTTTCTTTCAGCAGCTTAATTGTAATTTTAAATTTCAGTTTTAATGTTTTAAGTAATATTTAGTTTTGTAATCTCAGCTTTAAGTTTTTAATAAAATTCATTGTTCATCTTAAAATCCTTGTTTGAGTTTTAATGTTTCTTATTTCAGCTTGTTACTTATAGTTTGATTCATCTTATTGAGTTTAAAAGTTATTTACAGCTTATTTTTATCATTAATCAAAAATACCAAAAAAAATCAGAAAAATAAAAAAAAATAGAAAAATATTTCAATTCTACTTTATAAGCTTCAACAAGCTTAGCTACTGTTTTAGATAAGCCTATTTAAGCTTTACATAGCTTTTAGTAGGTTTGTTTCTGCTTTGAATTCAATTCACAACACAAGTTCATTATCAGTCAACAAAAGTCAACAAGAAGCTGATTTGGTTATCTGGATCAGACCTCGGGTTGAATTTAGTTTCAATATGTTTGGTTAATGGTTTTTGGATCATCTATGGCAAGCCATAGTGGCTGGACCCCTATAAGTGGTTATAAGCTGTTTTAAGATTTCTGATTCATTACTGTTTCATTGCATAATTAGATTAGCATAATATTGATAGTTATAAGTTGTTTGTTTCTGCATTATTTAGTTTTAATATTGTTGTTTGATCTTAGTTTATTGCTGTTATTGGTTAGATTTAAGTATAGGATAGAGTAGATTGCATTTAAGTTTCATGAAGAGATTTTGGGATTAGCAGTTAAGTTGAGTTAGAGGTTAGGTTATTGGTTAAGCTTTGATACTTGAGTCTGAGTTAGGTTATAATAAGCATAATCTGGCATTAAATTTCACTTTAGAAAGTAAAAAGTCAAAATTCTATAATAATCTGTCTTAGTGTTCTTATCAGTTAAGCATTTAGAGATCATAAGCTGCAATCAGGTTTAAAATAGGTTAATATAGCTGGTTTTAGATTCAATTCATGTTGTTATAACATAATCAGTTCATTAGATTGAATCAAAATTCATTTTGGTCAACATTTCATATTCTGTCATAAAAGTCAAAAAGTGGAAAATCTGTTTTCACCAAACTTTGTAGATTTTTCATTGATTCAATTCTAGTCCAAATTAGTTGAAATTATGGGACAATTAACTTCAGTTGGTCAAGTGTTTAAAAGTGATTTTTGTGGAATTTTTGGAAGTACTTCTAAGCTCTAAATCAGCTGTCCAAAACAGCTAGATTTGCCCTGCACACACCCAGCTAAAACTGAGTGTGAGCAGGCTTCTTGCAGAAGCTCTCCCAGCTTCATTTTAGCTTATTATTGGTTGAATTTTGGTCCTATTGTTCTTTAGCTGGTGGTCTTGAGTACCTAACTTCTGGTTTTAATTTTAGTTCACTTGATAAGCTGTTGCACTAGCTTAAAGTCGACAGGGTAGAGGTTGTTTGGATTTCATAATCAATCAAGTCAAATCATTGTAGTTTGCATCTACCAAGTTTAGATTAATTGAAATAGATTGGTTTTGAGTATTTTTAGCATAACTTAGGAGCTGAGATCATTTGGTTCACTATAGTAGCTTATAGCTTATTTGCTTAATAGCTTTTAAATCTCAGTTTGCATAGCAGTAGCTTATCCTGTGTTCACAACTAGTTTTTGTTAATTTTCTTAGCATCATAATCATATTTTAGAATTTACCTGAAATTTTCATATTTTTCCAGAACTGTTTACTATTTTTCTTATTTAAAATTAGTTTTTAATACTTTTTAATTAGCTTTTATTGCAAATAAATCAGAAAAGCTTCAAAAAAATAAGTTTTCATTTTTCTCAGATAAAGAAAAGTATAAAAAGCCAAAAAAATATTTTTCCATAATTTTCTTAGTTAAAATAGTTATTTTTAGCAATTTATTTAGTTTTAAATAGTTTTTAATTCATAGAAATTAGAAAAAAGTTCAGAAAAATACAAATTAAATTTTGAAAAATATTTTTAGTTATTATAGAATTTTCAAAAATAGTTTCATAATTTTCCCACTTATTTTCATAATTTTTGGTAAATTAGTTTTAATTTAAAATTAGAAAATAGTTTTTAATTCAAATAAATTTAAGAAAAATCATAAAAAATAGTTTTAATTCTTAGTTAATTTTCAAATTGCATTTTTAGTTTAAAAATAATTTTAGATCATATTTAGGATTTAGATTAGACGTAGTTGCATTTTATTTACGTTTCATTTATTACATTTTAGTTTTATTTGCGTATTTAGGACTTCCCGTAGTGTAATTTCCCTCTTATGCTTTCCTTGCCCCGTAGTTTAGAAAACATCAAATTATCCCCTTTTTCCATTCAAATCCCGATAATCGCGACGTGAGTTGGAAATTCCATTCATCCTTCGCTTGGAACGATCTCGGTGCTCAAACCTAACATGTTTGAGTTACCCACCATTACTACACTTCTTATTATTGATCTCTTTACGGAGCAAATCAGGCTCAAATTTGGTTTATTGGTTCTTTGGTTGGTTTTTAAAAGTTCTAACATCTGGTTTTAATTTTCCAGTTGGTTACTTGCTTATTTTTAAGCTAGTAGTTAGCTCATTAGGCCTGCTTAAGCATTAAGTTGATATTGAATCAATTTCTTGTAGTTTCTTAATCAGAGGTGTAAAATAGTTGTTTTTAGTTGTTTTTAAGTAGTTATAGCTTAATTAAGGTTCTAGTAGCTTATAGTGCATTAGTATAGCTTTTAGCTTATTTTAGGTTGCTTATTCATAAGCAGTTTCACTACAGCTTGTCTTTCCAGTGTTCTAGAGTAGCTTATCTCAGTTTTCCTAGATTCATAATCATAATTTAGAATTTTCCTGAAGTTTTCATAATTTTCCATCTCTGGTTGCTATTTTTCCCATTTTAAATTAGTTTTAAATACTTTTTAATTAGCTTTTAATACAAATTAATCAGAAAAGGTTCCAAAAAATATGTTTTCAATTTTCATAGATTAAGAAAAATATAAAAAGCCAAAAAAATATTTTTCCATAATTTCCTAGTTCAAATAGTAATTTTTAGCAATTTAATTAGTTCTAAATAGTTTTTAAGTCATAGAAGTTAGAAGAAAGTTCAGAAAAATACAAATCGAATTTTCAAAAGTCTTTTTATATTATATTTTTGAAAAATAGTTTCATAATTTTCTCACTTGTTTTCATAATTTTTAGATCTATTTTTTAAATTAGAAATTAGTTTATAAATTCAAATAAATTCAAGAAAAATCCTAAAAATTAGTTTTAAATATTAATTATGTTTTAAATTGCATTTTTATTAGAAAAGTAATTTTAGATCATTTTTAGAACTTAGTTTAGAATTAGTTGCATTTAATTCGCGTTTCGTTTAAATCGTAATTTGCATTTTAGATTTAATTTTCGTAATTAGTTGTAATTCTTGCTTTCCCATAGAATTAGTTCCCTTTTATGCTTCCCCTTTCCCGTAGTTTAGATAAAATCAAAATCAAAATCCAAAACATCGAGCATTATAATAACAAACCTTAATCGACGTTGTCCATTCACACCTCGTTGGGACACGACCCGAATTTCCTAATCCGGTATCACTTATCACTCGCGGGATTTGATTCACTAACCTTTTTCCTAAGAGTTCTTAAATCATTCCTTGTTCTTATTTTTGGTATTGATATCGTATATTTTCTCCCTACACATACAACACATACCAAATTTTGGCGCTGCTGCCGGGGAGGTTGTGTCGCGACAATATCATTAAAAGTTTGACGATTAGTGACTCGAGATCCTTCGTTCGTGAAGTTATTGTTTTCATAAATCAAAAAATTAAAAAATATTTTTCTTTTCCTTTGTATATATATATATATATACATATATATATATATATATATAAAATTAAAAATACAAAAAGATTTTCTCTTTTGTGTTTGAGCTAAAAAAGAATACATCAATTATATAACATCTCTCAACTTGAGGTGTTATCATTAGTAAATTCCTGAACTAAAGATCAAAAACTTGCCTTTGTGTCGCTTGTGAGTCGATTTATTTCTATCGGATAAACAAACTGTGTGAGGGGTACAAGGACGGCCTGACATTAAATGGCGGCTAAAAAGAGGCGGGTTTTTAATAAGCTTCGCGCTGACCTAATAGCTTCTCCGCTCCTTTGTGCGTTTGTCTTATAGAAGTGATCGATTCACTTGGGATTATTGGTTTAAGTTCACTTTTGTTTTCGAATACCGTTCTTTTTAATTGCCTTGGTTTTTAAAGTGCATGCGCACTCACTCTCGATAAAGACGACTTCAGAATCAGAACGTACCCGAGTTACGTAATATGGCTGCTAACCACATACCACCCATTCACGGTCCCGATCCTCCTCCCGTTAATAAAAATGTAGCTCCCAATCTTCGAACGATGGAGGAGCTATGTCAACCTACAAAGTACGAGAGGGGAGGACCCATTGCACCGACTAATATTCAAGCTACCGATTTTAGCTTGAAAAATCATATGATAGAACAAGTAAAAAACAGTTGTTAATTTCATGGTTTACCGGATGACGATGCTAACAAGCATCTTGACAAATTTCTGACCGTCACTCAGAGTATGAAACAAAACGGGGTCTCCGATGACGCCCTTCGTCTCTGTCTTTTCCCCTATTCTTTGACTCATCATGCAACATCTTGGTTTGATCGGCTCCCGAAGAATTCGATTCATACGTTCGAGGAAATGGTTTCTAAGTTTCTTGCAAAGTACTTTCACCATCGATGGTGACAAAATTGAGAAACGATATCAGTAATTTCCGAAAATATCCCGACGAATCTTTGGTTGAAGCTTGCAATTGATCGATGTCCGAATCATAACATGTTGCTAGTCACTCAAATTGATACGTTTTATAATGGTTTAACGTTGAGACACCGTGACACGATCAATGCTGCTGCCGGTGGAACTTTCATGAAAAGACGTCCCGAGGAATGCTACGATCTAATTGAGAACATGACCGCCCATCACAATTATTGGGATTCTTCCTCTGAAAGGGGTGAATCATCTCGATCAAATACGTCTTCTTCTCTCGAAATTGCCGCTCTGAATAAAAAGTTTGACGAACTTTTAAGGATAACTCAGAATCCACATCAACAAGTGAAACCGACTTATGAGACTTGCGGAGGTCCACATTCTTATTCTGAGTGCCCAGCCGTCGGTGGCTATGCTCAAGAGAATGTTTATGCTGCTACGGGAAATTACAATCAACCGCAAGGAGATCGAAATCTTCTTAGCTACCGTTCAAACAATTATCTCGGACCACCCGGTTTCAACCAACCTCAACACCAAAACCATAATCAAAACCGTTTCAATGGTAACCACAATGTTAATCAAAACCGAGGAGCTAATGTTAATCATGGTAATCAACACTACCAAGCTCCTCCACCTCAAGTATACCAACAACAACCTCCTCCTCAACAACCTTATCAAGCACCTCATCAAGTTGCTCCGAACAACGAGTTTCTAACTTACATGAAGAATTCCAATAACACCATTAAAAGTTTGCAAACTCAAATCAACAGCATAAGGACTGATTTCAAAAGGGAAATTGAAGCTACAAGTAACAAACAGATGACTGAAATGAGGAATATGTTGGCTAGTTCCCTTCAAGCTAATCAACCTTCTACTTCTTATTCTCAACCCTCGGGTTCCGGTTCTCTTCCAAGTAATACGATTACCAACCCGAGAGGTGACATGAAAGTAATCACTACCCGAAGTGGTGTTGCTTATGATGGACCCATGGCTCCTACTACTACTTCTTCTTCTCCGTCTCGGGAGTACCGAGAATGTCCAACCCACGGTTGTCCAAGATTCTGAGCCCGAAGATACACCCGTTAGTGCTGAAAAGACTAACCGGAAAACGACACTCCCATATCCGTCTCGTCTTAAAGATAAACTCTTCGAGAAAAGTCTAACCATCAAATGGAAACGTTCTTCCAAATATTCAAAGACTTGAATGTGGAGATCAGTTTTGCGGATGCCCTTCTCTTGATGCCAAAACTTGCTTCTACGATTAAGGGATTGCTTCCGAATAAGGAAAATTATATGAGCTTGCTACTACATCTTTGAATGAGAATTGTTCAGCGGTTATTCTCAAGAAACTTCCCAAAAAGTTAGGTGACCTCGACAAGTTTCTCATTCCGTGCGATTTTCAAGGAATTATTCAATGCTCCGCCTTGGCTGATCTTGGCGCAAGTATCAATTTGAT
The DNA here is from genome assembly GCA_019973895.1 of Chrysanthemum seticuspe. Lineage (NCBI taxonomy): Eukaryota > Viridiplantae > Streptophyta > Magnoliopsida > Asterales > Asteraceae > Chrysanthemum > Chrysanthemum seticuspe. The sequence goes on along the minus strand of BPTQ01000001.1, from coordinate 164,138,258 downwards.
GCCAAAATTAATCTACGAGAAGCTTTCATTGCCCCCACTTACCCCAACATGTATGACCCTCGAGCTAGCCGACCGTACTACTACGAAACCAATTGGTATAGCCAAGGATGTTTTTGTTAAAGTAGGGAAGTTCAATTTCCCCGCTGATTTTGTTTTAGTCGATTTTGATGCCGATCCTCGAGTACCCATTATTCTCGGAAGATGCTTCTAAAGGATGGGACATGCGTTGATTGATGTGTATGAAGGAGAAATCACTTTAAGAGTAGGAAACGAAGCTGTCACGTTCAATGTTAACCATACTTCTAAATCTCTAACCAACCAATATGATGTGGCCAAAATTAGTGACACCGAGGTGACAAAGGACCCGGTAATTCCTATTGATAATGGAAGTACCAAAAACGTCCGACCTCCGGTTGTACAAAAAGTTGAGCCTAAAACATCGAGAATTGATCCGAGCCTTTCACGTTTTACCATTAAGAGTTTGTCGACGATACGTGCTGAGCAAAAGAAGAAACTAGAAAGGGAGAATATACCGGTTGTGGTGGAAAATGCTAGCTCTAAGAGCACACCACTTGTCCCACCTCCGTTTTCTGTGTATTGAATTGATTTTGTTCCTAAGAACGTCGAGCTTTCTTTGAGTGGCAATCCCACTCCTTCTTCTGAAAATATGGAACTTTCTTCTTAACAAATCATTTCTGATTCTTCCTCTTCCCCCACTCCATTTGAGGGGAGTGATTCTATTATGGAAGAAATTGAGGCTTATTTGAAAAGCGATTCAGTTTCACTGAAAATTGATAATGCCGATATTGACATCGAGGGAGATATTCGTTTAATTGAAGAAATACTCTCTTCACTCCCTCTGAAAGAAAATGAAAGAAAAGAAGTCGAGTCGTCTACTAATCCTATGGAGCCCGAGCTCAAGGATTCTTCTATCGATTTACTTCTCGAGGAGTTCGCCGATGAACTTGCTCGCGTGGATCTTCTTCCACCGGGAAGTGAGGATGACGTCTTTGATTTTAGAGCCAATCTATGAGAAATTGAATATCTGTTTAATTGAGATCCGTCAATTTACTTCGAGGAGTTCACCGATGAACTTGCTCCCATAGACTCGCATCTGTCAGAAGATGGTCTTTTGGAAAAAATAGAATACGATGATCCATTTTACCCGAAGAAAGAAAAGAAATTGAAATTTTCTACTGATGAACTTGTTGATACAGAGGTTCCACACTATTTTTTATCCGAGAGTGATTCCTCTTCTCGTGAGGATTTTCCCGTAGATGATACCTTGATTTTATTCCTCTCCGAGGACAAGATTTTTAACCCTGGATACTTATCAAGGAAGAACTACATATCACCAAAGTTATTCGGAAAAAGGATCCTATCTTGGATGCCTTCATTGTTGTGCCTTCAAAATGCATTTCTCTGTACCATGTGTGGAAAACTAGAAGGGGGGGGGGTTGAATAGTTTTGCCGATTTTAAGTTAGTTTCAAAAACTTTTAGATTCGTTGATATGTGAGATCTTGTGGATGTAGAGAAAGTATAGATCTAGTGATAAAGTAAGTAAATAAAGTAAAGCGAAGGGAAAGAAAAGACACAACCGATGTATAGTGGTTCGGCTACAAGGACACCTTCCTTGCCCTACTCCACTCCCCGAGTCACCTACTCGAGAGTTCAAGCACTATGTCAACAAACTCCTTCACTTGGCGGAGAAGCCTTCACAACGTTGCTTACACTTTTTCCGGTACAAAGCTAGATACCGAGTCCGTAACACGGTGGCCCAAACCAACACGACTATTACACAACAAATATGTGAAATATCAAATACAAGATCTTCGCTATAGAAATCTTGCGGAGAGACAAATCAATCAAGGACCCCTTGCTTGGATGACTTGTAGAATGCTTGTGATCTCGCCTTAGAGAAGGACCTATATGAGGATCACAATAGAAAGAAAGAAGAACAACTCTCTAGATCAAGTGATCTATATGTTAGAAGAGAATGAGAGTGTTTGAGAGATTTAGTAAGAAGAGGGGTAAGTTAGAATGAAGAAATGGCTCTCTATTTATAGGCAAATTCCTTCACTGTTCCCCCGGATCCCACGGATCCCTTCCACAAGGGATCCGTCTAGTGTAATCCTAGGGATTCGTGGAACGCTCCTCTTTGCCCATGGGTTTTTTGGTTATGGGTCATGGGTTATGGGTTGGTCCATGGGTTAACTTTAGATTCAATGTATCTAAGTACACATTGTATCAAGTCTCTTTGGGTATGGGTTAAGATCCATGGGTTATGGTCCATGGGTTATGATTTTTACCCATCCTAATAAACTATTACAACAAATGCTTAATTACTACATTTTTGTATTTAAATGGCTATATGTAAATGCTTTACAAAACTAACGTGTATCCTTATAATTATACTTAAGATAACATTATATTTGTAATCAACAAAACACAAAGAGATCGCAAAATATTAATAAACGGTTTTACGGTTTATTTGTATTAACAATCTCCCCCTTTTTGTTGATGACAAAACATAATGTTATGATGAGTAAAACTTAAGAATAGATGTAAATTTTGAAAGCTCCTAAGTTTTACTTCTTCTCCCCCTTTTTGTCGAAACAAAAAGTTAACCCTTGGAGGAAAAAAATAGTCTACGTATTTCTTACTCCCCCTTGACGGTAGCTCCCCCTTGTTTGGGGCGTCAAGTGAAGAAAAATAAAAAATCCCACAAAAAGAAAGGTTAGTAACATGCTTAAATAATCTTGGTTGCCGAGAATCAAGATTGGGAGCCAAGGTATGTAAACAAGGCCTTGTAATAAAACGACAAAGTGTAGTGGTTTTTATGCCACCTACAAGCATGTAAAAATAAGAACAAGACTTGTTCTTGAAAATGACTCAATTGAAAAAGTACAAAAAATAGAAAATAGTAGTAATGATTCCATCCATGCTTGCATAAGGTTTATGGATGGAGGTTTTGATGAGTGATGGTATTGATGCGATCAAGTATGAGGTTGAGTATGAATCGCATTTCTTCCCTAACTTCTATTGCGATTTCCCTAGTGGATTGGCAATGTTCACAATGTAGGTGATGTGGGTAATGAGTGCGGAAGTTTTCTGGGTTGTTTTGATTTGAGTTATGCGGAAGATGTGGTGGAAAAATAGGAAAATATGGATCAACATCCGGAATATTTGTAAGTGGTGGTGGAAAAGAACCTAGATGTTCTTGTAATGTGATGGGAGCTAATGGTGGTGATGTTTCAAGATCTTGAAAGATATTATTTGGAGATGTGGGTGGTGTTGAAAAGACTATTTCTTTTTGTTTAGATTGTTTAGATCTTGTTGGAGTCTCAAGGAGTTCCAAAAGAGTGACTTTGGGTGGTGATGAGGTTGGTGTACTTGTTGGAGATGAGGGAGGTGCTATTATGGAAGCATCTTGTGGTGAGTTATTTGTTGAGGATGAACCATTTGAGGTTGTTTTTGCTAAGCAACAAGATCGGATACTAATCCGTGCGGATATCCTAGAGTTTGATTGTGGTAATTTGGATGGTGGAAGTACAAAGGTTTGGATATCATGATTATTTGTACTAGATGATTCTCCTAAAGGGTTTTTGGATGACATGATGTAATGTGTTTGTGAGGAGGAGATGGAGTATGCAAGCATTTTGGGAGTTCAATATATAGAAAAACAAAGCATTGTAATGAATGCTTGAAACAAAATGTGGATTAAAATCTAATGATTAGATATGAATTCAAGGCATGTGATCATGAGAACGCAAGCATTAAAGAGCATACTCCCAAAAATGAAACAAATGTGGGTTTTTCATCCAAAGTGAAAAGAATAGAAGTTAAAAATAACTTCTGTCTTCACGAATCCCACGGATCCTTCCCTTGAGGGATCCGTCCAGCATGAAGGCTGGGATACGTGGGTCTGGTGATTCAGGCAGCACAAAAATTTTCTTTTTGGAAATATTTTTGCCTATTGTGTGCCTATATGCAAACTATTTGGAGTTGCGGTTTTCTCGACCTCTAAAAAGAAAAGGAAAATAACTAGAGGAAAAAATATCCTAGTGAGATAACCCGAAAACACACATTTAGTACATAAGTACGTAATATTGTGTTATCAATGCTCCTATTTCATTTTTGCTTAAATGAATGTACCCGAAAACACATATTAGTTATGTGTTCCCTTTAGCATTCAAAAGATATGAGATGCAATGAAAACGGATTTTTACTTTGTATTAATAATGAAAACGTGATTTGTCCTAGACGTGAGAAATTACTTTTGTGAAATTGATACGGGAAGGTATTATTCTTTTTAGAAAACATTTTGAAAAGAGATTTTCTTTAAAAATGTGTATGTAGTTATGTGTTTGCAAAAAAAAATTATAAGTGGAAGACTTATCTTGGGTTTTGAAAATTCCCGTATTGTTTGTGAGTTGTGCGTGAAATAGAAATCCTAGACTCAGAAAGAAGAAGGCTAGTGTTTATATACCTTGTAGAGTCAAATAAGTTACGACGTTTGTTCCATTAGACCAAGACCAAGACGAAGTAGGTTGAAATGTTCCCACTTCAACGGTTTGGTGAGGATGTCGGCTATGTTGTCTTCGGATGCTACCTTCTCAATAGAGATGTTCCCCTTTTGAACATTGTCTCTTAAGAAGTGATGTCGAATCTCTATATGCTTTGTGCGAGAATGCAATACCGGATTCTTGCTTAAGTCGATGGCACCTTTGTTGTCACATAGGATGGCTGTGTCGCTTAGATGAATGTCGTAGTCGACTAACGCTTGTTTCATCCATAGTGCTTGTTGGCATGCTTTGCCAGCGGATACGTACTCGGCTTTGGTTGTTGATATAGCTAGTGCCGTTTGTTTCTTAGAAAACCAAGACGTTAAACAACATCCCATGAAAGTACATACCCCACTTGTACTTTTTCTATCAACGTAATCACCTGCATGGTCAGAATCTGCATATACAATTGTTTCTACTCCCGTGCCCTTAGGATACCATAATCCTAATTGTGTTGTACCCTTAATATATCTAAATATCCTTTTTACGGCTTCTAGGTGTGATGTTTTAGGGTCTTCTTGAAACCTAGCACATAAGCAAACACTAAACATGATATCCGGCCTACTTGCCGTGAGGTAGAGAAGGCTACCTATCATGCCACGATATTTAGTATTATCTACGGATTATCCGTCTTCATCTTTTGTGAGTTTGGTGTCGGATGACATTGGAGTCCTAATTGGTTTTGACTCTTCTAGACCGAATTTCTTTAACATCTCCTTGATGTATTTAGATTGATTGAAGAAGATACCATCTTCTACTTGTTTTATTTGTAGACCAAGAAAGAAACTAAGTTCTCCCATCATACTCATCTCGAACTCGTCATGCATGGTTTTAGAGAAATCATCACACATGTCTTGACAAGTGGATCCGAATATAATATCATCTACATATATTTGTACTATGATTATATGTGACTCTCTTTTCTTAGTAAAAAGTGTGTTGTCAACTAACCCCATGATGTAGTTGTGTTTAACTAGAAATGACTTGAGTCTATCATACCAAGCTTTTGGAGCTTGTTTAAGACAGTAAAGGGCTTTCTTTAATTTATAAACATGTTTGGGTTTTTCAAAATCAATGAAGCCCGGAGGTTGAGCTACATATACTTCATTTATGAAACCATTTAGAAAAGCGCTTTTGACATCCATTTGATAAAGCTTTAGATCATTAGCACAAGCATACGCAAGAAGTATTCTTATAGAATCTAATCTAGCCACGGGGGCGTAGGTCTCATCATAGTCTATTCCTTCTTGTTGGTTATACCCTTGAGCAACGAGTCTAGCCTTGTTCCTAGACACGACTCCGTTTGCATCTAATTTGTTTTTATAAACCCATTTGGTTCCTATTATGGTTTGATTACTAGGTAGAGGGACAAGTGTCCAAACATCATTAGAAACAAATTGATTTAGTTCTTCTTGCATAGCCATTACCCAACTCTCATCTTTTATGGCTTCTTGTGTATTCTTAGGTTCTAAGGTTGAGACAAAACAAAACAAGTTACTTTGGTTTTGAACTTGAGACCTTAATGTTCGTTCATTTAGTTTTCCTATGACTTTATCTACGGGGTGATCTTTGGACTCTTTAATGTTTATTATTTCATCACTTAGAGGTTCTTCTTCTTCACTTATCTTTTTCTTTATTACTATAGCTTCACTTTCTATAATCTTGTCATCTATAAGAGGTGGAGAGGGTTTGGGTGGACTTTCATCAAATTTTATATTTAATGACTCTTCAACCTTCATTGTTTCTTTGTTTAATATGACGTAAGCTTTGCTATTTGGTGAGTAACCTAAAAAGATACCTTCGGTTGATTTAGGATCAAATTTTGTAAGGTAATCTTTAGTGTTAAGAATAAAACATTTACTACCAAAGACTCTAAAGTGATTTAACGTAGGCTTTTTGCCTCGAAGTAACTGATTTAACGTAGGCTTTTTGCCTCGAAGTAACTCATATGGAGTTTTTCCTAAGATTGGTCTAATTAAGACTCGATTTAGTATGTACGTTGAAGTTTCAACGGCATTACACCAAAACTTTTGAGGTATGGATTGTTCATTAAGCATGGTTCTACTCATTTCTTGTAGGGTTCTATTCTTTCTTTCTACTACCCCATTCGATTGTGGAGTGCGTGGAGCCGAGAAGTTGTGAGTAATACCATTAGCGTCACAAAAAGCTCCGAATTGCACTTCATTATCGAATTCCCTGCCATGATCCGTCCTAATAGACACTATGGGACTTTCTAGTTGTCTTTGGATCTTTTTGCTTAATATTTCAAAATAGTTAAAGGTTTTCGTTTTGTTCTTTAAAAATTTTGTCCATGTATACCTAGAGTAGTCATCCACTATTACCAAAGTGTAGTAGTTGCCTCCATAACTTTGGATAGCGGATGGACCAAATAAATCCATATATAGTAATTCTAGACACCTAGTTGTGGACACCATGTTTTTAGCTTTATGACTCGAATGAGCTTGTTTTCCTACACTACAAGCATCACAAAAATGATGTTCATATTTTAACTTAGGTAGGTCTCTTACTAGATCTTTGGATGATAGCGATTGAAGAAGTCGCATGTTAGCGTGACCCAATCTTCGATGCCATAAGGTCGAAGTATCATTCATAGAGGTAAGACATAGTTTGTCTTTAGGTTCATTACCGATTTTAATGACATAGACTCCATGTTTCCTAATTCCTCTTCCTATGGTTATGCCATTTTTAAGTATCTTACTACCGGTTTCAGTAAAAAGTACATTGCACTTTTTATCACATATTTGTCCTATACTTAAGAGGTTAAAGTTTAGGTTTTCTACGTGACACACATCGTTAATGGTTAAAGATTTGTTAGAAATCGTACCTTTACCGATGATTCTACATTTGCTATTTCCAAACACCACATTACCTCCATTGAAGGATTCATATGTGGAGAATAGATCCTTATTGCCGGTCATGTGCCTCGTGCACCCGCTATCCTTGACCCATTCATCGGGGTCTAGGTCGACCTTAAAGCACACCTAAAACAATAATAAACTCAAAAGTTTGGTCCCCATTTGTTCATGGGTCCATTAGTGTTAAACATTCCATTCATATTAGACATGTATGGATAAGATGAGTATGCATTCCATGGAGCAAAGTTTTGAAAATGAAAACCGTTTTGCATGTTTGGATTCCATCCCATTTGATGGTTACTTTTCAGGTAAACGTTATTAGATCTCCTAAATGAATTAGGTTTTGAAAAAGATGGAGCTTTGTTTCTTGCAAAAGTAGGATTATATTTTGGAGGTGATTGTTTAGTGGTGACATGCGTTGGTTTCTTCCTATTAACTATAACAAACTCAGTTCTAGATGAGGAAGCTACGTTATTGCTACTGTTTGCTACAGCAGATCCACGGATCCCTTTCTGTACACTAGCCGGTTCCCTTTTTAGGGGATCCGTGGGATCCGCCACAACAGTGGCTGGTTTTTCTAGTTCCTTAACAAATTTTGTTTCTTTACTTTCACTAGTTGATGGATCAAGTTGTTGACTACCTAGACCCTTTTGATTGTTACCGGTTTTAACACCTTCGAGTATTGTATATAAAGTGTTCATACTCATTCTAGCAATTTTAGAATCTAACTTATCCACTAGTGTTTGAAGTTGAACGCAAAGTTCACATTCACCACTTGCTATTTTACCCTTTTCTAAACATTTTAGTTTTGCTTTTAATTCTATGACTTCTTTATCTAAACGTTGATTTTGACTCTTTAAAAGTTTGTTTTTGTTAATTAGTTTTAAGCTAATATTGCATAGTTTGTTTTATTCATTATGCAATGAGTCATCATCGAGTGATGAACTACTATAGTATTCGTGACATACCTCGTCATTTGCCATGAGACAAATTTCTTCATCCTCCTCGTCGCTCATTCCCCATGTGCCGCTCACGAACGCCTTTTGATCATCCCGTTTGGGACACTTACTAATAAAGTGGTTTGGGTCCCCACATTTAAAGCAAGTACGATCATCCTTTGGCTTTTCGTCCTCTTTGCTTTTCCGAAAGCCTTTCTTATCGTCATACGGTTGTTTGACGTATCTTCCCTTTCTTCTAAAGAACTTTTTAAAGTCCCTTACCGCCATCGCGTACTCTTCGTCGTCACTACTCGAAGAGGAGTTCTCCTCATCGCTCGTAGCCTTTTTGGCTTTAAGGGCAAGAGATTTGTGTTTCTCTTTCACCTTTGAAGCTTCGGAATCTTTAGCAAGGACAAGCTCGTAGACTTTCAGGTTGCCTATGAGTTCATCGAGGGTGAGAATTGTCAAATCTTTTGACTCTTCGATTGCCGTCACCTTGGATCTCCACTTCGATGGAAGTGCCCTTAGATATCTCCTAACATGATTACGACTAGAGTTCAAGCACTACGTCAACAAACTCCTTCACTTGGCGGAGAAGCCTTCACAACGTTGCTTACACTTTTTCTCGTACAAAGCTAGATACCGAGTCCGTAACAGCGTGGACCAAACCAACACGACTATTACACAACAAATATGTGAAATATCAAATACAAGATCTTCGCTACAGAAATCTTGTGGAGAGACAAATCAATCAAGGACCCCTTGCTTGGATGACTTGTAGAATGCTCATGATCTCGCCTTAGAGAAGGACCTATATGAGGATCACAATAGAAAGAAAGAAGAACAACTCTCTAGATCAAGTGATCTATATGTTAGAAGAGAATGAGAGTGTTTGAGAGATTTAGTAAGAAGAGGGGTAAGTTAGAATGAAGAAATGGCTCTCTATTTATAGGCAAATTCCTTCACTGTTCCCCCGGATCCCACGGATCCCTTCCACAAGGGATCCGTCTAGTGTAATCCTAGGGATCCGTGGAACGCTCCTTTTTGCCCATGGGTTTTTTGGTTATGAGTCATGGGTTATGGGTTGGTCCACGGGTTATCTTTAGATTTAATGTATCTAAGTATACATTGTATCAAGTCTCTTTGGTTATGGGTTAAGATCCATGGGTTATGGTCCATGGGTTATGATTTTTACCCATCCTAATAAACTATTACAACAAATGATTAATTACTATATTTTTGTATTTAAATGGCTATATGTAAATGCTTTACAAAACTAACATGTATCCTTATAATTATACTTAAGATAACATTATATTTGTTATCAACAAAACACAAAGAGATCGCAAAATATTAATAAACGGTTTTACGGTTTATTTGTATTAACACCATGGACTCCCTTCTTCTATGGAGTATTCTTATTATGATCCGTCATCCTGTCGTCCGCCCGCTAAACCACCGGATGATGGATCATTATTTATTGATATACCTTATGTGAGTTTGGGAGGAGTTATCCCTTATGTGCTTGAGCCCGACATTTTCTTTCCATCCCAACCCACTCATTCTGTTTCCCTCCGAAGTGAGGATACCATCTTTGATCCGAGTATCCCTTTCGCTTGCTTCCCCAAGGACAAATGAATTCGGGGACGAGTCAGGCTAGAGACTCGGTGATCAAAAACAGTAGCGCTTTGTGGGAGGCACCCCATGCTTATCTCTATCTTCTTTCTATTTTCTAATAAGTAACGTGAAGGGGTTAGCCTCTTCGATTTCTCGTGTTTGGTTGTTTGTGATGTTTTGTCCAGGATTTCACTGATATGAAGACTCTCGTGCTCGAAGTTTGTCTTTTCTCCACTCGAGTTTTATGATCGATGCTAATGGAAATCCGATATCCTAATCTTATCGACTAACATTTATCTTTTAGCATACTTAATAAACGGCTTTTAGATTTTCGTTGATACCTTTGCCTTTAAACATTGAGGACAATGTTTCGTTTTAGTCTGGGGTGGGTAATCTTCGATTTGATTTGACCGCACTTGCTTGTTTTTTGCTGTGTACTCTCGCAACCCTGTTTTTCCTTAGAAAATGAAAAAAAAATTGTGCAAAAATGAGAAATTTTAAAAATTTTTGTAAGCTTTTGCTAGCTTTATGATTGAAAAGTCTTTGCGAGTCTCTTAGAAGTTACTTTAAATATGCGTTTTCTTGAAAAAGTATTTGCTAATTGCTTAGACAAGAGGCCATAAAATGTGATTCTAGCTCACAAGGCCAAGAATTTGCATGTCTCCCTAAGTAATTTTAAATATGCGAAGCTTAAAGAAGAATTTGCTAGTTTCTTATAAATGACTTTCAAAATGAGATACTTGATATTATTTTACGAAGAATTCGCTAAATTAATATATGTTTTGACACCTTGTTGACTTTTCGCTGGTGAGAGTGGGAATGGAATTCTGACTTGACTGGGCGTGTTGAGCCTTAGCTTGTTCCCTTAACCATAGATAATTTAATTATCGGCTAAGCATCCGCGGATCTTATTATTTGGGATTTTAAATTTGCGGAGATCGAGGAATGATAGAGTTACTTATGAGTTTAGATGCTAAGCGTGGAGTAGATGGTTCTCTTTAGAGCCCATCGAAGGTACTTATGGCTTTTTGTTCCCACAAAATTGTTTCACCCCATATCTGTGAATAAATAATTAAAGATGTTGAGTTTTTGATGATAGTTAGTTCTTTATGTTCTTTAGAGAATCCTTGCCCATGAGAGTTGGGTACACATCGAGGTACTGTCAGTGTTGCGGTATAAAAACCGTAAGATTCAGAGTTTGGCACAAAAATTAACATGAAATAAAGCCCAAATGTGTTAAAGTGAAAAATCCAAAGCCATAAAAGTTTTCTATGACCAACGGTACCCCCGTTGTCATGGACTTCAAAAAGGTGGAGGAAAAATCCAAAGTCATAGTAAGACTTCTGATAAAACGGTAATCCCATTGAGTTAGTGGTTGAAAAGACCAAGGGCCTAAATTGCAAAAAATGACCAAGAAAGAGCCGTTTATTGCTAATATCTATTGGTTTCTTGAGTTTATGCATGTGCAGGTACGAATATGTGAAAACACACAAAAGAAAGTCAAATCAGACAAAAACCCGAGCACGAGAGATAAAGAGTGCTAAAGCTGAGACAGAAGGTCAGAAGTGAGCATTTGTGATGCTTTCTATGCTGAGAGGATGATTTATGAAAGATTTGTTCAACTTTAAAGAAATGGCAGAATCAGTCCCTCAAGTTTTAGCATTTGGCAGAAATTACCCTGAAGATTCAGAATTGGCAAATATGGTCCTTGGTTTATTTGAGATTGAAAAGAATGATCCTTGGAAGACATTTTTAGAATTTACATAACTGCTCCTTGGAAAATCAGAAGTTACAAGTTTAGTCCCTAAAGTAATAAACGGATTCATTTACATATCCAAGTCCAAATTTCATTTACACCTTAGGCCCAATATTACCCAAAGTCCTAAAGCCCATGGTGAAAGGATTTTACAACCGGTCAACTAATACTATCCACTTGAACCCTTTCACTACTTTTTGACCTGGTCACTTATCACATTTGAACCCTCCATTAGTCGGTCAATCAAGTCAAACAAGTTAAAATAATATTTTACATTGACCCGCGCTTTAACTTTTCCCTAAATCACAAAACCCAGAAACCTGATGAACCCTAAATACCCCTACGCTCAATTAGTCAAATCCTTTACAATTAAGGGCAAAAGAGTACTTCTATCTGACATGCCTGACACATGGAATGCCACGCTGGCAATCCGTGTGTCATTCCACCCATTACCTTGCTTCTGATTGGCTGATGATACGTGGAAGGATTAATCTAAGGGCTCTGAATGGATGGATGATGTATAGATATGATCTAAGGGTGGTGATTACACAAGAGAAAGCACAAATAATCAAGTTCTGGATCCTTCTATTAAGCTCATGCTGCCTATAAATAGGACCGTTATTCACGGTTGTATTTCATGTAGTATCTGAGTAGAATAGTAGTGTTTAAGTGTTATTAAATTTCCTATTTTATTTCAGTTGTATTCCATTTGTATTTCAAAGCTTCTTATTAATAAAAATCATTTTATTTGTGCTCTTTAATATCTCTTTCCATTACTGTTTTTATAGTATAATCTAGCTTAAACTCATTTCAGTAGTAATCCTAGGTTATTCAAAAGTATATTTCAGTTTTAATCTTCTACTAAACAAAAATCTAAAAAAAAAGAGAGAAAAAAAATCCTTGAAAAATAAAAAACATATTAATTCTGTTTTATGCTTAATTTTAGTAATCATTATTGTTTTCACAAGCTCTTTTAAGCTTCCTTATAGCTTATTAAAGGCTTGTTAAGCTTCCTACTCAGATCCTACTCTCAAATCATACTTTGGTCAACAAAAGTCAAAACTACAGAAGTGAACTTGAATTGCTGAAGTGATGATGAATTTGGGTTGATTTGTATCTGATTTGGGTTGATCTCAGTTTAGAATAGTGGTTATTGATCTCTTGTTAGCATGCCATAGTGGCAGGACCCTTGTAAGTCCTAATTTCTATCTCTGATCTTATTGTAGTAGTGTAATTGATATTTAGCTTGATTAATTGTGTTTACATTAGTTTAATATAGCTATTAGTAATAGATTTTAGTTGTAGTTTATCTATGCAAAGTAGATTGTGTTATTTTTGTTTTATAAGTCATCATCTACTTAAATTGATAGAGTAGGAACTTGAGGATTCTGTGAGTTGTTGCTGTCATAGTTGCTTCATATAGGCCTAGTATAATCAATTGAATCTATATTGAAGTAATTTTCAGCTTGTAAGTGTGATTTGGAGTGTTTAATCTCATAACAGTCTCTAGAAGTAGTGTTTGGATCAAGTGATAAATCTGAGTTAGAGGGTAGTTTGGCAGTCAATAAGAGTGTAGTCATTCATATTTAGATGCTAGTAGTTAAAATTAATCATAAAATCACATCACATTTGTTAAATTAGTCAACATCAGTTTTAATCTCATTTATAATTCATATCAGTTAGTTTTAGATAGCATAATCTTGCAAGTAGGTGTAGAATCAGTCTAGATATCATAATTAGGTCTCATTTAATTTTAAAACATCATTGAGAATCCATTTAGAGCTGTTCAAATTCACAAAAGTCAAACTGATTGTTCTTTCTATAAAGTCAAAAATTCTATTTCATTATCAAATTGCTCCTACTTCTGCATTTTTAAATCAGTCATTTCAAGTCCAATATAGTTTCAATTTTGGAATTAGGAACTCTAGTTGGTAGTCTTTGTCAAGGTATTTTTGGATTATTTTTTCTGAATTTTTATAATAGCTTTTAAATAGCTTACTTTGGTCTATTTTCAAAATAGTGCCCTGTGCACTGGATTAGTGGTCATCTCAGTGCTTGCAGAGCCTGAGTCAAGCTCAATATAGCTTGCTTTAGGCTCAAATTTGGTTTATTGGTTCTTTGGTTGGTCTTTTAAAAGTTCTAACATCTGGTTTTCATTTTCCAGTTGGTTTACTTGCTTATTTTTAAGCTAGTAGTTAGCTCATTAGGCCTGCTTAAGCATTAAGTTGATATTGAATCAATTGCTTGTAGTTTGTTAATCAAAGGTGTATAATAGTTGTTTTTAGTTGTTTTTAAGTAGTTATAGCTTAATTAAGGTTCTAGTAGCTTATAGTGCATTAGTATAGCTTTTAGCTTATTTTAGGTAGCTTATTCATAAGCAGTTTCACTACAGCTTGTCTTTCCAGTGTTCTAGAGTAGCTTATCTCAGTTTTCCTAGACTCATAATCATAATTTAGAATTTTCATGAAATTTTCATAATTTTCCATCACTGGTTGCTATTTTCCCATTTTAAATTAGTTTTTAATACTTTTTAATTACCTTTTAATACAAATTAATCAGAAAAGGTTCCAAAAAATATGTTTTCAATTTTCCTAAATTAAGAAAAACATAAAAAGCCAAAAAAAATATTTTTCCATAATTTTCCTAGTTCAAATAGTAATTTTTAGCAATTTAATTAGTTCTAAATAGTTTTGAAATCATAGAAATAAGAAAAAAGTTCAGAAAAATACAAATCCAATTTTAAAAAGTCTTTTTAGTTAATTTAGATTTTTAAAAAATAGTTTCATAATTTTCTCACTTGCTTTCATAATTTTTAGATCTATTTTTAAAATTAGAAATTAGTTTTTAATTTCAAATAAATTCAAGAAAAATCCTAAAAAATAGTTTTAAATCTTAATGAAGTTTTAAATTTCATTTTTAGTAGAAAAGTAATTTTAGATCATTTTTAGAACTTAGTTTAGAATTAGTTGCATTTAATCCGCGTTTCATTTAAATCGTAATTTGCATTTTAGATTTAATTTTCGTAATTAGTTGTAATTCTTGCTTTCCCATAGAATTAGTTCCCTTTTATGCTTCCCATTTCCCGTAACTTAGATAAAATCAAAGTTAAAATCCAAAACATCGAGCATTATAATAACAAACCTTAATCGACGTTGTCCATTCACTCCTTGTTGGGACACGACCTTATCACTTACGGGATTTGATTCACTAAACTTTTTCCTAAGAGGTACTTAAATCAATCCTTGTGTTTATTTTTGATATTGATATCGTATATTTTCTCCCTACACATACAACACATACCACCTTGTTGCTCATGAATTTCTAAAATATATTGTATTTTATAAACTTGAAACGATCCATAGATTCCGAAAACTTTAAAGAAGGGCAATCTATGCAAAGACCACCACTCTTTGAAACCAATGGATTTATCTATTGGAAAAACCGTTTTGAAACATATGTAAAGTCAAAAGATATAGATCTTTGGGTTGTTATAATTAAAGGAGACTTTAGTCCTACAACAAAAGATATTTCTAGTGATGATCAAAAGAAATTAATAGCTAAAACACTACTACAAAATGAAGCTAAAGCAACACTTGTAAAGTGTTGTATTAAGTCTAATAAATGTTGCTTTACATCTAGTGCAACACTTTACCAAGTGCCACCTTAGGCTCGGTTGCCTTAGGTCTAAAGCAACACTTTTGACATAATATGCAACACTTATTGAAAGTGTTGCCTGAGTTTAACAAATGCAACATTTTTAAAGTGCAACACTTCTTTACATTTATGGGCAACACTTTTTGGTCATTGCAGCCAATGTACAACAAAACTTGTACTAATCATGTGCAACACTTTTCAAATTTCCATCCATTTAAAGGCAACGTTTTCATTCTCAATCACAACACTTTATAGTGTTTTTAGTCACAACAATTTACTCACAACACTATCTATTTGGCTTTCTAATTTGAGGCAACAAAAAATGCACATAGTATAAAGTAAAAAAAAAACCATAACTTCCACCATAACAATAACAAAATATGGTCAATAGTATCATATTCAACTACCAATATTTCCTAACATAAACATAACGAGCATACAGTGCATGACGAAACCCAAAAAATTTAAGTGCACCAATGGATAGTACTAAATCTTCATCCACATATATCTTTGATACAACTATTTCATCTAATCATAGTGTAAATCTGCTTGCCTTCGAACAGCAAGAACGATGTAGCCTGGTAAATATTGTTTGAACAAATTATGTTAGTATCTTTTTTGAATGGTCACTTATGTTAAATATTAAGTAACACAAAGGGTTATCAAACACTAAATGAAAATCAGATGCCACGTACCTTGTACCAAAGTTGAATGGTCACTTATGTTAAATACGTGCGGATAACTTCAGGAGGTATCTTTCCTAATATCTTCCGCAAAGCATCTTCAATTAATTTTTCACGATCGTCTTCATTTTGTTTTTGTATAGCTTCTAGCTGCTTTGCATGATCCTCTTTTAACTCACTAATCCGTCTTTCATAGTTCGCTTCAAGCTCTCTTTCCATATTAGCAGATTGACCTTTTTCAACTTCTAAACTAACTATAGGTGATTTCACAATCTCCTTTGGGAAAGTAGATGCACTATCACTTCCATTCACCTTCTTTATCAACGTATTAGTAACACCTCTACCAAAAAGTCTATGGTTTCCATCATATTATTTGTTCATAACACCCAAGAAAGCATCAGCAGGAGCAATTTCATCTTCCGGAGGATTATAGTTCCTCATTTTTTCCTTCAATGAAATGTAAAAATTATTAAAAGTTAACTAAACATAATAGCAATATATGATATAATTGATATAGATGTTTATTATCGTCCGATTTTATTCGTCGTGTCGTCATATGTATCAGCATATACATTTCCTTCTTTCCTTTGACATGTGCGCTCAAACATTTGAGTTAAGCTAGGTTCTTCCTTGTTGGGGTCTTCTTCGATCTGTATTTATAATATGTTGGGTTTTAGGTTCCACTGAGAAGAATTATACTAAGTATTGAAACCACTGCTAGTTCAATGTAACCACGGCTAGAAGAAGGAAACCACTGCAGAGTTAAACCACGGCTAGTAGAAGTGTGAAACCACGGATAGTATATTTGTAACCACTGCTAGTTGATTAGTCAGTTTAGTGTTTTGTATTAGATAAGTATGGAAAAGATATTTATCTTGTAGAATAAGTTTTGTATATTGTAAAGAACTCCTTAGCCTATAAAAGGAGGGCCTAGGTTAGATTAGATATACGTGTGTTTTTGCTATATCTAAGGTCGATACACTTCAAGGTTGTAAAACCCTAATATTGGTTAGAGTATTCGTATTAATAATAATATTGAGGTGTTTAGTGTTTACTGTTCTTCTTCTTAAGAATAAATATTAAATTCCACATAATATTTAATAAGTCATTGTTAAGTCAGTTTCTATAAGGATCGTTTGCTCAACTGGGATCAACAAGTGGTATCAGAGCTTGTGATCTAGAAACTAAAACCAAGAAGAAGTCTAGTTAAGCTTAATTCAAGAAAGTTAAGATGTCTGACGAAACTCACATGGTTACTGCATCAAAGGTGCCCATGCTCAAGCAAGGTGAGTATCAGGTATGGAGAATGCGAGTGAGACAATACATTCATATGATTGATTACACCATCTGGGATGTTGTTGAGAATGGTGATACTCTTCCTAAGAAGGGTGATGATGGTAAGGAAATAACCATTGTTAGTGAGGTTGACAAGGCTAAAAGGAAGTTGGAGATTAAAGCTCATAGTATTCTCAGTACGGGAATACCTAATGAGTATGCATTGGACTTTGAGCAGTATGAGACAGAAAAGGAATTAATGGATGCAATTGAAACAAGATTTGCTGGTAATGAAGCTACCAAGAAATCTAGGAAAAACATGCTCAAGCATCAGCTTGAAAACTTCATTGCTCTCAGTGGAGAAAAACTTGATGGCACTTATAAAAGACTGCAGTAACTAATCAGCCAACTGAAATTGGTGGACTACAAGGTTGCTCAAGAAGATATAAATCTCAAGTTCATCAGAAGTTTGTCACCTGAATGGGCTGTGCATACTGTTGTGTGGAGGAACAAAGATGACTTTGAAAAGATGACTCTGGACAATCTCTACAACAACCTGAAAGTTTATGAGTCTGAATAGAACATAGCTGACTCATCTTCATCAACACAAAACATTGCTTTTGTGTCTACAGGGCACAGGAATTCTCAGGATGTTTCCACTGCTGCTTATGAAGTATCCACTACTATTGCTAATAATTCCATTGTTAGTGATAGTGTTAGTGATGGTGCCATCTGTGCTTTCCTAGCTGATCTTACAACCAGTGTTACTGTACTAAATCAGGATCTGGATCAAATTGACCCTGATGATCTTGATGAGATCAATCCTCAGTGGTAAATTGCAATGTTGACTCTGCAAGCTAGGAAGTTCTTGAGGAGGACTGGTAGCCAAGTCAAATATGATGGTCAAAGAAGAGCTGGTTTTGACAAAAGCAAGATGGAGTGCTTTAACTGCAAGAACAAGGGTCACTTTGTTAGGGAATGTCGAGCTCCTAAGAAGATTGAAGGCATCAAGAAGACCACTGAAGAGCCTGTTTCTTCTTCAGCATTGGTTGCTCAAGATGGTATTGGTGATTATAACTGGAGTGATCAGATTGAAGAAGGTCCTAATGCAGCTTTTCTTGCTAGTGAAGCTTCAAAAGAGCATAACTTTGCTCTTATGGCCTATGCTTCATCTTCTGGTTCAGATTCTGAGGTATCTAATGATTCTAAAAATTCTACTTGTTCTTTTAAATCATGTCAAGATAACTTAGAATCTCTAAAAATTCTACTTGTTCTTTTAAATCATGTCAAGATAACTTAGAATCTCTTAAAGCTGTTAATGAGAGTTTGAGAAAAGAGGTAGAAAGACTTTCACTAGATAACTTAGGTTATAAAGTTGGTCTTGAAAGTGTTGAAGAGAAACTTAATTTCTGTATTAAATGTGAGTTTGAGTATGTAGATAAGATTAATATACGAGGTGGTGAAATTGATCTTAAGGACAGAGAAATTAAAGTGCTTAAACAGAAACTAGAAGAAGCAGAGAGTGTAAAACAAGAAGCCTTAGTAGAAAAAGAAAAACATGTTGTTAGGGTTGCTAAAACACAATATGCTTCTGATCTAGTAAATAAGCCTATTGGACAAAAATTGTTCAAAGATGGTACTGGCTTAGGTTACAACAATGTGCCACCACCCTCTCTTATGAAACATGCACCACCTACAAAAGAACTGTCATTTAGTAGTGAATTCAGTTTCAACAAACCTATAGAAGAGATTAGTAAGACTGAATCACCTAAGATAGGTTCTGATAAATCATTTGATGGTCTAATTATTGAAGATTGGGAATCAGATTCTGAGGAAGATAGGTCTGAATCAACACAGTCTGAGAAGTTAGAAAATGTTAAGCCTGTTGATTCTAAACAAGCCAACCTTATGCCTAGATTTGGAGCACCAATTTCTAGGAAAGTGGTAGACTACAATGAGATACCTAGGGAACAAATGAAAAGATACATACCTAGGGGAAATCAGAGAAACATCAATGGCCTAATTTCAAACAGATTAGGAGATGAGTTTCAATGTGTTAAGAAGGCTTGTTTTAAATGTGGTAGTTTTGAGCATCTATAGAGAAACTGTTATAAAAACCAACCACAAGTTTGGAACCATTGGAGGAGGGTAAATCATCAAAACTTTTCAAAGAATACAATCCCTCATCTTAACAAAAATATGGTTCCCAGAGCAGTGCTAATGAGGAATGGTAAACGAAAATCAATAATCACTGCTGCACCCAAATGGTTTCCAACTACTGCTAAGCAAAATGTAAACACTACTAAGCAAAACCTTTCCACTGCTAAGCAGAATATCACCACTGATACAAAAGAAGTTTTAACTATTCCAAAGGTGATAACTGACACAGTGGTTGGAAACCATTTTTATGTTGTTAAGGCCTCAGCTAGCTGGCAATGGAAGCCTAAGACCAAGGTTTTACATCATGCCAGTTGTGCATCAATGGACCTAAAGAAGTTTGATTATGTTGATGCATAGGGCAGACCCAAGTCAGTATTGGCTTGGGTCCATAAAAGCAACTAATTTGTTTAACTCATGTGCAGGGCAATCTACAAGATGAATTACAAGACAAAGGAATTTTTGATAGTGGTTGCTTTGGGAACATGACATGGGATGGGAGCAACCTTGAGGATTTTGAGTCTTTTGATAGAGGTCATGTGGCTTTTGGCAATGATCCAAAGGGTGGAAAGATTGTTGGCAGAGGAACTATCAGAACTGGAAAGCTGGACTTTGAGAAAGTTTATTTGGTACAAGGACTTAAGTATAATTTATTCAGTGTTTCTCAAATGTCTGATAAGAAAAACTGGGTACTTTTTGGGGAAACTGAGTGTGTGGTGTTATCACCTGATTTCGAAATGCCTGATGAGAAATTTGTGCAGTTAAGGGTACCTAGGAAAGAAAACATATATTTCTTTAACATGAAAGATGTAATTCCTAATCGGTCCTTAACTTGTTTTTTTGCTAAGGCATCAGTTGATGAGTCAAAATTATGGCATATAAGGCTAGGTCACCTTAATTTCAAAACAATCAATAAACTGGTAAAGGGCAACTTAGTGAGAGGGTTACCTTCTAAGGTGTTAGGATTTAGTAAATCCAGTTATTAAAGTGTCGGTCAACTCAAGTATATGTAATCGTTAGAAAGATCGTAGTCGTAGTTATTTAATGTTAAGTAGTATTTAGTTAAGTAACACCGTGGAGGACGGACGGGTCTTTACCCACTGTATGCCTGATCCACAGCCCGTAGGCGGCGTTTTATGTAAGACTATAAATACCCTCTGCCTCCCAAGGTAGAGGGTTGGAGCTCATAATAACACTTTTACTTTCTCTCACTAAGTTCCCAAACCTCTAACTATTTCTCTCTCTAAAACCTTATAGTATACGCCTATATGTGATCATGATTTGATGTGTTTGTGAAATCCAATATGTTACAATTGGTATCAAGAGCCATGGTTTGATCATCTCTCTTACATATCCTTGGATTTCTAGTGGTTTTATATGGTTTTTGGGTTTGAAAAAGTTTAGTGGTTTTTGCATCATTTGGATCATTTCTTGTGTTAAAGTTTGAATTTTGAGTGTACTTTTGTGTTTAGAATCATTGTAAGTGCTTGGGTTTTGATTTGTAAAGCTTGAATCACTGTGGTTGGGCTTGTTTTGGATTGAAAAGTATTGTTCTTAAAGTTTTCTACCTAGCGACTTGGCTCTCGGAGTTGTGTTCTTGGTAGCGATTTACGTTGTTAATTTCCAGCGACTTGTAGTTTGAGGAGTAGCGACTTGAGCCTAGCGACTTGTCTATTGAGACAAGCCGACAAACAGTACAACGTAGTGGAGGTTCCACTTCGGCTAGCGACTTGGTTGGCGTGGCGACTTGTCTCTATTATTTCTAGCGACTTGTCCTTATTGTTCTTAGCGAGTTGATACTTAGCGACTTGGATACTTAGCGAGTTGTTCTTTAGCGACTTGTCTGCTTAGCGATTTGGTGCTTTAGCGACTTGTGTTCAGCGACTTGGGTCTTAGCGACTTGTGCTTAGCGACTTGATTCACAGCGACTTGAGGTTTAGCGAGTTGCTACTTAGCGACTTGGTTCAAGGGTTATAGCGACTTGGTTGATATTTGTTTCTAATACGGTTTTCTCTTGATTTAGTAAAATCCCGTGAAAGAATCTATTTCCCGGTTAAATCATAGAGTTATAAAATCCCGTGAAATATGTAAACATGTCTACCAACGTGCCTACAATCGTCTCTATTGTAGCTGAGGACGTTCAAGCAGCTGGTTCAGACACTCGTCCACCCATGCTTGACAGAACTGACTATGACTCTTGGGCTCAACGAATTAGGTTGTATTGTCTGGGAAAGGAAAATGGAGTCGACATTCTCAAGTCAATTGATGAAGGACCTTATCAGATTGAGACTACAAGAGACATAATTGATACTGCTGCAGATGGAACAATGATCTTTGGATTGGACAGACCAAAGACATATGATGAGCTCAGTGATAAGGAGAAAAAGAGATTTGATGCTGATATCAGGGCTTCAAACATTATACTTCAGGGTCTTCCAAAAGATATCTACAAGCTTATCAATCACAACACGGAAGCCAAGGCGGTTTGGGATAATGTCAAGATGCTTCTCTCGGGTTCTGAATTAACTAAGGAAGACAGAGAATCACAACTATATGATGAATTTGAGCACTTTAAGATGAAACCAGAAGAAAGTGTATATGAATATTACATGAGATTCCACAGGCTTGTGAATGATATGAGGAATATCAAAATGACCATGCCAAATATTCAGCTGAACTTAAAGTTTATGAACAACATGAATCCCGAATGGCACAAATTTGTCACCTCTATGAAGCTAACCAAAGGATTGAAGAACACCAACTATGAGCAACTGTATGCCTTCCTTCTTCAGAATGAGAGACATGCTATGTTTGAACGAAGGATTCTTGAACAGTTCAAATCTAAGCAGGGAGAAACAAGTTCGTCAAATGATTCTACAGCCTTTTACACCAATGTTGGAATTACCACCAAAGCTTCTCAAGTCATACCCACGGGTAATGGTAATTACAAGCTCATCCCTGATCCAGCATATAAGCCTCCTGACTCAAACACACTCATGGAAAACTTCATCAATCAACTATCTCTCATGGTTAGTCAAAATATGAATTCCCTCCCACACACCAACAATAATCTCAGAACAACATCCAATTCACACAATCAAGCTACTGTCAGAGATGGAAAGGTTATGGTGCAACCATCTCAAGGAAGGCAGTATGAACAGGGAAGAGGAGGAGTTGGTGGAGGGTATATGACTAATCAGAATCGTGGAAGAAATGCCAATCAAGGACAAGCAAAGCCAATCAAATGCTACAACTGTGGTGGTGAGGGACATATTGCGAGGAACTGCACATCTCCAAAACGTCCACAGAATGCAGAATACTTCAGAGACAAGATGTTGCTTGGGCAAACTCAGGATAATGGAGCAGCTTTGGATGAAGAGGAGTTGTTGTTTCTTGCTGAGGGAAATGCCAAAACTTATGATGCTGATGTTGATGAGCAGCCAATTCAGGAAATAGGTCACAATCATCAAAATGCCTTTCAAGTAGCTGACTGTAATGCATTTGACTCTGACGTCGATGATGAACCTACTGCCCAGACAATCTTCATAGCTAGCATTTCACCAATGGTCTCTCCAAAGGTCTCATCACCACAACAGGCTGGTCCATCCAAAGAATAAATCATTTCAGAGGTATTAAAACTATACGATGAAGTTGATGAGCAAAATATTCATAATGAAGTACAATCTCTTGAAACTTATGAATCAGATATTGATAATGAGGGCAGTAGCAATATTGTCTCATATGATCAATATGTGACGCAAAGTGAAAGTGAGATTATACCAAGTGATGCATCTTCTGCAGTCAATAATGAATATGTTTTTGATGAATACACTGCATGTGCTCCTGATGATTCTGTTATCTCTGAATTGAATGCCTATAAAGAACAAGTTATTATTTATGAACAACGTGCTAAATTTGAGTTAACTACCCGTGAGCAGGAAATGGATGACCAAATTCGTACAATTATTAGAAAAAGTAATTTTAGAGAAGAAGTGTTATAACAAGAGTTAAACTCCTTACAAGAAAAGCTTTCTAAAACTGTTAAGCAAAAGCAAGAGCTTCAAGATAATGTTAAAGTGCTTAAACAAGAATTTAATGCTAAGGAATCAAAACTTTTGAATGACTTTTCTAATCTAAAAACTTTGAAAAACAAGCTTGAAAATAAGTTGTACGTACAAGGGAATACCATTCAGACTGCTCACATGATCACTAAGCATAGAGTCTTAAGCGATAAGCATAGTATTCCCCTTGTTGAGGAACCAAATCCAGAGGTAGGTAAAAAGGCTAGAGCTGCTCATAAGGTACTATATGATGGCAATGAGATTCTTAAGCCTAGGCAAACACCATCATGTAATGGAATCACGGAAGAGGATAGAAAATTAGATGATGCATCTAGGGAGAAAATGGATAAGAAGCTTAACGATCCTGAGTGTAAAAAGAATAACATAACGATCAAACCCCATGATTACACTAAGGAAAATTGGATCTCCCTGAACATGCTTAAGCCTCAAACTTAATTAACCCCAGAACAAATTTTTTGGAAGAAAGATATGGATAATCAAAAAGTTAATGTACTTGTTGAAATAAACACTCCCCTTAGGAAAATGCCTACATCTACTGTGTATCCTCCAAATACACCAATGCACTTAGTTCCTAGAACTATAGCCACAAATAGCAAGACCTTAATCAGCTTGTATGTTGTTTATCAACTATTCATTGATTTTGAGAAGATATGTAAGAAGAGAATCACACCTGCAGGGATAACTGAAGGGGAAAGGGGTTTTGAGCAAAATAAAGAATGTTATTTAACTGAGGTCATGCCCTTCTTTAAACAATTAAAAGGTCAATTTGAGAGTCTTCAAAAGGGGATAAACTCGGATATAAAAGAAATGAAAAACGAATTTGATGCAATGATTGTTGAAGTCAATGATTATGAAGGGGAACTCAAATATAATGAAATTGAAAGGAAGAATTTGCATATCCTAAATGAGAACTTAGTATTAAGTGGTGTGGCTCAAGATGTGTTTTATACTGTTACTAAGCATTCTATTACTGCTTCTCAATTTCATGAATTAATTGTTGCTTTGAAAGTCTCCCATGATCGTGTCATTGGGCTTGAAAACAAAAACTCAAAACTAAATGATAAAATTGATCAGGATGATCACGATAATTTGGTAAAACGCCTTTCTAAGCTAGAAATTGAACATTTTGATTTGCAATTAAAATATCAACATCTCAAAGAAAATGTCAAAACCTCAAACATCAAGACATCCTCAAATGTTCCAGAGATGCACTTTTTGAAATAAACAAACGTGACGAACAGATTCAAGCTGATTGTAACACGATCAGAAAGTTGAAAGCCCAAATTTCACAATTAAAGGGTGGAAAGAACAACGTGACTGGCTCCCAAATGCCTCCTCTTTTAGATTCTCAGTGCTCTCAAACTTTTCATCTTCAAAACTTGGTTAATGTTTTACAAAAGGAAAATGAGAGTTTTCTAGAAGAAAATGAAAAGGTTAAACGACACTTTAAAGAGTTATATGATTCAATGAAAGTCACTCGTGACAGGAACAACGAAAAAATAACGTCTTTACAAAAGGAAATTGAGAATCTGAAAAGTCAGGAAAAAGGGAAAATGCCACTTGTCTTTAATGAGAATGTTGCATCAAAGTCATCTGCAGACTGCAAATATACTGTGACTGTTAAATACATTCCTCCTCATCTTAGAAATAACGAACTTGTGTTTCATAACTATTTCGCTCACCTTAAGGATAGTCTAGAATGTCTCCGTGAGATTGTAGAAGAGGATTTCATAAATAAGCCACTTGATAGAGATATTAGGTTTGCTTGCATTCAGGCCAAACGATCTCAAGAGCTGCTAGAATGTTTAAGAGCAACATGTCCTAAATCCTTAGGTGCAAAAGATAAAGCTGTGATGCCTTGTTCTATGCCTAGTGCCAATTGTGCAACCCATTCTATGCCCAATATTAAGAAAGTGAACTCTAAAGTGCATGCAAGTAGTTCTGATCCACGCACGTCTAGTTCAGGAATGCAAAAAGTAGCCCAACCAACTAATGTTCCCATAATTCCCTCTACAGGAGTAATCAGTGACATAAAAGCAAGCGGGTCAAAGCCTCCAAGCAATACAAAGCAAGATAGGACCTCGCAAGCTAAGAATGTGCATTGGAATAGAGTAGAAGACCACCCTAGGAACACTAAATTTGAGTTGAATAAAACGAATCGTGTTGATTCTAGTGTTAGCTATAAGCGTACTGTAATTAATTCAAATTTTGCTACTATCTGCAAACCATGTAATGATGACTGTTTGATTTCTGTTACTGATCATGAATGTGGTGTGAATGTTTTGCTTAATGCTGTTAAATGCCCAGTCAAAGTTGTTAATGTCAAAAATCTAGCTAAAAAGGCTAAAAGGCAAAGGCGAAAGAAAGTTAGAAAACATTGGAAACCCACAGGAAGAAAATTTAGTAATCTTGGTTATCAATGGATACCTACTGGCCGTAAGTTTAATCTTAATGAGTTTTGCCCTAAATTTGCTAAGTCAATGTCCATTAGAAAATGGATGCCTACTGGTAGAACTATTCCTTTAAGAAGTGAACATACTTTGAATAGGTCAAATACGGACACTAGCACTGCATCTATTCCTGATGATTCCAATGTTTCTACTTCCGATGTGGGTGTTCCAATCACTGTTACTAACCAAATGGAACCCATTCTTGCATGGGGATCCCAATTATCCAGTTATGCATTCTTGTCTGTGTTCAACTGCAGATCGTTCAAATCGTTCTGTGGTACCTGGACTCAGGCTGTTCCAAGCATATGACTGGAGATCGCTCGCGGCTCATTAACTTCGTGAGTAAATTCATCGGGACTGTTAGATTCGGGAATGACCATTTTGGAGCAATTATGGGTTATGGAGACTATGTTGTTGGCAAAAGTGTAATCTTCTGGGTATATTATGTTGAAGGTCTTGGTCATAACTTATTTTCTGTTGGTCACTTATGTAATTCCGATCTAGAAGTGGCATTTAGAAAACATACTTGTTTCGTTAGAGAACTCGATGGTGTGGAACTGTTAAGAGGAACTCGTGGTTCAAATCTATACACCATCTCTATCGAAGATATGATGAAGTCTTCTCCAATCTGCTTGTTGTCAAAGGCTTCAAAAATAAAATCATGGTTATGGCATCGTCGTCTCAATCACTTGAACTTCGGCACCATTAATAATCTTTCCAGAAATAATCTTGTAAGAGGCTTACCCATATTAAAGTATGAAAAAGATCATCTTTGTTCAGCATGCCAATTGGGAAAAAGCAAGAAATATGCCCACAAACCCAAACCCACAAACTCATTAATGGAAGTTTTGCATACCCTTCATATGGATTTGTGCAGACCAATGAATGTGCAAACGATTAATGGGAAGAAATATATTTTAGTCGTTGTTGATGACTACTCTCGATTTACTTGGGTAAAGTTTTTGAGGACAAAGGATGAAACTCCATATGTCATAATCAAACTTATCAAGCAGCTTCAGGTTCGACTTAACAATACGGTTAGAATTGTGCGAATAGACAATGACACAGAGTTCATTAACAAAGACCTAAGTCAATTTTATGAAAGTGTTGGAATCAGTCATCAAAGAAGTGTTCCACAAACTCCTCAACAGAACGGTGTAGTTGAAAGACGAAATCGAACTCTTGTGGAAGCCACAAGAACAATGCTAATTTATTCAAAGGTTCCAATGTTTCTCTGGGCTAAAGCCATTGCCACTGCTTGCTACACCCAAAATCGTTCCCTCATACACACATCTCATGGAAAAACTCCATATGAACTTGTCCATAAACGAAAACCTGATCTCTCCTACCTTCGTGTGTTTTGTGCTTTGTGCTATCCAACGAATGACGGTCAAGATCTAGGTAAATTAAGAGCTAAGGCATACATTGGAGTTTTTGTAGGTTATGCATCAACAAGAAGGGTTACCGAATCTACAACAAAAGAACTCGAGATATCATGGAAACTACTCACGTTACGTTCGATGAGTTGTCCGGGTAAATGGCTCAAGGACAATCCAGTTCTAGACCCGCATCTCAACCTTCATCAAGTAGTCCTATCAGTTCTACTCTTATTTTAAAGCCCTCACCAGCAACTCCTTATGTACCTCCTTCAGAAGATGATTTGAAGAAATTGTTTGATCCAATGTTTGATGAACACTATGAGCCAAGTGCTAATGATCTGTCAATTCCATCAACAGAGGCTGTCCCTATCCCTGTCAACGAAGTTAACCCTTCAGTTTCTATGTCATTAAGTCAAGAAGCGCCTGTTGCTGATCACTCTGTCTCATCAATAAATCATCAATCATCGAGTGTACATCATGGAATTGTGTCTGGCCCCAATGATGGAGATAATCCCTTTGCTACTCCTGAAGATGCCCCATTTGAGAACATATTTGCCCCTGAATCATCATCAGAACCATCTTCATCAGGAGAAATCGACTCTGCTACTTCAGTTCCTCAACAACAACCATACGAACACCTTAGAAAATGGACACATGATCATCCATTGGACAACATCATTGGAAATCCCTCTCGTCCAGTATCCACTCGCAAACAACTTGCAACTGATGCCTTATGGTGCTTCTTCAACTCCGTACTATCCAAGGTCCAACCAAAAGATGTTAAAACTGCCATGAATGAAGACAGCTAGTTCAATGCCATGCAAGAAGAAATTCATGAGTTTGATCGACTAGATGTATGGGAATTAGTACCTGCTCCTGACTGTGCTATGATCATTGCTCTAAAGTGGATCTTCAAAGTAAAACTTGATGAGCATGGTGATGTATTAAAGAACAAGGCTCGATTGGTTACAAAAGGATACCATCAAGAGGAGGGTATTGACTTTGAAGAATCATTTGCTCCAGTTGCTCGTGTCGAGGCAATCAGAATCTTATTGGCTAATGCTGCAAGTAAGAACATGGTAGTCTATCAAATGGATGTAAAGACGGCTTTTCTTAACGGAGATCTTAAAGAAGTCGTATACGTCAGCCAACTTGAAGGTTTTGTGAATCCACAGCATCCTACTCATGGCTATCGCTTGAAGAAGGCTCATTACGGTTTGAAGCAAGCTCCAAGGGCATGGTATGATATGCTATCAAAGTTTCTTCTATCTACTGGATTCAGCAAAGGAGCAGTTGATCCGACTTTGTTCACCAGAAAGTCAGGCAAACATTTAATTCACGTTCAAATCTATGTTGATGATATTATTTTTGCCTCGACTGACCCCAATGAATGTGACCGTTTTTCTATGGAGATGGGCTCCAAATTTCAAATGTCAATGATGGGACAAATGTCATTTTTCTTGGGATTACAAATTTCACAAAGTCCCGAAAGCATTTTTATAAATCAATCTAAATATGCAAATGAGATTTTAAAGAAATTTGGATTTGATTCTTGTGACCCTGTTGACACTCCCATGATAGAGCGTACTAAACTAGATGAGGACCACTCAGGGATCATGGTAGACCAAATGAAATATCGTAGTATGATTGGATCCCTGATGTACCTCACAGCCAGTAGACCAGACATTCTGTTCGTTGTTTGCATGTATGCTAGATACCAGGCTAAGCCTACCAAGAAGCACCTTGAAGCAGTTAAACGGGTCTTTCGGTATCTCCAAGGAACCATCAATATGGGACTTTGGTACCCGAAGGACACCGGTATGTCACTAACAGCCTATGCAGATGCTGATCATGCAGGATGTCAAGATACACGTCGAAGTACGTCTAGAGGTGCTCAGTTTTTGGGTGATAAGCTTGTGAGCTGCTCTTTTAAGAAACAAATAAGTACTTCGATATCCTCTACAGAGGCTGAATACATAGCCATGTCATCTTGTTGTGCTCAAATCCTATAGATGAGATGCCAATTATCTGACTATGGCTTTGAATTCAACAAAATCCCTTTGTATTGTGATAACAAAAGTGCCATTGCTCTCTCATGCAACAACGTACAACACTCAAGAGCAAAGCACATCGACATTCGACATCATTTCATCTGGGAGCAAGTGGAAAACGGTGTAGTGGAACTTTATTTTGTGAGGACGGAATACCAGTTAGCAGACATCTTCACCAAAGCTTTTCCTAGAGAACGTTATGAGTTTATCCTCCCACGACTTGGTCTAAAGAGTCTACAACCGGAAACACTTAAACGATTTCAAGAGGAAGAAGAGGAGTAAAAGGTTTTTCTTCATCCATCTCTTGTAAATAGTTATTCAATAAGCAAAATACAAAATTTCAAAACAAACAAAAAGCAAATAGAAAAATATAAAATTTTCAAAATCTATAAAAAATTAGAAAATCTTGAAAAATCCCAAAAATATTGTTATTTTGTCATGTTTTCCTTGTTCGATATCATCTACGGACTTTTTGTTGACATTCAAAGAATATCACGGGTTTTTTGATTTTCTTCGAATGTACATAATTTGTTTTAATATATATATATATATATATATATATATATATATATATATATATATATATATATATATATATATATATATATATATATATATATATTGAGAGAAAGTGAAACAAAGGCTTATAGTCATTTCAGTCTATAACCCGTTTTTATAGAAAGAACAGAGTCATACTTTATCTTTTTTTTTTCAAATCTCATGATCTGATTCTTTAAACAAATATTTGCTATCTAATGAAAACTAATAGTTTTGAAAAATAACTCGGACTCAATTTTTTTTGAAAATCATCTGGACTTAATATTTGTCAAAATCTCTATCTCTCAATCAGCAACCTATGTCATTGATTGAGGGGGAGAATGATTTCAATTAAATGAAAAGGTTATTTGTCATAAAATTGTTTTCAAAAGATACTAATGCATGTTTAATCTTTGGAGTTTAAAGTCTCAGATTTGATCCTTATCGGTAAAATGTTTTCATAAGCAAGTCACAATTCTCCTCAAAAGCTTTCAAAATCAATTTAAATCTCCAGAGATCACAAATCTCAAATGATTTAAAATTTGTGATCGGGGGAGAATTTGTGATTTAAATTGGATTTAAACTGATAATTCGATAAATGGTTGTATAATGATTTACAAGCTCTGCTCCCCACATGTGCCAAACGATTTCAAATCTTTCATGCACATGTTGAGGGGGAGCATCTATATCAAACCAAAAAAGATTGAAACGTGATTGATGTGTTTCAATATGCAGGTTTTCCCTAATATGTGCAAAACACTTCCAAATCTCTATGCACATATTGAGGGGGAGCAATTTTTGAAAACCACATTCTTTTCAAAAATTATCTTTAACAAAGTATGAAAAATGCTAATTTTGATTAGGAAAGTGATGTTGATATTTTTATAAAATGGTAATCAAAGAAGTGAATCCTTCCTCTTGCCTCTGCGTGCCAAAATGATTTCAAATATATGATGCACATGTTGAGGGGGAGCTCTTTTTCTAAAAATATAAAAAACAATTCAGGTACAAAATGCTTTGATATTATATCACAAGTATCTGGATTGATTTTCAAATGGTTTTCAATTAATTCAAATGGTAGATGAACAATACTAAATATACCGAACAAGTTTACTTTATGTATGGTATTATAAGGATGGTTAGGTTAGGTATTCGTTCCCACAATCCAACCAGAGCCGGAGGGATCTACCCAGGGATAATCCACTAGATAGTGTAGAGTCCTTAGGTATGATGAAAAAAGGAGAAAAGTGAGATATGGGAAGAGTGCGGACTGAGATAGAGCTAGAACTGGAATAAACCCAACAAGGTTCTAGTTATGAAGTCTCGGTAAGCACTGAAGAGGTTGAAGAATGAAAAAGAAATGAATATGAAAAAGGGTGAAAAGAAATAGCCCTCCAATAATTCAACCTTAGGGCAGAAACCGGGTTCAATACATATGCTACTGGTGTTTACTAAGGTAACACTGGTATTGAAGACAAGACGTCATGGACCCAGTGACGCATTGCACTAAAACTTCCCAAGCTACTCAAGTTCCTCTTAAAAGGGCTTGTTTCATTCTCACGGGGAACCTACATAATCTATCGACTTTCTCTTAGAGATTGTTGATATTGAAGAAGGAGACCCTCTCCCTAGTCTCCGGAATAGGAACCAAATGTGCATAATTGAGTCTAGAGCGACGAGATCATCAAATAAATCTCTTTAGGACACTGTCAATGAAGACTCTCTGTTTCACACAATGTGGAAAGAGAGATTATATCTTATGAGTCCTACGCATTATCCTTGTGGTATTGCCAGAACATCTGAGTGATATGCAAACATATTCACAATGAAGATGGAAAGCCTTCTAGAGCCAACATCAAACAAGTTCTTGGTAGGTGGCATGTCAGATATATCCAATAGATCAACCATGTGACAACTGAACAGAAACAATGGGGCGATTCAAACTTATGAATCAATCCTGGTTTAGGTTATGGATTGACGGATACCTTTGAAAAATCGGTCGTTGTGCTTAAAAATTATTTTCTTTAGCACATCGACTGTGTATTAATATTTCAACTATAAAAGGTGGTTATGATTGATAATTGATTTTTCTCAAAAACCCTCGATGTATTGCAAAAACACTTTATTGAGCAGTACTCGATTGTTTTTCCAATCTCTTTTCATCAATCAGTGAATCTCAAATTCGCTGGTTCACTCACTCCGTGTTGTCTTCTTTGAGACGTTCCGGTTTGAGAACAGCTAGAACAGCTGCGAAACCCTGTCAAGGAGATTCTTCGGAATTATACCTGATCACAGACAGTACTTGTATTGATCAACGGGGAACCGTGGGCCGTGTACCTCAATTCAACAAAAGTGATCAAAGACACTTTCGTGCGCTTTATTGCTAACTGTTGTATGCTGGTACGTCCGACATTTGCAGCTGATTAGAATAGAGAGGTCAATCCATAGCCGCATGCTCACTCATCACATTCATTTCTAAAGAAATCATGATAAGTGCATCAATGACTCTGATATTTTCACTCCATGCTTCTGCTACGCTGCTGCAAATATCATGAATCAACTAAAGCTTCCGCTACTCTGATGAAAAGATTTCATGATCCAGAATGTGAGCATGTGGTCCAAAAGTCACAACTTCACATAATGTCAACACCGCAATGGAAGAGTCAGAGATTTATGGTAGCTGATGATCTCAATGCTGGCTCAAAACTCAATGTCACGTGGATCAGTTAAAGACCTCCACTTGGATTAACCATACATGCAAAAATGAAGAATCAATGACTACGGGCTATAGAGCAAAGAACATTATCAAGAATCCAAGAACAATCTTAATGTAATATCTGTTTGTATTATATGTAATTTGAGGTGACCTCCCTTAGGGGGAGATTGTTAAGATTTAGTAAATCCAGTTATTAAAGTGTCGGTCACCTCAAGTATATGTAATCGTTAGAAAGCTCGTAGTCGTAGTTATTTAATGTTAAGTATTATTTAGTTAAGTAACACCGTGGAGGACGGACGGGTCTTTACCCACTGTATGCCTGATCCACAGCCCATAGGTGGCGTTTTATGTAAGACTATAAATACCCTCTACCTCCCAAGGTAGAGGGTTGGAGCTCATAATAACACTTTTACTTTCTCTCACTAAGTTACCAAACCTCTAACTATGTCTCTCTCTAAAACCTTATATTATACGCCTATATGTGATCATGATTTGATGTGTTTGTGAAATCCAACATGTTACATAAGGTTTTTGAGTGTAAAGAACTTTGTGTGGCTTGTTAGAAAGGAAAACAACATAGAGCTTCTTGTAAGACCAAAACTGTAAACACCATTTCACAACCACTGTTTATGCTTCATATGGACTTATTTGGCCCTACCTTTGTTAAAAGTTTGAACCATAAGCAGTACTGCCTAGTTATTACTGATGATTATAGTAGATTTTCTTGGGTATACTTTTTAGGTGCTAAGAGTGAAACTAGTGAGATCCTCAAGAGTTTCATTACTAGGATAGAAAATCAAGTAAACCATAAGGTCAAAGTAATCAGATGTGATAATGGAACTGAGTTTAAGAATGATGTGATGAATCAGTTCTGTCTGACTAAGGGTATAGAAAGACAGTTTAGTGTTGCTAGGACACCACAACAGAATGGTGTAGCTGAAAGGAAAAATAGAACACTAATTGAGGCTGCTAGAACAATGTTGTCAGAATCTAAGTTACCCACTACCTTTTGGGCTGAAGCAGTAGGCACTGCATGTTATGTGCAGAATAGAAGCAAGGTAGTAAAGCCTCATAACAAGACCCCCTATGAGCTGTTACATGATAGGAAGCCAATGATTGCATTCCTTAAACCTTTTGGGTGTCCTGTTACTATCTTGAATACCATAGACTACCTAGGCAAGTTTCAAGAAAAAGCAGATGATGGATACTTTCTTGGCTATTCTTCCAATAGTAAAGCCTTTAGAGTATACAATAAGAGGACTAGGATTGTAGAAGAAAACTTACATGTTAAGTTTAGTAAAGAGACTCCTAGTGTTGAGACAAAAGGACCTGATTGGCTGTTTAATATTGATATGCTAACCAAATCTATGAGTTATGAGCCTATCATTGCAGGTGTTTCCGCTAATGTTGATGCAGGTACACAAAAGAATTCTGATGCAGAAACAATTTCTAAGGAAGCTGATTATCCAAAAGAGTTCTATTTAGTTGAAAAGTGGAAAGCTGGTTCTATCTCACCCATCATTGAAAAGCAGAGTCCCACAAGTGCTAATGTATTGGATTCTGGAAGCAAAATCGATCATCATCAAGATAAGGAAGAGTTGTTGAATGACAACTCAGTGTCGGTAGAAGAAATTGAAAAGAAGAGAAAGCATTCTGAAAGCACGGCTAAGCCTAATGAAAGCACGGCTAAGCCAAATGAAAGCACGGCTAAGCCATCTTCTACCACTGATAGTTCATTTGTACCTCCTGCTGCAAACTTAAATGGAAGTACTTTCTTTAGACCCACTGCTAAGCCACTTATTGATGATGATAGGTATCCCACTGATCCAGACATGCCTGATTTAGAAGAAATGGATACTCCAACTGATGATGAAAATCTAGATGACTATTTCAATGATGCAGATTTTACAAATTTAGAAACAGTCATCACAGAGAGTCCAATTCCTACCACCAGAGTTCATAAGAATCATCCCAAAGAGCAAATTCTTTGAAATCTGAATACTCCAGTTCAAACAAGAAGCAAGGCTCAAAACACTAAAACCTTTCCTGAACAAGGTTTCTTTGCAAGGTCACTTCACAAAAGAAATAGTCATAAAGATTTGAAAAATTATTTGTTTGCTTGCTTTTGGTCTCAAAAAAAGCCCAAGAGAGTTGAAGAAGCTTTATCAGAAGAAGGATGGGTTGAATCAATGCAAGAGGAGCTATTGCAGTTTAAGCTTCAAGAAGTGTGGACATTGGTTGATCTTCCTAGTGGAAAAAGGGCTATTGGAACTAAATGGGTGTTCAGAAACAAAAGGGATGAAAGAGGTATAGTGGTAAGAAATAAATCAAGATTGGTTGCTCAGGGATACACAAAAACTGAAGGTCTGGATTATGATGAAGTATTTGCACCTGTTGCTAGAATAGAGGCTATTAGACTGTTCTTGGCATATGCTTCATTCAAAAATTTTGTGGTATTCCAAATGGATGTAAAGAATGCCTTTCTGTATGGCACAATTGATGAGGAGGTTTATGTTTGTCAACCTCCTGGTTTTGAATATCCTGATCATCCTGATAAGGTCTATAGGGTGAAGAAGGCTATGTATGGGTTGCATCAAGCTCCTAGGGCATGGTATGAGTGCCTTTCTACTTATTTGATGGACAATGGCTTCAAAAGAGGGTTGATTGATAAGACTTTGTTCATTAGGAAGCACAAGGATGATATTTTACTGGTTCAGGTCTATGTAGATGACATCATCTTTGGCTCAACAAATAAGGAGCTGTGCAGAGATTTTGAGAAACTTATGCATGATAAGTTTCAGATGAGTTCTATAGGAGAACTCACTTTCTTTTTGGGGCTACAGGTTCAACAAAGGACTGATGGTATTTTCATTAGTCAAGACAAGTATGTAGCAGATGTTTTGAAGAAGTTTGGGTTTCAGGATGTAAAGAGTGCTAGTACACCTATGGAGACTCATAAACCACTGCTACCAGATGATGGAAGTCCCAAGGTTGATTTGAAGTTGTATAGGTCCATAATTGGATCTTTGATGTATCTCACTGCATCTAGGCCAGATATAATGTTCTCAGTATGTGTGTGTGCAAGGTTTCAAGTTATACCCAACACAACACACATGAATGCTATTAAGGGAATTTTTAGATATCTTAAAGGTCATCCTAAATTGGGCCTATGGTATTCTAAGGATTTAGCTTTTGATTTGGTTGCCTATACAGACAGTGATTATGATGGTGCTAGTTTGGATAGGAAGTCTACAACTGGAGGATGTCAGTTTTTGGGAAGCAGACTAATTTCATGGCAGTGTAAAAAGCAAACAATTGTGGCCAATTCTACAACTGAAGCTGAGTATGTGGCTGCTGCTAGTTGCTGTGGTCAAGTGCTTTGGATTCAGAATCAATTGTTGGACTTTGGGTACAATTTCATGCATACTAAGATTTACATTGACAATAACAGTACAATATGCATCATTAAAAATCCTGTTTTACATTCTAGAACTAAACATATTGAGATAAGGCATCATTTTATTAGAGATTGTAATGAGAAAAGGTTGATTCAAATGGTCAAAATCCATACTGATTTCAATGTTTCTGATCTTCTCACTAAAGCTTTTGATGTGGGGAGGTTTCAGTACCTTGTAGTTAGTATTGGAATGATTAATCTCTAAATCTCAAATTTGTTTTGTAAAAGTTTGTAAAAATCATGCACTGTTATTAGTTGATCTTAGTATTGCTACTTTTGTTCTAACCACTGTTAGTTATGTTCAAACCACTTCTTGTTTCTTTGTGTTCCCACTAACTATTTTGCAGAGTAATGGAATCAAATCACTATTAGAATGATGCAAGTGACTTAAAAGAAAATACATGGTTCTATTATTCATATGTTATAACTGCATTCAGATATGCAGATGTTACAACCATGGATACAAACTACCAGGAGACTACATCATAACATGCTTCAACAACCAACTAAGGACACAAGCTTCACAATCTACCCCCTATCACCTAAGGCTTCTTGACCAAGTCCCACTCAGGCATCACTTTCTGCGCCCTTCGACCTTCAATCACCTTCTACACTTTGGGGCATGCTAGCCCAATCACCATTTGTTGGGTTCAGTAAAAACCCAAACCCCTTAATCTAGGATTTGAATAGAAAATAACCTAAGTGTTTAATCCGTAAACACTATCAGGTCACTGAGTGCATAGTCTCTCAGTGAGCCATCTTCAGGTTACTCAGTACGAGGCGAAGAAGAAGCCTCTCCACTCAGCAAAGCGGAACTTAATGGGTGAAGACTAAGTCAAGAAGAAGATGGTGGATTTAGTGAGTGATGACAATAACTCACTGAATCCCTAAGACTCCTCTCCAACTGTTAGCACTGAAGACAAACTGAAGGAAGAGACTGAAGGCTTTGAAGACTGAAGAATGAGCGGGACTAGGCGGGAAAAGTTTACCCAGATAAAACTAAGTCCCCAAGTGCTTTACCCAGATAAAACTAAGTCCCTATCTACTAAAGCCATATCTTCCCATTTATAGTAAGCGGCGATACTAAAGGATTTTCTGTTAAGGAAAGAAGCTTCGCCGCCTGACTACTAATAGCAAAGTAAACAGTAATCGAATATATCTATATTCGTGATTACTGTGATCAATGTGTTTGTCTTCTAGGTTAAAGTTAAAATCATACTTGTATAAATAGCATAGGAGAATGAGCGAAAAGTTTAATCTCGTGAATTGTAAAAACACACACAAGCCAACTTTTCACTCTTCCAAATACAACTTTATCCTTGAGATAGCTCAGTGGGTTCTAAGAGTTGTACTCAGACTTAGCCTGAGCTTAGAGAGGAGTCACCCAAACTTTGTCATTTCAATCCCAAGTACTATTCCGCAAGTACTTGGGTAACGTATTCTTTTGATTTATTTCTAATAAGAATATGATGTTGAAAATTACTTTGTGTGTTTTACTTACGTTAATTTCAGTCATTATTCACTACTAAATTGTTTTAAGTACTTAAGTGTTTTTTAAACTATAGTGAATAGGGAACAACAAGTGGTATCAGAGCAAGGCTGATTATAAAACCTTTTAAGCCGCTCTAAAACGTTTTTAAATCAAGATCCCTATGGCTGAAACTGATGTACCCCAACTAGTCGATAAAAAGGGTGGAGCTTATTCAGCTGTTGCCCCTAGACTTGAAGTTGGTAAATTCAACAAATGGAAGAAGCGTATGCTTTGCTATTTGATTGGAATGGAACCTTATTATGTCAAGTGTATAAATGAAGGTCCATTTATCCCAAAGACTGCCGAAGGTTTGCCAAAACCTGAAGCTCAGTGGACTCAGGATGAAAGGAGAGTGGTCAACCAGGACCAAAGACTCAAAAGTATCATCATATCATGCCTTCCTGATGATATAATGGAGTCAGTTATAAGCTGTAACACAGCTAAACAAACCTGGGATGACCTAGTCCATAGCCATGAAGGCCCATCTGATACCAAGGAAAACAGGATTATGGACCCGAAACTTGAGTATAATACCTTCAGGGCTAGGGACTCTGAAACGCTCTCACAAACTTACACCAGATACAAAACTCTTTTAAATGAACTGGAAAATGATGGTGTTAAGTTGTCCAAACATGAGATTAATGTTGGTTTTGTCAATTGTCGACCTGAGAAGTGGTTGAACTTCTCTCAGGGACTTAGAAATGCAAATCATATTCAAAATCTTGAACTTCCTGAAATTTATGGGAAATTTGTCTATGAGGAAAACCTCATCAACAGACGATACCCTGACTTAAAGAAGTCTCAGGAAGTCAAGAAGTCCCTGACCATCACCTCACCTATATCAACTGCCTTCTTTTCTAACAATGTGGTTCAAGATTTTCAAGAAAATTCTGATGATGAGCCTGATGAGAGATCAAGTGAGGAGTATCTAAATGACCTGAATGTTGAATTTCAGGAAAGGGCACTCCTTGCAAACTCTCGAAGGTTTATTAAAAGAAACAAAGGTTTTTCAACTGCTAAAGCAAATGAGGACACTGAGTGCTTTAAGTGTCACAAAAGAGGTCATTTTGCAAAGGACTGTTTTTCAAAAACAATTTCTGAACCCTCTTACAGACCATCAGGGTCAAATCAGTCCTCAGGCTTTAGCAAATTTCAACCTAAAATCTATCAGTCTCATCAAAACTTTCAGAATAAATCTGACCAGAACAAAACAATAGATTTTGAAGCTAAGTATAGGAAAATCAAAGCTAAGCTTGCATTACTTGAGGCCAGTCCCTCAGAACCAAAAAGTGTTCAATCTGTGCAGGGTAAAAACAAAGGTCTTGTTGCTGAAACCTTCGACTGGGATGAAGAGCCAGTCTCATCAGATGATGAAATGGTGCATGTCAGCGCACTGATGGCCCTCTCAGAGTAAGACAAGCTAGCTGTTGGAAAGAATCATGCTAGAAATGGAGAATGGGTCAACATCACAATGAAGAAGGTAAATATTCTACTTTCTATGGATGATGATTCTGATTGGCAGTCCTATATGAACTATATCAATGTTGATCTTAAGTTTGTAGAGGAGCAAAGACTAAATCTTTTTCCTAAGTACAACAAGTTAAGTTTTGAATTGAATAAGTGTAGGGATGAGTTACTTGTGTTAAAACAAAACAAGCTTGAGGCTATCACCTTACAAATTCAAAACACTGAATTAGTTAAAAGAAATCAGGCTCTTCAAGATGAACTTAAGAAAGAAAAAGAAATCATTGATAGTTGGACCAACAAGAATCCAAGAGTCTTTGATGCTGTGGGTGCTCCCAGTAGCAAAAAGAGAGTCATAGGTGAACATCATCTTTCTGAATCTCACAACAAAGACCAGAATCCTAAACCATTTGTGTCTGGTGGCATGATTACCAATATGTTGTCTGTTCCCAAGCCCAGTGACTGGATTGAAAGACATAATCCTGAGAGTAAGCTTCCTAACTTTGACTCTGGAAGGATTCTAGAGCCTCAAAGTCAAGCTCTAAAGATCATGCTTGGACTCCCAGATGTGCCCAGTAGCACTGAACACATCTCTGAGTCTGAAGATGAATCTCAAGCACCACTTCCACCTTTGGAACCTCTTCAGGGTGCTGATCCTAGCTCTGAGCTTACTCCATTACAATACAATCCACACTCTCCTAAAGAAAGGTCTGGTCTTGGTAGAACCATCCTGAAAAGACCATCAAAACCAACTCAACAAGAATCCACCCCCACTGAAACTTCGATATCCTCTGTCCCCACTGAAGCTGATCAGATTCAGCAACTGACTGAACTTGTGAGGAAGCTAACTGACAAAATGGAATCCATTGAAAAGGTCCTTGAATCAATCAAGGAGACAAAGTCAGCTTCCTCTAGTTCCTCAAAATCAAAAGCCACCACCAAAAACAAGCATAGGTGTGATCTGTGCCACTATACCAGTCACACCACTGACAACTGTTATAGAATCCTTTTTTGCATGATCTGCAAAAAGGATGATCACAGAACTGCTGACCACTTGCAATATGTAAGCTCTCTCAGTCAAGCAAACTACACCAAAGTTGGTCATCAGTATGCTTCTTCATCCAAGTCAGCTCAAAAATTGAGAGCAAAGCCTTTTCCTCCTTGCCCACACTGTGGCTTTAATGATCATCGCCCTGATGATTGTCTTATGAACATATGCTGTGATATTTGCAGTAACACAGCTCATAAGACATCTCAGCATGACAATGTCATCCATGCAAGGAGAAGTTCAAAACAACCCAAATCCACTGAGTCATCCTCAGTCTCTAAATACAAAACCTGTGGTAGCTCATTGCACTCCACCACTGACCATGAATCGATTACTCAATTCAAAGAGACCATGAGACCCAAGCCCACTAGTAAGTGGGTCATGAAGAGAAACTAATTCAGTTTACTACTTGTGCAGAGGCATGCCAGGGAGCCTATCTGGCATCTAGACATTGGATGTTCAAGAAGCATGACTGGTGTGAAGGAATATCTGCACAAGTATGTAAAGGAACCAGGGCCAAAGGTAGTATTTGGTGATAATTCATCATGTCCCACTGAAGGTTATGGTTCAGTAAACTGCAATGGAATAGTTTTCTCTAGGATTGCTTATGTCATTGGTCTCGAATACAATCTCATCAGTGTCAGTCAGCTATGTGATGCTAAGTACATTGTACAATTCAATGACAAACAAGGTACCATTTTCAATGCCAACAAGGAAGTTGTGTTGATTGCTCCTAGGAGAGACGATGTTTATGTCTTAGACATGTCAACTCTCTCTAAAGATAGAACATGTCTCTTTGACAAAGCCACTGAAACTATCAACTGGCTGTGGCACAAGAGACTCTCACACTTAAACTTCAAAAATATCAACAACTTGGCAAAACAAAACAAGGTCCTTGGCTTTACCATCACTGGTTTTTGCAAAAGATAAACCATGCTCAGCCTGTGAAAAAGGCAAACATAAAAGAGCATCTTTCAAAACCAAGCA
Source organism: Chrysanthemum seticuspe (assembly GCA_019973895.1). Classification (NCBI taxonomy): domain Eukaryota; kingdom Viridiplantae; phylum Streptophyta; class Magnoliopsida; order Asterales; family Asteraceae; genus Chrysanthemum; species Chrysanthemum seticuspe. The sequence continues at coordinate 164,097,034 of BPTQ01000001.1, read as the reverse complement.
AAACTTCTCTATCAAAAGCTGCCTTCACCTCTTGCATATGGATCTCTTTGGACCAGTCAGTCTTAGATCAATCCAGCATGAGAAGTATACACTTGTCATTGTTGATGAGTTTTCAAGATACACTTGGGTATACTTTCTTTCCAAAAAGAGTCAGGCAACTGATACTATAATGTCATTCATCAGGAACATTGAAAACCAGAATGACATTACAGTGAAACAAATCAGAACTGACAATGGTACTGAATTTAGAAATGCTGAGCTTGAGAGTTTCTGTGATGAGAAGGGAATCTCCCAAAATTTCTCATCTCCTTATACCCCTGAACAAAATGGGGTAGCTGAAAGGAAAAACAGAACTCTCATTAAGGCTGCAAGAACCATGTTAAATGGCTCAGCCCTTTCAAAGCATTTCTGGACTGAAGCAGTTAAAACAGCCTGTTACACTCAAAACAGGTCAATCATTGTCAAAAGACATAATAAAACCCCATATGAGATATTCAAAGGTAGACTTCCAGACATCAGCTACTTTCATGTGTTTGGATGTCCTGTGTTTATTCATAACCACAAGGATCATCTAGGCAAGTTCGATGCTAAAGCTGATGATGGATACTTTCTAGGTTACTCACTGATCTCCAAAGCCTTCAGGGTATTTAACATAAGGAGACAACAAGTTGAGGAAACTTTTCATGTCACCTTTGATGAAAGTGTAGAAAGCATCAGATTCACCAACACTTCAGTGGAAGATATAGAAATTGACAACTCATCAAGATATCCTCCTGATGAGTACAACTCGGAAACCAATTCCTCATACCAAGATGATGCTAACATCTCATATTATGTCTTGCCTCACAACCTGTCACAACCAACTATCAGTGAATTCATTGATAATCAGTCAGTCCCTACTAGGATAGGTAACACTGATCCAAATGATCAGGATCCTGTAACTCAAGAACCACTACCAGAACAAGACACCTCTACAGATGATCTAAATGATCCTGTGGCTCTTGCACCTGAACTCACACCTGTACTCCCAGTGACATATTCAAGCTCAGATCCCAGACCACAAAGTAAGTGGACAAGATCTCAGGACATTGAGCTTGTAAACATCATTGGTGAACCCACTGAGGGCATTCTCACTAGAAGCATGGCTGCTAACTTAACTGCAGCTTCAGCCAATGAATATCTATATGCTAATTACCTATCAGAGATAGAACCCAAAAGTGTCACTGAGGCTCTAAAATACCCAAGCTGGGTTCAGGCTATGCAAGAAGAACTGCAACAGTTTGATAAAAACAAGGTCATGACCTTGATCAAATGTCCTCAGGATGTAGTAGTCATAGGAATGAAGTGGATTTTCAGAAACAAAACTGATGAAAACGGCACTGTCATTAAAAAAAAAGCCAGACTTGTAGCCAAAGGTTACAGTCAACAAGAAGGCATTGACTATGATGAAACATTTGCTCCTGTTCCAAGAATGGAAGCCATCAGGATCTTTCTTGCATATGCAACATACATGAACTTCAGGGTCTACCAAATGGATGTTAAAAGTGCATTCTTAAATGGTGATCTCAAGGAAGATGTATATGTTCAGCAACCTCCAGGATTTGAGAGTAGTGAATTCCCTGACTATGTCTGCAAGCTTGACAAAGCCCTTTATGGACTTAAACAAGCTCCCAGGGCATGGTATGAAACTCTCTCAGCCTTCCTGATACAAAACAAGTTTATCAGAGGAAAGATAGACAACACACTGTTTGTCTATAGAACTCAACAGGATGTGATTCTAGTCCAAGTGTATGTTGATGACATCATCTTTGGCTCAACAAACTACAAACTTTGCAAACAGTTTGAAAAACTGATGACACAGAAGTTTGAAATGAGCATGATGGGGGAACTCACATACTTTCTTGGACTACAAATCAGGTAAAATGATAAAGGAATATCCATCAGTCAAGAGAAATACACCAGAAATCTCTTGAAGAAATATGAGATATCTGACTGTGCCTCACTGAAGACTCCAATGGTCCCACCTAACAACCTTGGACCTGATCTCACTGGCAAATCAGTCAATCAAACTCATTTTAGAGGGATTGTAGGCTCACTGATGTATCTAACTGCTTCTAAACCAGACATCCAATTCTCAGTCTGTCTAATAGCAAGATATCAGTCCAATCCTAAAGAATCCCATCTCACTGCAGCCAAAAGAATACTCAGGTATCTGAAGGGAACCCCAAACCTTGGACTCTATTATCCAAAATGCTCAGGGTTTGATCTCAAGGGTTACTCTGATTCTTATTATGCTGGCTGCAACATGGACAGAAAAAGTACCTCAGGGTCCTGTCAATTTCTTGGAGGAAAACTAGTTTGTTGAAGTGCTAAAAAGCAACAATCAGTGGCTATGTCCTCAGCTGAAGCTGAATATGTAGCTGCAGCAGGATGTTGTGCCAATGTATTATGGATGAAAAGTCAACTCAGTGACTATGACATCCATTACAAAATGGTGCCTATCTTCTGTGATAACACCAGTGCTATTGCAATCTCCAACAACCCTGTCCTCCACCAAAGAACCAAACACATTGATATCAGATATCACTTCATCAGGGATCACATAATGAAGGGAGACATTGAACTTCATTTCATCCCTACTGAATATCAACTGGCTGATATCTTCACAAAACCCTTGGATGAACCTACCTTCAGGAGACTGAAAGCTGAATTGGGAATGCTTGACATTGAAAGTCAGGTATCTGAAAACCAATCTCAGTAAGTTCTCTGAAATGGTTCATCCTCCCTGAACATCCAAAACAAACCTCTCACTGAATGAGTAAGACTCATTCAGGGTCCGTGACATTTTACAAAGAGCATTGAATGAGTAACTAAATGATCCAAGTATCATTTACTTAAATGTCCTAGGTTGGTAACTATGCTAATTTAATATAGGAATATATGTCTCTTTGTCTTACTGTCATCCCACTTGGCATTTATTGCCTCTCACAAAAAATATCAAATTGATATTTTATCTCTGCAAAAGTGCACTTTTACTGTGCACTGCAACTGTTCCCTTGAAAAACGAGATTTTACTGCGGGTAGTGGTGGGTGGCATTAAATGTGGAATTTCAAACGTTTTCAAAAATCGTCTTTACATATCCACGTTTATGCAAAAACCACCCCTCTCACCACTCTATAAATACCCTCCTCTCAACCAAGAAAACACATACAAATTATTTTCTGCAACAAAACTCTGTCAAAATCCTTTCTCAAATCCAGAAAAATTTGTGTGTTCTTAAAAATCTTTACACCTTCTTTTGAAAAACCTTCTTTGTAAACATTTACAAAAGTTTTTTAACACAAACTTGGGAGATTTTAATCCTTGATTGTTCTAGTCAAAATATTTCTTTTCAAACCGTAAAATCCTTTTATATGGAAATGGCTAGAACACAATCTCTCCAGTTTGCTTCTCAGTGGGTAGGAGATCTTACAAATGTTGAATTTAAAACTAATAATGTCATAGGAAAATTTGAATACCCTGAAACTGTGCCAGCCTACAAAGACATTATGAAATTTTTATTTAACTGCCCACTGAAAACGGCCTTTATTCAGTGTCCCTCCATTGTTTACCAAAATCTCCTCGGGGAGTTTTGGGCAACAGCCAAGGCCTTTGACCCGATACCCTCTACTGATGAGAACAACCTCAGACCTCTCAGGGAATATCTCATCAGATTCAGTCTTCATAGGGGGAAAAAACAATTCACCCTGGACTATAAAACGTTTTGCACTTCAACAGGGCTGGATTACAATAAAGGAGTTTATGTCGCCCATCTTGAACCTTCCATAGTGAAGGATGGGTTAAAACAAATCATTTTAAATCCAACTTTTTTGGACAAGACCCCAGTCACCAAAAGCTCTTTTCCCGTGGCTTGGAGGATCCTATTCACTTTAGTGATTCAGGTCCTCGGCGGGAACCACTCATCCACTGAACAAGTTAACTCTATTCAGTTGATGATGGCATACTGCTTGATGAATGGGGTCACTGTCGACATAGGGGAGATCATTTACAGTGATCTCGTGACCAAGCTACATAGCAAAACTAGGACGAAATACATTTCGTATCCTAGGTTTGTCTCTTGTGCTTTGCAAGTGTTACTGGGTACAAACTATCCTCAGGAAGAAAAATTTGGTGCTATACCAGGCATCCTGAGACAATCAAATTTTGAAAAAGACCCATCCATTGTCACTCCAATTGAATTGACGGCCCACATGATTGCTGTAAACAATCAGAGTGGATTAGTGTCTCCAAACCCTGCTCCCAAAAAGAGTAAGGGGAAGTCTCAGACTGGGACTAAGACTAAACCAAAGTCTCAGGGCCCTGAGGCTTCAGGAACACTGCCTAAAACACACAAAAAGCCCGAGACTAAACAGACACCCACTTACCAGGCAACATCCACCCCCGTGACAACGAAAGACACTGATACATCAAAGTCAGTGCCCTTGGTCACATCTACTACTCCCCAAGATCCAGAGGGAAACAAACAACCCGCTGGTAGGGCAGCGCCTTCCACTACGCTTGATGATGACATTAACAAATACAAGTCTTTGTCTGAGGGCACACTGATCAATCCCAAAGACTCAGGGGGAAACAAACAACCCACTGATAGGGATACAACAATCACTGACTCCGCCAAAGGCACTGGGAAACACCCACCAGTGTCTCAGGGGTCACTAGGGGACAAAGACTCGGAGGGAAAGAAACAACCCGCCGATACGGAACCCAAAACCAATCCTGACTCCGGAGAAGGCAATGGGAAACTCCCACCAGTGTCTGAGGGGTCAACGGGGGACAAAGACTCAGAGGGATATATACCACCCACTGATATGGAACCCATCACCAACCCCTTACTCACAATTGCTGATGTCACTGGTATTCTATTCTCAGAGGATGAACTTGCTGAAACTGAAGATGAAATTTTATCAGCTGGAGAAGAAATGGACGTTGAGGTTCAATCTGAACAAGAGCCTCAGCCTGATCCAAAGGAGCATACTGAGTCACCATTTCATCCAGAAGATAATGAATCAGACTCCTCATCATCCAGCTCTGGGGAATTTAACCGTTTTGACAACATTCTTCCAGTCACTGAAAGACAACTGGTTAAGTGGATCACTAAAGCCTCATGGAAGCTGTACACTGGGGTTACTGATCAATTTTGTGATCAACACACAGAAGCGGCAGCCAGCTACGCTGATCTTCGATATGATGTGCTCACCTTCAATGAAAATGTTCATGAGCACAGAGATCTCATGTACCAACACCTTGTCAGACTGGATGAAAACCTGGTTAAGTTTCTCAAGCATCTTCAGTCATGTGGAGTTACAATTGATGAAATCAGGGATGCTGTTAAAGAAGACCCAACAATCAATGCCAAAGTGCTGGAAGCCACTGAGGTGTATGTGAAAAATTCATCTCGACTCACTGAACTGATTGAAATGCTCCAATCTGCAAATGTTCAGGGTCTCCAATCTTCAGTTCAGTCTCTTCAAACCTCAGTGGACTCTTTGAACACTCAAGTAGCTGCTATGGCTCAGGCCTCATCTTCTATGGCCTGGAATCTTGGTCCCCGAATGACTGCATTGGAGATCTCTCAGGCTAACCTGGATGCAAAGGTCACTGGTCTTCAAGCAGATACCTCAGATATTAAGGCCATGATCACCGAAACCTATCATGCCTTCAAGGGTCAAGCAGCTCCGTCCCCTTCAGCACCAACTCCAACTCTTGCCCTCACTGAAGTTCCGGTAACAGTTGAGGGGGAGAATACTGCTGAAGAAACTCCTCTTCACACTGAGGGGGAGCAAACACCACCAGTCTCAGCAATACCCATCTCCTCACTACCACCACAAACATCAACAACAACAACACTGACGGTCACAACATCAATCATGACAAAAACACCACCCTTAGTTGCATCATCTTCTTCAGGCCAGGACAAAGGCAAAGGCAAAATGACAACTACTGAGCCTGAGAAGATTCCCTATAAAATCGACGACACTGAATACCTGCTCACACCACAACAGCTGAGTAAACATCTTGCTAAAGAAGAAAGAAGATTGAAACTAGCTGAGGAAGAGAAAAGGAACAGAGAAGCACTGGCAAAGGTTGTCGCCGAAGAAGCTGAGAACATGGGATAAGATCCAAGCAAGCTTCAAAAGGGTCAAGCAGGGCAAAAGTTCAAGGATGCTCAGGCTGCTCAGATGGCTGCAATGAGAAAGCAGTTTGAAGCAAAGAAAAAGAAAGCTGAAGCTGTCAGGCAAGAACGAATTGATCATTACAACTGGACAATGACAAGCCGAAGGAAGCCTAAGAAAATAACTGATGTCAAAATCATCCCCAACTCCAAACCACTAGCAATGAATGTCTACAGGGGGGTGATAAGAGACATTTCGAGATTCATGATCCCTTAACTTTTGTTGATTTTGGGATCACTAAACTCGATGAGCTTGGTCCAATCATTGAAAAGAAGCAGAATAAGGTGGTCAAGGACCTAATGAAGATGCTCAGTAAAAGATATGAAAGGCTGAGAGATGCACCAGCCCAACTAGGAATTCAGCCTGCCTTGACTGAACCTCAAGGATCTCAACCACAAGCATCCACTGGCAAAAGGAAAAGAGTTGAGTTCTAGCCTGAGATCAAAGTGCCTGGCTTAGAATGCAACAGAGGACTGCCTGAGGGTGTGAAACTTGTAAACTGTCTAGTGATTGAAAAGCCTGAAAGAGGGCTATTTTTCATTGATGTCTACGGGAACCCAACATTCCAAAGGTGGAGTGATATCGATCAGGCAGGAGTGGCTACTATGATCAGCTATATTCCAGTGGCCTCTCAGATCCAATCCCCAGCAAACATCAGGTTCTGTCAAGACCTGAATGCTAAGATAAGAGACCATCCTGACAGGGAAACACTTATCACCAAGAAAGTGAAGCTTGAAGCACTGGGAATCCATCTGGACTGACATCATGTTATCTTTTCTTTGTACTAGTGATAGGAACCATGTAAGATGATTAATAAAGATGTATGTTTTTGTTAAAATACTCAGTGTTCCATATTGCATTCATTAGTACATTCAGTGTAAGAAGAAGCCATTTGCTCACTTACACTGATCAAACACTTAGGCTATTTGTATATCCAAATAGGGGGAGACTGTTGGGTTCAGTAAATACCCAAACCCCTTAATCTAGGATTTGAATAGAAAATAACCTAAGTGTTTAATCCGTTAAACACTATCAGGTCACTGAGTGCATAGTCTCTCAGTGAGCCATCTTCAGGTTACTCAGTACGAGGCAAAGAAGAAGCCTCTCCACTCAGCAAGGCGAAACTTAATGGGTGAAAACTAAGTCAAGAAGAAGATGGTGGATTCAGTGAGTGATGACAATAACTCACTGAATCCCTAAGACTCCTCTCCAACTGTTAGCACTGAAGACAAACTGAAGGAAGAGACTGAAGGCTTTGAAGACTGAACAATGAGCGGGACTAGGCGGGAAAAGTTTACCCAGATAAAACTAAGTCCCCAAGTGCTTTACCCAGATAAAACTAAGTCCCTATCTACTAAAGCCATATCTTCCCATTTATAGTAAGCGGCGATACTAAAGGATTCTCTGTTAAGGAAAGAAGCTTCGCCGCCTGACTACTAATAGCAAAGTAAACAGTAATCGAATATATCTATATTCGTGATTACTATGATCAATGTGTTTGTCTTCTAGGTTAAAGCTAAAATCATACTTGTATAAATAGCATAAGAGAATGAGTGAAAAGTTTAAGCTTGTGAATTGTAAAAACACACACACACAAGCCAACTTTTCACTCTTCCAAATACAACTTTATCCTTGAGATAGCTCAGTGGGTTCTAAGAGTTGTGCTCAGACTTAGCCTGAGCTTAGAGAGGAGTCACCCAAACTTTGTCATTTCAATCCCAAGTACTATTCTGCAAGTACTTGGGTAACGTATTCTTTTGATTTATTTCTAATAAGAATATGATGTTGAAAATTACTTTGTGTGTTTTACTTACGTTAATTTCAGTCTTTATTCACTATTAAATTGTTTTAAGTACTTAAGTGTTTTTTAAACTATAGTGAATAGGGAACAACACCATTCCTCTGATGGGTGGTGATGATGATGAAGGACCCTTTGGTGGTGGTGCAGTCAATAATGCTTGAGAAGGTGGTGCTTGCAGCTCTTCTGATGGGATTACTGCAGCAAGGGGAGGAACAACTAGGACTCGTGAAGATGTTTCATCATCTGTACTTTCATATGGAGATATATAACTTGGCATGGAACTTAGGTCTGAGCTGTCTTCCTTGATAATAGCATCCTAAGGCATTGGTTGGAGAGATGAAGGACCAGCAGTTGAAGGGTTTGAGAGAGCTGTGTTCATTGGTGGAAAGTAGTTGTTTCAACCACCTTTAGCAGAACCTGAGTGAGTTCTTTTCTTTGATGAGACTTCTCCCTCAACCCTACCTGGGTTATTCCTAACAAACTCATCCCAAACAGTGTCAGATGAGGAGCTGTCTGTTGAGAGATTGATTGGGTTTGAGTAACTCATGGTGATTTTTTGGTGAAAAGTTTTTGAAAAGTGGTTTTGAGAGAGAAACTTTTTGGGGTATGTGAAATATGTGTGGTTTGTGAGTTATAGGTTCTTAAATAGAGTTAAGAGGAAATCAAGACATTAATATGGGGAACGTGTGAGTGGTTGAGGAGCAAAGTCTTTTGACTTTGGTCGATGCTTCAGTGACTAAGGAGTTGACAATATTGACCGAGGATTTAGCCTTTTTGCTAACCACTGCTAATAGAGTTTTTGAACCCACTCTTTGTTTTATTTTAACCACTACTAACCTTAACTATCATTCTAGTGTTTGGTTTGTGTTTGATGTGCAGGAATGAAAGATCTTTGTATACTTTGGAGCTTTTAGGAGCTGTTGCTGAGTTAGTGTTTTTTTTTTTTTTTTTTTTTCTTTCTTTTTTAAATCTTTGTAATCCTTCATACTTTTGGCTGATTCTCTTATTTTTGGCTTGGATATGGTTGATGTATTATTGGTCAAAGATTGTACAAGTGATTGTTGTATCCACTGATAGTGGTTTTCAACCCACGGACAGTGTATTGCTGCAAATGGATACTTGAGGGGCCTGTTTGTAACTTTGAAGAAATCTTATTTATTTCCCTAAATCACTGCCAGATCATTTAATTGATCTTCAAATCCCTTCCAAAATTGGCGCTAATCACAAATCCTTATCCTTTTTCACTACATAACTCACAACCAACATCATCTTCCTTCCCCAATCACAATGCCAACTCTGTATTCAAAAACCCATAACCTCGTAGCATACCTAATCAAGAATCATCAATCTGAAGGTTTTCATGAAATGATTGACTTTCTTAACCATAGTCCCATTCATTATGCTTTAACAGTTGCACCAACCATTCTAAAAACATATGTTCATCAGTTTTGGAGTAATGCTGAGATTTAAGAAAGAGATGTATTGGAGGTTTTTAGGACAATTGTAGATGAGCATGAGATTCTGGTTACTGAGGAGGTTATAAGAGATGTATTGAAGTTTGGAGATGCTAATGGGGTGGTTAATCTTTCTGAGGCTGATATTTTTGAAGGATTAGGAAGGTTAGGATATGAAAGAAAGGAAGGAAAAATCAAATTTCATAAAAGTATGTTTTCACCACAGTGGAAGTTTTTAATCCATGTTTTGTTGATGTCTGTGAGCAATAAGACAACAGGATTTGATGAATTTCCATCTAAAATTGCAACTGCAATTATTTGTCTTGCTGAGGGGAGAGTGTTTAATTGGTCTAGGATGTTATTTGAAGGTTTTTTTGAAGAATGTTAGGGAGTAGGGAAAGTTTTACTTGTATCCTAGGTTTGTTCAGTTGATTGTAGATAGTCAAATTGCTGACCCTATTGAACATACCGGAACTTATGAGGTTTATTTTATGCTACCAAAGGTGTTTGCACATATGAGACATAAGAATCCTAAATTCACTGGAAGAGTCACACCCCTATTTCCCAACATGATACATTTACCAGATGTTCCTAATTTTGATGATGTAAATGATTCACAACCTTCACCAACCACTGATGCTGAAAACCCTGCCAGTACATCTGAACCCCCTGCAACCATCACTGAACCCACTGCTATCACAAATGAATCCACTGCTACCCATATTGAACCCACTGCTGATACTGAACCTTCACCTTCTGAACCAACACCAATTTTGTGTACTAGGAGGAGAAAGAAGGACACCATGCTACCTCAGGCTAGTGCTAGTGGTGTAGTTCATGTGGCTGTCACAAGAAGTGGAGGTGACAAAAGTGGAAGGTCTTTCACTACTGGTTCAAGCCTTGGTGCTGAACAGGTCAGTGAAACCATTGATAAGACCCAACCACTGCCAACTCCTACTGTGGAGAGTTCTTTTCAACTCAACACAAGTGGAGGAATCCCTAGCCAACTGGCTGATATAGGGTGCATAGGTGACCAGACTAGGTCTGATACTATGTTTTCTTTATCCAAGGATTCACTTCTCGGAGCAGTTAACACAACTCAAAGTGATGAGGATAGTTTGGAACATACTATTGAATTGACGGATCCTACACAGGTACATGATGACTTATCCAATGAACCACCTCTCGGACCAGTTAACAAAGGTCGAAGTGGGGAGGATATTCTTGAACACTTAAAAGAATTGATGGATAAATGTACCAAGATGGAGGGCACAATCTCAAGTCTTCAAGACCTTGCTGTGTTTCAGGGCAGAGAGATCAGACATTTGAAACACAGAGTTTTTATTTTGGAAAAAGTTAAGAGACCTGGGGTTGCTATTGTCAGGAAGGTTAGAAAGCTGAGAAAGAAGGTGCTTTTCTCAAAAGATGTGGATTTGGAGGTTGTATCCAAACAGGGGAGGATGGAAAGCTTAGATCAAGGGGAGGCTGTGAATATAGATGAGGAGGTGGATAATGGAGATCAAGGAGGTATGTATGTGGTGTCTGATAAAGCTGGAAATGAGGCAATACTTGAAACTGTGAAGAGTGTGTTAGAAGAAAAGGAGAAGGAGGTGGTGCAGGACACAACCACTGCTAGTGTTGCTGCAACCACATCTAGTTTAATTGAAACCACTGCTGCAACTTTAGTTCAACTAACCACTGCTACTTTAAACACACGCATACCTGTAACTACTACATCCACAATAGTCACAACCACTGCTATATCTCCACCCATAAGTAAAGAAGTAGAAAAGGAGGTTGTTGGTACCTTGGTAAACTTAAGTAAAATTTCTGCACCTATCAAAACACCAAAACCCTTAAGTAAGAGTTTGAAAATAGGTGAACCTACAAAGGCTAAGGTATTGTTACCATACATTGGAAAGGGGAAAGGGATTGCGGAACCAGTAATGAAATTCAAGAGTAGAGAGGAACAAATTGCTTATGATGCTGAGTATACAAGAAAGTTGCAAGCTAAAGAAGAAGCTACAGAGAAAGAAAAGCAAGAAGAGGAAGAAGCTACTCAGAAATGGTTAGCAGAATGTAATGATAGACAATCTTATCTTCAAGCTTGTGATGGGAGAAAAGATGAATATACTACACAAGAATGGGCACATTTATCTATTGATGAAAGGTGTAAAGTGTTGGGTGAATGGGCAAGAAAGATAAGGCAGGAGCAAAATCAAGCTAAGAGAAGAAAACCTCCTACCAAGAGTGAAATGAGAAATGTTATGATGAAGATTATCAAGAACATGTGTATGCATATTAGTGAAAATTTAAGGAATTTTTCATATGAAAGAATTGAAGAAATTTATTTGAGATGTATGAGGATAAATGATGACTTCAATCCAATGAATTCTGAAAAAGAAGAAGAGTTGATTAAAAGCAGACAGAAGAGAAAATCTGAGATTCAGGAGACATCTGGATCTAAGAAACTGAAAGAGAATGATGAGAAAGAGTCAGGAGGGGATGATACAGTACCTAGTTCAGCTGATCAACAAATTATCTCCTATACATTTGGGCTTAATGGAAGTGAAGGATGTTGGAAAATTCAAAGAGCTAATAATTAAGTCTTTGAGTTTGTTAAATTTTCTCAAATGCTTCAATATCTGGATAGAGATGATTTGATGAACCTTTGGAAGCTTTACAAGGATAAGTTTGGTGTCATATGTCCAGATGATCTTCATGAGGGAATGGTGTATCATAATTTGAAGATCTTGTTTGAACGTACTCATGATGAATCTGAGTGGAAAGGACTCTACAATGGTAATGTTACAAGATGGTTTCTATATCAGTCTTGTGGAGTTCATGTGTTAACTGTTTCTGGAGAGATTATTCATATGCTTGTAGAAGGTGATTATCCTCAGTTGAATAAATATCCAGGAGTTATTACTCAGATGGTCAAGCCTGGTGGTTTAAAGATGTTGAAGCCCTATGATGATCAAGCTTACAGTTTGTTGTTAAAGTATGAGAAAATTCTTAAAACTGTTAAGTGTTTGGATACATCCTCCAAGACAGATGATTTGAGCTTAAAGGAAACTAGAAAATTCTATTTGAATATATCAAGTTTAGGGGAGGATCGTTGGGTTTTTGGTTCCACTAAGAAGAATATTACTAAGTATGGAAACCACAGCTAGTTCAATGTAACCACGGCTAGAAGAAGGAAACCACTGCAGAGTTAAACCACGGCTAGTAGAAGTGTGAAACCATGGATAGTATATTTGTAACCACTGCTAGTTGATTAGTCGGTTTAATGTTTTGTATTAGATAAGTATGGAAAAGATATTTATCTTGTAGAATAAGTTTTGTATATTGTAAAGGACTCCTTAGCTTATAAAAGGAGGTCGAAGGTTAGATTAGATATACGTGTGTTTTTGCTATATCTAAGATTGATACACTTCAAAGTTGTAAAACCCTAATACTGGTTAGTGTATTCGTATTAATAATAATATTGAGGTGTTTAGTGTTTACTGTACTTCTTCTTAAGATTAAATATTAAATTTCGCGTAATATTTAATAAGTCATTGTTAAGTCAGTTTCTATAAGCATCGTTTGCTCAACTGGGATCAACATAATCAATATGAACATCAACAATATGCATCATTCATGTGGATGGCATGAACATTAAATATTTCTTAGAAAAAAAGACATTGCCATTTCCTCACGAATCCTGGCAAAACTTTTTGGACCAGCTGTGTGCATATTTTTTTTAGACAAGCGCAGATCCCTTGCTGCCAAACATCGCTTCTACATACAGTTAATAAAAGTTCCAATTCATGCATCATGTATAATAACGGAAAACTAATACCAATATATAGATAATTTCAGTAAAGATATATTAACATTGACTTACCATCACATCTTTCTTGCTCCATAAAGTTAATAGCTGTGAAAAATCCTTTTGTGGAATGGATTTTGGTCGATTCTTCCATCTCGTTTGCATATCCTTCAATTTGTAGAAGTGCTTTTTCTTGATCCTACATTTATATCCCCTCCAACAAGCTCCAATATTCATTAGCACCCACGATTTAGCATCTTCAGGTACAATGTAGTTTTCCTTAAAAAATGTAGTATCTTAATAGAATAAGATAAGATTTTATACATAAAAAAGGCACAAGTCATGCTTATAAGCATACCAGCACATACCAGCACATCATCTTCTTGTTTGGTACTTTCGGCCATGATGTATAAGTCAAAGGTGCGTAGCTGGCATTATGAGCAATTGTACCTAAAAACCGAGAGAATTGACCAACTGTGTCTTTCTCCTTAGTTACAGGTCCAATAGGTTGTCCAAATTTATTGCATACTATAGTCTCACGTGCATCAAAATCTCATACATGAATGCCATGCATCATTGTTGGACCTCTTTTCTTTGTAGTAGATATAACTAATATTCAATATTCACAATTACATAAAATTAGAATTTTGACAATCAAACAACAAAAACACAATAATGTTGTTAAGTAAATTAAGCTAACCTGCTTTCTTTTGTAATTCAGAGCCATCACATTGTTCTTCAACTTGTTCAACAATCTCGTTTTCAGATTCATCTTCACTATCGAACCCTAATTCTATCCTATTTTCACTATTTCCAAACATAATATGCTTAGTGTCTTCATTTTCATCATCTACAAGACCATGTTGTTCTCTTTCATATTCATTCAAATTTGTAATCATATAAACAAAGTTTAAAAAAGGCAAAATATTATTTAAAAGCTGGACTATGTCTTACTATCCCCTTATAATTCAAATCAAGTATCATAGTCTAAAATCTACACGGTTTTACAGTCAACTTCACAGTTCTAAAATGTCAATTATTAAAATTATATGCAAGTGTGCTACATTGGTTCTATAATGTCTTTTTGTCTATACAGATTTCAGGTGTGCGGTCTCCAAGTTTAAGGTTTATGTGATTTGGTGGCACTATGTATGTTGGTACAGGTTATGCAATTAAGTCATATATGGCCTTTACTCATGTGGTCCTCTTACGTCACTGGGCCAAGGAATGTTTCGAGATTCTGGCCTTGGTTTTAGGGTGTTTGGCACTGCGCCAGTGGGTGTTAGTGTTTCGCATTGGACCAGTGTCATCCTCTTCCATCTCATTCTTAATATTTTCAAATATCACGGTTATATTACCTTGGAATCCCGCGTCATCCTCTTCCATCTCATTCTCAATATTTTCAAATGTCACTGGTTCTATGTCTTCATCATCATTTTGAGCACCATCACACTCCCTATCTACGTTAATCTTATCTACAATCACGAAAGAGCATATATGTAAAATAAATTAACACGAGATTTTTTTTACTTACTAAACATAATATATTATAAAATGATACATATGTACCTTAAGATCTCATGTCAAATAAGCTTCTCCTTGGTCCATTTGATATATTTTTTGTAGCAGAGTTCATCTCCCTTGAATTACAATTAAAATCCCCATTTTGCCTTAATGCCCCTTTTTTACTTAACATCAATTGATCCATGCTAATTGTTGCACTTGATTGATTATTTTTTGATGCATTCAGATCAAGAGACCTCCCATTTCGCAGACAACCATCCCTAGCTGGTAACACACGGGGCACATGCGGAGCACTTACTCGTTTCTTTGTTAGATTTGCATATCTGTTCATAGCCATCGGCGCAATATATTGTGGACGATGTTGCTATAACATTATAAATTTCATTAAAGAAGAAAACTATTGAAAGAATGAAAGATTTTTATTGTGGTTACCTTTTGGCGTTGTTTAACGCGTGTAGCTACTTCATCATTATCTTTCTCACTGTCACACAAGGATTTGGATAATATTCTACACTTTTGTAAACTTTTTTCTTTTTCCTTTTATTTGTTTTATCGCCTTTTACTAAACTTGTAAAAGACTTGGCAATAGTTTTAACTCCCAATTGTCGCAATCTTTCTTGATTCTCCTGAACCCTTAACATTTTACTTCTCTCATAATAATTCATTTTGTTGTGTGAATTGTGTTCTTGCATGCGTTTTTTTTCCAAGAGTGACTTGCTTACGGTCAAGCTTACGGTCAATCAACTATCAAAAACAACGTTCTACCAGTAGCAAATACTTATTAGACACCTGTCATTAAAGCTAAGAGGGCAAAACAGAGAAGAGTTCATATACATATCCAACTACTAGGTTATCAAAAATATCATTTATAAGTGAACCACTTTGATACCAAGTACTAGATCAAAGACTTGTATACACTTAAAAACTTGTGTGAGGAACCATATGAACTTGCAAAAAAATCAATTTAACTACGACAAGACATGAAAACTAACACCTACTCAAGACTGTTTTTTTAATGAAAATTCCTAAAAATAGATAAAACACACATGTACGCTTTTGAATTCCAACAACATCTCAATAAATATAAAATATGAAATCTTTTAGTTGACCAAGTGATACTGATTCACATGTAGCAGCAAAATTTAGTTTTGGACAAAAGTCTACCATATCTAAATATAAACAAAGACAACGTTACATCTTCTTAATCAATCACCTATAAACATACATTGATCGTTTTCACTTTTAGAACACAATGCATTTTATGCTTACTTGAATGGTGAAATGGTGAATTGGTGAATCTATTTTTTGTACATACTGCTCTATTTTTCATGCTTACTTGAATGCATTTTATTATGATTAAATAGTGAATTGATGATCTATTTTTTATACATATTTTGATCTTAGACCACTTATCACGTTATAATGGTGAATTGGTGAATTACTGAAAATACTTACTGACATGGTGAAATATAAACTGATCTTACATACCGATCCAACATGTTATAGCAGTAGTAGTATTGAAACTTGAAATACATACTGATCTATCTTTTTATTAATTTGTGACTTGAAATACATACTGATCCAACATGTTTATATACCTACTATAAAATTCTTTAGCATGTTATAGTAGTAGTATTAGTAGTGAAAACTTGAAATACATACTGATCCAACATGTTTTATACATACTGATCTATATTTTTTATTACTTTGTGACTAATTACATGTCTTACCCGATAACCCGATAAGCCCAACCTAATAAACCCGACAACCCGATAGACCCAAACCCGATAACCGGATTCCTTATAGGGTCGGGTTGCGGGTCAAATTTTCTTTTTGAAAACCCGATAAGACCCGACCCGATAAGGCTCAAATCCGACCCGATAACCCGATTGACACCCCTAATAGCAACTATATATGCATTACCCAAGGGTTTTGTTTAAGTTATACATTAGGTAAATGTGCTTATACGAAATATGAGTTATACATATGAAAAGGACTGGTGACTTTTTGGCTACATTCATTTTATGAAATGCCCATGTTCAATCTTAAATATAATGGTGAAGTACAATTGAATAACCCATTGAGTCCAAACTAGTATCGGTTGTTTGCAACTATCACGGTAACAAAATTTTATATCAACTTTGAAACTATAAGCAAATTTCATAACAAAAATGAATAAGTCACAAAAATAATACAACACATACT
The DNA here is from genome assembly GCA_019973895.1 of Chrysanthemum seticuspe. Classification (NCBI taxonomy): domain Eukaryota; kingdom Viridiplantae; phylum Streptophyta; class Magnoliopsida; order Asterales; family Asteraceae; genus Chrysanthemum; species Chrysanthemum seticuspe. Next base: position 164,080,005 of record BPTQ01000001.1, on the reverse strand, counting down.
TGATAAGACTTTAATTCTAATTTTTAGTCTTTCCAACTAATGAAAAAGCACTTTGTAACAGTTATAACTATGAAATATATACAATATATATTCACTTGTTTAATTTGAAAATCTAGTTATAAAGTAGCATGGTGTCGTAAATGTTTTAGAACATTTCAAAGTGTGAACCTTTGTACTATACCTCACTGACCGGTAGAAATCTTGAAATTGGTAAGTAAAAGTTCAATAGATAAACTGAAATACTTGTTCATATTCATACTTAAGACTCATGTCCTTGTTCCTCTAATTAGATATTGCTAAAGCGAGACCCCGAGAACCACAAACTCAATGTGTTTATATTTTTGTATTCATCTCACAACAAGAGGTATCTAATGCTATTGTAATACAATAACAAAGAGATGAGCATCATAAACTACTATAACTTACTTTGTTTATTAATCAAAATTCAACATTTGAACCTAATCTAAGAGTCATTTTCTCTATTAAAAGCAATAAATATTAGTGCACTTACTGGGGATTTTTATCGAACACCTTGTGTTAAATAGAAAAAGTAAAAACATATCATCAAATAACAACAACAAAAGTAAATATTGAACAATTATTTAGCATACTAGACTCATATAACACATATTTTGGAAGTTTAAATTCAAAAATTTGATGTAAACATTGAATAAAGTTACCTTTTGAAAGTGGAAGCAAGTTCAAGCAAAGGGGGAAGGCTGAGGGTTGTGACTTGAAGAAATTGTAAGGAGGGAAATCTATTAGGAGATAAAGTAACATTAAATGAGGGAATTCAAAATTTTCATTGGAATGTTAGAATGAAAAAAATGGCACTTCATTTTTAGGGTTGGGGATTTTTGGCGAAAACTTAGATTCGGGATTTTGGGTGGGGGTTAAAGACTTTATTCACTTTATGTTGTTATAATACATTCATTAGATATGTTTCTATTATGTCTTTTTTTTTCTTAGATTATAACTAGACATATCAATTAAAATAATTTGTACTGACTGTTATCTTTCATGTTTAAAAAGGCAACACTTAGCAAAAACGTTGCGTTTCTCTACAATATTTGCAACACTTACAAAAAAGTGTTGCATAAATTTCCAAAATGCAACACTTATTACATAAATGTTTCTTAATTAATATTATTATCTAAAAGGCAACAATTTTCTGAAGTGTTGCTTTTAAAGTGTTGCATTAGGCTCATTTTGTTGTAGTGACAATAATGAAGCTAAAATGATGCTTTATAATGCTTTACCTAGAAAAGAATATGAAAGAATTTTTATGTGTGAAACCGCAAAAGAGAATTGAGAATCTTTAATTATTACACATCAAGGAAATTCACAAGTCAAGGATAACAAAATTGATCTTCTTGTTCAAAAATATGAACAATTTGTTATCCCTGAAGATGAAACCATTGATTGTTGATTTCCTCGCTTTAATACTATTATTACTTCGCTTACTTTAATACTATTATTACTTCTCTTAAAGCACTTGATGAAACTTTTCGTAGTAAGAACTTTGTCAGGAAATTTCTTAGAGCACTCCATCTGAAGTGGAGAGAAAAGGTAACGGCTATTGAGGAATCAAAAGATCTCTCAATAATGTCACTTGACGAGCTAATTTGGAAACCTCAAAGTACACGAAATGGTGGAGAAAGATTCGGAGATCGTCAAAGGAAAAAGAGAGAAAGTCAAATCCGTTGCTCTAAAAGAAAGAACGGAATCTAGTGATGATGACGAATCTTGCTCCGGTAGTGAAGATGAGGAGTATGCTATGGCCGTTAGCGATTTCAAAAAGTTCCTTAGAAGAAGAGAAAAGTTGGTAAGGCAACCGCGAGATGAAAAGAATCCATTCTGAAAAGACCGAGATGACAAAAAGGGAAAATGTGAAAGAAAGTGCTTTAGATACGGTGATACAAGTCATCTAACAGGAGATTTCCCCAAGCCACCTAAAAGCAAAACTCAACGAACTTTTGTAAGTGGTGCTTGGAGTGATAGTGAAGATGATGAAGAATCAAGCAAGGATGAGATCGCTCTAATGGCACATGAATCAAACGAGGTACATTCCGACTCATCTTATTCTTTTATTGATGATGACACTTTGCAAAAACAATATAATCAATTGTGTGAGCTTACCTTGAAAATCCTAACTAAAAACAAGTTTTTAAAGACTAAAAAGGAATTTAAAAAATAAATAAATTTATGAGTTAAAAGAAAAGGCAAAATGATTAGAAAAGGGGAAAGCAAATGACGATGGTTGCAAATCATGTCAAGAGCTTAGTGTTGAAATAGAAAAGCTAAAACTCACATAAGAAGTTCTCATTGAACATAACTCTAAATTTAAAAGATTTAACAAAAACATTTCTTGCGCCGATGAATTAGTAAGAATTCAAAAAGTACCAGGAAACAGAAGTGTATTAGGTTTTAATGAAGTACAAATTCCAAATAGTCAAACCAAAATGCCGAAAAAGACAAACAAAATGTCACATCTGCTGCAGTACAGCACGGAGCAGACGGACCCAAAATTAGGGTTCCGTCCGTTGTAAGAATTGGTGTCGTGGTGACTGTAGCAGGACATAAAGTTTGAAAATCAGACCGTAGTGTATTTGTCAAGGTAACAAAGAAAACCAAGGATATTGTTAAACTAAAACATGTTGTTACATTAGGAGTAGGACTTGCTAGAAATGAATTTAGATCTAAAACTACTCAACAACGGCCTAAAACACCTATTGCCAAACGCCCTTTCCCAAGAGCAACTACAACATACAACCCAACTATCAACATGCCGGTTGGAATCAAAACTTCCCTAGACCATATCAAACTCCAAATTACATACCATGGAACCCTTACCCATCATTTCCGTACATGAACTAAGTAAATGGTATATTTAACCCAAACAGACCCATGAGATATTGGATTAGAACCTGATGAATGGATAAAAGATAGTGGATGCTCAAGACACATGACGGGAAAGAAAAACCTCTTCTAAACATACCAAGAGTATGACGGAGGTAATGTCACTTTTGGTAGCAATCTCAAAAGCAAAATTATTTGCAAAGGTACGATCGCTCATAACTCCCTAACTATTGAAAATGTTGCTCATGTTAATAGGTTAGGATTTAATCTAATTAGTATTAGCCAACTATGTGATAAAAAGTATTTAGTACTATTTGAAGAAAATGGTAGTAAAATACTAAAAAATGGTATCACCATAGCTAAAGGAGTTAGGAAAAATAACATATATGTCATGAAAATAGATAGAACATCTAATAACAAACTATGCCTAACAACCTTAGATGATAACTCTACTCTTTGGCATAGACGATTAGGTCAAGCTAATATGAGACTCATCCATAATCTATCCTCAAAAGAGCTAGTTAGAAACCTACCAAAATTGAAATATGATCAACGCTTTTCCGACAATTTCAAAATAGGTAAATAAATTCATAGTAGTCATAAAGCTAAAAACATGGTTTCCACATCTAAATGCCTAGAGCTTTTGCATATTGACTTGTTTAGTCCAACCGCTATAAGAAGCAAAGCATACAAAGTTTTAAACAAAGAAACAATGAGAGTCGAGGAATCGTTGAACATAAAATTTGACGAAAGTCCACCTCCCTCTAAGACATCACCTTTGGTAGATGATGACTTAGTTGAAAGTCAACTTTTTGAATGTCAAGAAATAATTGAAAATGACAAGGAAGATGAACCATTAAATAATAAAATTATAAACATCAAAGAATCCAAAAGTCATCCTTTAGAAAAAGTCATAGGACAACTAAATCAAAGAACATTAAGATCACAAGCCAAAAATCAAAGTAACTACTTTTGCTTTGTATCAACCATTGAACTGAAAAACATAAACCAAGCAATAAAAGATGAATCTTGGGTAATTGCTATGCAAGAAGAGCTAAACAAATTTGTTAGAAATGATGTTTGGAAATTAGTTCCAAAACCTAAAAATCAAACTATAATTGGAACGAAATGGTTTTTCGAAATAAAATGGATGAAAATGGTGTAGTGTCTAGAAACAAAGCTACGCTTGTCGCACAAGGTTATAATCAACAAGAAGGGATTGATTACGATGAAACTTATGCAACGGTAGCTAGGCTCAAGTCTATTAGAATCTTACTTGCATATGCATGTGCTCATGACTTTAATTTATTTCATATGGATGTTAAAAGTGCATTCCTAAATGGGTTCATTAACGAAGAAGTATATGTTGCTCAACCTCCCAGGTTTACCGACTTTGAAAAACCACATAATGTCTTCAAAATTAAGAAGGCATTATACGGACTTAAGCAAACACCAAAAGATTGGTACGATCGGCTTAAGACTTTCTTAGTAGAACAAAAATATACCATGGGATTACTAGATAATACTATCTTTACCAAGAAAAGGGAATCACACATTATTATAGTTCAAATATACGTTGATGACATCATATTTGGATCAACTTGTCAAGAGCTATGTGATTATTTTTCTAAAATCATGCACGACGAGTTTGGGATGAGTATGATGGGTGAGTTAAACTTGTTCCTAGGACTTCAAATTAAACAACTAGAAGATGGCATATTCTTTAACTAATCTAAATACATAAAAGATATGCTTAAGAAATTTGGTCTTGAGGACTCAAAACCAACTAAAACACTCATGTCCTCGGACACAAAACTCAACAAGGATGAGAAAGGTGAATCAGTAGATAGCAATAAATATAGAGGAATGATCGGTAGGCTACTCTATCTCACGGCTAGTAGACCCGACATTATGTTTAGTGTTTGTCTATGTGCTCACTTTCAAGAAGATCCCAAAGCATCACACTTAGAAGCCTTGAAACGGATATTTAGATACATTAAGGGAACGACATGTTTAGGATTATCGTATCCCAAAGGAACGGGTGAAGAAACTATAGTGTATGCCGATTCGGACCATGCCGGTGACTATGTCGATAGAAAAAGTACAAGTGGTATTCGTACTTTTGTTGGACATTATCTCCCCGCATGTTTTGCAAAGAAACAAATGGCTCTAGTTATCTCAACTACTGAATCCGAATACGTATTAGCCGAAAAAGCATGTCAACAAACTCTTTGGATGAAGCAAGCTCTCGTGGATTACGGAATTCATCTCAACGATATCTCTATACTTTGCGACAACAACGGAGCTATTGATCTTAACATATTGAAATCCGCCATCACTTCCTTCGTGACAATGTTCAAAAAGGAAACATCTGAATTCAGAAAGTATCCTCCGAAGATAACATTGCCGACATCCTAACTAAACCTCTCAAACGAGAACCATTTAATCTTCTTAGACTTGGATTAGGATTAATGGAACCAAACATGTAGTTAAAACATATCCTAAACCTTAGAATAACCAAAACAAAACAATTTAGCTTATATCTGCTACTGTTCCCATGGCACCAAATGACCAAACAGAAGAAACCAAAAATTTGGGTCCGTCTGGTCCGTGGTGACAACAGTAGCAAATATTCTAAATACAAAACATCTTCTTCTTCACAATTTACTTTACCAAAATGAACCAACAACATACCTAACTCATTATTAAGGCTTCTTCTCCCACTAATCATTGAAGAAAACATCATTGTAAGTATCCTAACTACATTACTTCTCTTAATTCTGAGTCTAGGATTCTAATTTATGCACAAAACCATTACATGGGGATTATGTATAGTCTTGTACAAAACATGAACTCAATTGGTAAATTTCATAACTAGTTAAAAGATGATCACTATAAGGCATTATTCTAATTAAACAAAAACCCCATGTCAAAATTTTAAAAAGCTTCTCACTTGTAGGAAAACAATTTTTCATTATTAATACAAATAGAAACGTAATTTTTCATCACTTGCATAATGTCTCTTGAATACTAATGCATAACTAATATGCATTCCCGGGTATATTCAAATGAAGCCACATTGAATTAGGAGCGTTTGGGTTATCTCTCGCCTTTTGCCAAACACCCCCATTAAAAACTATTTTATGCATAAAATGAGTCGAGATAACGGCAACTCCAAATTGTTTTCATATAGGCACACACTAGAACAAAAACGCTAAGTTTGTTTTCGTTTTTACTAAAACTTATAAATTCTTGCTCATAGGAAAAAATATGGTAGCCGCAAAATTTTACGACCACAAGGACAATCTTAACTACATCCCTCAACATCACAAAACTAAGAGCCTCACCAAAGAACAAGTTGAAATCTTTAAGAGTCTAGAGAAAAGTATTTCCATGAGGGTAGGACCATTCATTCCTCTTTTATCGATGAAACTAATCTTCATCAAGAACTAGCCACTATCAACTTCGATTGTCTCCTTGACATCGATGAACCAATTTGTCCTAGGTTTGTCCTAGAATTCTATGCTAGTGTTGTCTCTTTCACAAATGAGGATAATCAAATGGCTCTTAGGTTTAGGATCAATCAAAATGACTACTCCATTTCTCTAAACCAATTTGCTCAAGTGCTAGGAATTCCTTGTTGTGGTACATGTGTTTACTCGGATAAGTAGTCATTCACTATCCTTGATGCTATCCATGACCGCTCTCTTCCTTACCAAACTCCTTTGGTAGAGAAGGACGTCATTCGTTAGCACCTCTTCAATGAAAGGGTAGAACCAACCCATGTCATTCGAGCGGGAAAGGAAGTCAACCGATATCCATACGGTATGGAACTCAATGAGCTCAAGACCGAATTCAAAAATTGGGAGGAACTCCTTAGAGCCAATGTCATTAGCACCATAGGAAATAGAGACCATATCAATGCTTGCCTTTGTCACATGCTCTACAACCTGTCCACTCGTCAACCATTCAACTTAGCTTACTATATTCCTAGGAGAATGGTAGATATCCCTACTCAAGGCTCCGTTGCTCTTCCATACGGGATGCTACTCACCCGTCTCTATAGAGCATTTGCACCCATTCCACCAAGTCCAAAACGGTTGAAGCTAGATTATTCTCTCATCCCTTACATATTTGTGCCCTTGAGCAATGAGCGAGTGTCCAAGACTAAGGCAAAAGGTAAGAGGCCAAAACCTCCAACTCCTTTATCATCATCATCAAATAGCTCCGAAGACGGTTTCCCCAACTCTCTGATACAATCTCATGAGTACTATGCATCTCTTCCCGAGATTGAGAACGAATCGACAGAGTTCAAGCAAACCAAGGGGATGTTCAAGTGCCTTGGAAGGATGATGACAAAGATTTACAAAAAGTTAGATAAGTGAGGTTTAAGGGAGTGTTTGGAACAAGACAAAAACAATGATGTATGATATTATTTGGGTGTTTTTTCTTTGTAGGATGATAAACTAACTTGAAACATTGATGTATGCTAACCGGTTCATGCAGGGGGATAGCACACTGGTGTTATCAAATTTTACCCATTTTCACTTATATGTGAAAATCATTAGCCCTTGTTGAAAATCAATGCTCCACTATGCTTGTATATGCGTTATTGACTGTTCCTAACTAGAAATAGTTATTGCCATATGTTTTAAGAAAAAATTTAGGTTTCGGAAAAGTCCCCGATGGTCAAAAAACGGGTACGTGAAGAATTGTGGGCACCACGGATCAGACGACACCAATTTTTTGGTTCCTTCTGTTGGTAATTTTGGTGCCGCCAGACCTGTACAGGAAGACCAGACGACACCAAAACTTTGGTTCCTGATAACGCTACACGCGTCGTTCGGGGTCAAAGGAACTTCCTTTTCTTCGAGCAAGTTTTATAACACCCTAGGCAGTGAACCTAATCGTTGTAGTGTAGTATTAGGGTAAGCCACAGGTATTGATATCGTTCTCTAGGGGAATAAGAATGCTAGTGAGAAGTTACTACGCTAAGGTTGGGGTTGAAGAATATTATTTTTTTATCTTTTTATGTTTTTTAGGAAATGGAAAGGTACGAATCTCGGGGTTTGGATTTGGGGGTTGGTATTTCTACCGATTACTCTACTTATCTAATTATCTAATCTAAGGTGTATGTAGTCTATGTCTAATTATTGTGTGCTCGTATGATAGTTTAAAGATGTGTTCACTTAGGTTTTATTACTCCTTAATTATCTCCTATTGATGGTTGAATTGTCACGTCCTTATTCTTAATCGCGTTGTGTGTCTAAAGTCGTAGGGTATGCGTTTATCCCTAACTCTTTGAACTTACCAAAGGGTCTCGTCTACAAAAACCTCTAGGGATTATAAACTCTAACTCTAAGGCCCTCTTTGGATGGTTTAACCTACAACCGCTCTAAGTGCTATAGCCTAAGGTTCACAAAGATTAATCAAGCATTAATTACACAACGAATGATCTATCGCATTACTAGATCATTAATCAATTAAGATAAGAGACAACCAATCAATATTTAATAATTAAGTTTCATATTCCCTAAGCAAACACACAAGTAAATTAGCCGGACATGGAGAACATGCAAGCATACACACAAATAATTGAAGACATAATTGAATTAATGAAGTAAAACACTTATCTTGATTTAAGATAGGGTTTGGAAACCCTAAAATACTGTACAAGACAGTCTTGGTTCGGTTTTAGGTTTTTACTCCAAAAGACTACACACACATACTAAAAAATCCGGATTCTATATATAAGATTACATATGCGACGGCGTCACCTTATGATTTGTGATGCCGTCGGGTCGCCGTCATTAGGATTTCGTCTTGGCCATGTTAGTCTTGCGACGGCGTCACCTTGTGCTTGTGACGCTGTCCTCTTCAGCTTCTGACGCCGTCTGGATCAAATCTAGGCCGTCTGAGTTGCGACGGCCTACTCTTTTAAAGCCTGACACCGTCACTTGAAAATAAGAAATTTGGATTATGTGCCGTCACAAAATGCTCCGACGGCGTCGCAGTTAAGCAGTGACGCCATCACCTTGTAATTCAGCAGCTTGAGTGTCTCGATTCTTGACTTTGGCCATTTTCTTCGTATATCCGCGCCTTTTCGTCCAAATAAGTGCCATTACAGCAATTTGCCTTCAAGAGACCTAAAAAGTGAAAAGGAACGATATTAAGTAATAACGGATACAAAAGTGATCAAATAAGGGCTTAAACGACCCCTTAAAAAGGTACATTTTAAAACCTTATCAAATATCCCTACACTTGGTATTTGCATGTCCTCAAGCAAATGTGCTTTTAGCCAATTAATTTATAAGTTAGGGGTCATGAAGCATTGGTTTAAAACAGTCCACAACACATATAAGCCCCGCAAAAGTCATAATAAGCACAGAAATTACATACTAGCACCTCACATGGGGTGTTTGGATACTCACATCTCTCTCGGGTGTATATGAAATATAACAAGTTGGAAATGGAAGATAAACACTCATTAACCGGTCCTAGTACATAGATTACCATAGGCTTGAGAATAGATCAAACCTCCATTGCTTTGGCATAAGCACCTAGGAAAGACTATCAAAGAGGTCTTTAAAGGGTTGTAATGTTAGGCTTATGGTAGGGAAACAAAGGGTTTGGTGGGATAGGCTATTTAGTGGTGGCAAGTCAAAAATCTCTATGTTACAAGCATACGAAGAATGGCGTTGCTAAGCCAAGACTCGACACTCTAGACTCTAGATAACTAAAACAAGCAAACATAAATTTAAAGGATAGATGTATTATGGTAGCCCGTATGTTTTTTTTTTTTTTTTTTTTTTTTTGAACACTCTATTTTTTTTCTTTTCTTTTTTCTTTTTTTTCCATACACTTTTACTCTACCATCCTCTACGGTAACATCAAAATGATAGGGATTTATAGGCACATCCCTACACTTGAGTTTTTATTACTCTAACACTAATTTGACCCGAATTGAAAAGATCAAAACACTTGGGGTACGTTATTACGCAAATAAGGGAATTTAACGTTCCCTTCCAGTCATTTCATAAACTTTAACTTTTTCCCATGAGTTCCAATCGTCCCAAAACTATGTACAAAAGATATGACTTGACTTAGCAACTCATGCAAGCAACTAGATAATTGAACTAAGGGTTTAGGGTGATAACAATAATGCACTAAAAGTGAGTGCATACAAGGTAGGCTAAGGCGATTTGGGTGTATATTTGGGGGTGGGGTGTAAACAATGCTCTTCATTGATATTCCGGAAAAACCGAAACATCACGAGAACCACGAAAAGGATAGGCTCTGAGGGGTTAACTGGGGGTATCGTGTACTAAAGATGAGTACAACGCAAAGGTGTGGGGAATTACTCAACCGATGTGGAAGAAGTAATTATATTACGGGTATCAAACAAGGGTTATCCTAATGCCTCTTATCATTTAGTTATTCCTAACTACACAAGTGTAGTCTTACTAGCGATCTCGGGATGCATCACAAAACAATTTCTAGAATCTAATATACTACCAGTTCACACTCTAAGCATTAAAGGTGAATGCTTTAATTCCTACTAATCTAAGGGCGATCCTCACATTTTGGGTGGAATTTGGGTGGTAAAGGGTTTTTGTGCTAGTCATGCAACTTCCTATCCGTGAGACGCTTTTGTTAAGACTAATGGCCCACTCCTATATGACATGAAAATTTTTAAATTTGGTGCCAAAATTACCCTAACCGACATTTTCTCATGGTTTGTTACACAATTACAATTGGAAAAAGAAAATAGTCAAGGATAAGCATAGTTTCAAAGTTCCCGTTTTGTTTTCCCTCCCTACACTTAAACTGAACATTGTCGCCAATGTTCCCCGAAAGTATCAAAGTTATGATAATGGAAGGTAATTAAAAACGAAAGAAACTAGTATTCCCCTGATTAGCTCGGTAGGATCCGTGTGAGAAGTAGTGGTTAAATCCTTTCCAAGAAAAATGTATGCGTGAAAAGCTCCTTCCAATCTTTTATTTCTTCTTCTTGATAAATAAAACCTGCACACTTGAAGAAAACAAACGAAACCTTCGCTTAAAATCGGCGGTAATAATATATATAAGACTCTACTAAACTAGGATATAATGCTTGTGGAATGGATGTTTACAGAATTTCTGAAAAATTAAGACCTGGAAAATTCCAAAAATTTATAAGTAGCTCAGAAAACGAGAAAAAAATAATCTGTTGTTTTTACTCCTTCCTGACGCCGTCAGGTTGCTATCCTGACGCCGTCAGGTTATCCTGACAAAAACTGGTCTGCGATTTTCTGGAAAAAATTCAGGAAAATTTACATCTTTAGAATCTGGAAAAATTTCTGCAAAACATCCATTATGACTCGATACAAGCATTTGACTCGAACAAACACACATATATATCTTTTAACTAATTGCTATTCTCATGTTTACGTTTCTTTTGAAAACGTGTGTAATCCTCCCTACACTTATCCTTTATGTAAAATACCTTTATATGCAATTAAGACAAGGTTAAAAACAAAATAAAGCATTTTTACAAATTTAAACATGAGAATAAGTAATCAATAAAAGATATATGACACAAACAAGCAAACAATTAAGCATGAGTTGCCTCCCACGAAGCGCTTTTCTTTATTTAAGAGTCTTGTAGCTAGACTCGTAGTCGTGCTCCTACGTAACTTCATTACCGTCACCTCCTTCCTTCGCTTTCCCTTCGTCAAAAGGGCGCAGACGTTGTATGCTTACCGTGGATTCCTTGCCAACGTCGTCTATTATGGTGACGGTTTTATCCTCTGGATTGGTTCCCTTAACTGTAAAAGGCCCAAACCATCTTGGTTTGTTTCTACCTCGTAATGCCCTTATCCGTGAGTTGTACAGAAGTACTTTTTCTCCCTTTAGAAATTCCTTAGGGTTCCTTTGTGCCTTTGGTATCGAGGTGGGATTATTTCCTAACTTCTTATCGGGCTTCCACAATGTTGCATACAATCCTTGAACCATAAAATCCCTAAGCCCTTTTTTCCAATCATTCATTTTCTTCTCAGCTATATTGCTAGGGGCTTGTGGTTTTTCACCCGTAATCATCTCCATGATCTTAAGAGGATATCTTGGAACGATGGGTATTCTAGCGTACCCTTTTCCGCTTTTAAGTATCATGATGCCCTCCCCGCATTTGATGGTTGCCTTGGCGGTGGCCAAAAATGGTGTCCCAAGAATGAGTGGCATGTTTCTATCTTCCTCAACATCAATGATCACGAAAACCACCGGATAAACGATATTAGCCACCTCTATTAGAATATCCACCGCGATTCCTATGGGGTAGACATAGGTGTGATTAGCTAAGGAAAGTCTAAGATCGGTCTTGGTTGGCTTCTCCTTAGTCAACTTATTATAGATTGATAATGGCATTATGTTCACATCAGTCCCCTGATCAGCTAAGGCATTTATATTATCAATATCACCTATACTACAAGGAATCACAAAGTTCCCTGTGGTGTCTCGTTTTTTTGTTAATGGTTTTTTTAGAACCAACTCATACAGAGGTCCCATAGGCAGGGCGTCATACTCTTCTTCTGTAATTTTTCCTTCAAGGGCTTCCCTAAGAACCTCATTGTACCTAAAGTTGTTTACTTGGTTTGCAATGGTTTTTCTGTTAATTTCGTGCTTAAGGTAGTACTCAATGGTTTCAGGCTCATCATTAGGTTCAGGTTCCTCCCTCTTACTTTCCTCAGTTTTCCTCACCTCAACCTTTCCATCCTCAGGCATGATGGAAATGGCATTAACAAACGAAGTGGTAGGACAATCGTTGCTTCTTATTAGTACCTTTTCGGGAACTTTTTTTTTTGGTATATTCTTTTACCAGGTTCATCATTTCCGTCATTTTTGCTTGCATTTCCTCTCTCTGCCTATAAACCTCCTCTTCAAATTTGGCTAATCTCTCCGTATGAGCTGCCATGTACTCCCTCATTTGTTCCTTAAAGCTTGGTGAGAGTGGTATTGGGGAAGTAGAGCGGAAGCGCCTTTCGGAATTGGGGTTTTTCTCACGACTTGGGGATTCCGAAAAAGGTGTTGGGTGGTTGGTGGAATTGGCGGAATTCACTGCTTCTCGAGGGATTTGTATGGAAGCTCTATTATGCCTTTCCATAAGATAATCAATCCCTCTCTCAATAGCACTCATTTTCTCCTCGGTGATGTCGGAGGATTCAAGAGGAGTTGATATGGCATTAACCACGTTAATAGTAGTTTCAGGAGATTCATTCCAGTCTTCGTGGCTTTGCTCAGCAAGCTCTTCCATAATATCCCAAGATTTCTCTGCATTAAAGTCGCTGAGCCTTCCACCGGCGGCTTGATCAATGGATCGTCGAGTGATGAAATCGATATGGTCATAGAATATTTGGATTTGAAGCCAAAGATCAATACCATGATGGGGGAGTTTACGGAGTAGGTCCTTGAATCGAGTCCATGCTTTGTAGAGAGACTCACCTCGAAGTTGTTGAAACGTCAAGATATCTCGCCTACGTTTAGTGGTTCTTCCCGGTGGGAAAAATTAAGCAAGGAAGCGAGAGGTGAGATCATCCCAACTTGAGATGGAGCCGGCGGGAAGTCACTCAAGCCAATTACTAGCTTGGTCCCGTAGAGAGAATTGGAAGAGACGCAGGCGCGTGGTCTCCCGAGTAGTAGCATCAAGGTCAATGGAATCGACAATTTTGAGGAAATCCCTCAGATGCTGATTAGGATCTTCGGAACGAAGTCCATGGAATGCACATCCGTTTTGCACCAACCGGATGGTGTCGGATTGCAGGGCCGTAGTTTGGGCTTGGTCGGGAAGCTCAATGGTGTTCCTATAGCCTAGGTGGCTTGGTCTCGAGTATTCACCAAGAGTACGGGATCTTGGCGGGTCATTTGGTGGTAGGTTGATGAATGGTGGTTGGTTATCACCTTCCATGATGAAAAGTGATGAGGTTACGAACAAAGGTCAAGAAGAAGGGGGATAGACTACGAGAAAGCTAAAAATTGATAAAAATTTACTTGATAGGAATCAAGCAAAGAAACCTAAACGAGGTGGACTACTAACTAGCTATTCTATTCCCCGGAAGCGGCGCCAAAAACTTGATAACGCTACACGCGTCGTTCGGGGTCAAAGGAACTTCCTTTTCTTTGAGCAAGTTTTATAACACTTTAGGCAGTGAACCTAATCGTTGTAGTGTAGTATTAGGGTAAGCCACGGGTATTGATATCGTTCTCTAGGGGAATAGGAATGCTAGTGAGAAGTTACTATGCTAAGGTTGGGGTTGAGGAAGATTATTTTTTTATCTTTTTATGTTTTTTTAGGAAATGGAAAGTTACGAATCTCGGGGTTTGGATTTGGGGGTTGGTATTTCTACCGATTACTCTACTTATCTAATTATCTAATCTAAGATGTATGTAGTCTATGTCTAATTATTGTGTGCTCGTATGATAGTTTAAAGATGTGTTCACTTAGGTTTTATTACTCCTTAATTATCTCCTATTGATGGTTGAATTGTCACGTCCTTATTCTTAATCGCGTTGTGTGTCTAAAGTCGTAGGGTATGCGTTTATCCCTAACTCTTTGAACTTACCAAATGGTCTCGTCTACAAAACCCTCTAGGGATTATAAACTCTAACTCTAAGGTCCTCTTTGGATGGTTTAGCCTATAACCGCTCTAAGTGCTATAGCCTAAGGTTCACAAAGATTAATCAAGCATTAATTACACAACGAATGACCTATCGCATTACTAGATCATTAATCAATTAAGATAAGAGACAACCAATCAATATTTAATAATTAAGTTTCATATTCCCTAAGAAACCACACAAGTAAATTAGCCGGACATGGAGAACATGCAAGCATACACACAAATAATTGAAGACATAATTGAATTAATGAAGTAAAACACTTATCTTGATGTAAGATAGGGTTTGGAAACCATAAAATACTGTACAAGACAGCCTTGGTTCGGTTTTAGGTTCTTACTCCAAAAGACTACACATACATACTGAAAAATCCGGATTCTATATATAAGATTACATATGCGACGGCATCACCTTATGATTTGTGACGCCGTCGGGTCACCGTCATTAGGGTTTCGTCTTGGCCACGTTAGTCTTGCGACGGCGTCACCTTGTGCTTATGACGCCGTCCTCTTTAGCTTCTGACGCCTTCTTGATCAAATCTAGGTCGTTTGAGTTGCGATGGCCTACTCTTTTAAAGCCTGACACCGTCACTTGAAAATAAGAAATTTGGCTTCTGTGCCGTCACAAAATGCTCAGACGGCGTCGCAGTTAAGCAGTGACGCCGTCACCTTGTATTTCAGCAGCTTGAGTGTCTCGATTCTTGACTTTGGCCATTTTCTTCGTATATCCGCGCCTTTTCGTCCAAATAAGTGCCATTACAGCAATTTGCCTTCAAGAGACCTAAAAAGTGAAAAGGAACGATATGAAGTAATAACGGATACAAAAGTGATCAAATAAGGGCTTAAACGACCCCTCAAAAAGGTACATTTTAAAATCTTATCAGTTCCGCCTGTGTAAAAAATTGTTGCCGCGGTGACTGCATGTAATTTTCTAAATTTCGCTAATTTCAACATTCCAAATTACCATAATTTACTTCTAGGATAGTTTTTACTAGTTTTTATCCATATTAGAACTAGTTTAACACACTTAGACATATACGGTATCCATTTCCCACCAAAATTCAAAAATTTCAAAAATTCACCCAAGGAACCCTTTTTCAGAAAGGAAGGAACCAAAAATTTGATTCCTTGTAATACGTGGGTGATCTGATTCTCAAGATCCTACAATTATTAGAACACATTTATTGCATATCTTTGTCTCTTCACTCCATCCTTCTTGTATGGCTTGACTTAGATGGTATGACTAGCATTAAAAACACTTCCAAATCATTAGAAACCTCCTTTCTTCTATGGTTTAACATCAAATCAAACACATTTCTCCATAATCTCATAATCCTATAAATTAAGACCTTCTACGATGATCATCCTCACACACTTCCAATTTCTCTCATCTTCTACTAGAACAAGCTTAAGCAAAAATGACTAAGTCATCCACCTCTTCTCCATAAAACAAACCTTGCAAGAAAATGGCTAGAATTAGTATTAGACCATGTTGCTTTCTCAACATTAGCTCATCTTCCGATTCCTCTCCCCTAACCATCTCATCTCCCGTAAGAGATGAGAATTCCACCTCCAAAATCACCTATTGTAGTCACCACTCCACCACCAACAAAAACTCCCATTTATAGCTCTCCGCCACCGGCTCCCATCCAAACATCCAAGTCACCATCACCTCCTAAATCTCCAACTCTCATACCATTAGAGCTATTCTCCACACCACCTACATATCCAGACCCATTTTTGGAGGACTTAGAGGACTTGCCTCCTAGGCCCAATAATCCACCTCCACTACCATCCTTTGGTACAATTGAGCGAATAGCTCATGAGTCTCCACGTCCATCCTTTGACCCAAACGCCCCGTTAGGGCCTCAACCTCGTCTTTTCCATCCTATTCACAATGACATTCATGGACTTTTGTATGGGTACCATGCCCTACCTCTAACATCCTTGTCTCCTCATATAGAGGACATCAATGAATCCATGTGGGAAGATCACCCACATTCTAAAGCGGAGATAGAAGCCGAGCTAAACCAACTCCACAACTTCTCCAATATGGTGGACTCTCACCTTAGTGAAACTATGCAAATGCAAAATGCTTTGCTAGCCTCCCTAATCACTCCAACCAGCAACACCAACAACTCCACCATTCCACCACCACAAAATCATGAACCATATTACCCACCTAGACACGGTTGCTCAAATTGTGAGCGGACCGTCCATATTAGCGAACGGACCCGGGTGATGGTCCATGAGCTCCAAGATGAAATGAGGTTCATCCTCAACCACAACCTAGAGCGAATCAACGCTCTTGCTCATCCACCACCTCAATAGGAGGGTCTTAGTTTATCTTTTAAAATTCTAAGTTATTTTTTATTTTTCTAGGATTTTCTTTGTATTTTTCTAATTTTCTAGGTTTTTCTTTTAAATTTTCTAGGATTTTCTTTATGTACTAACACATCATTGCGTTCCATTTCATGATTTTCACATCATGAAAATTTTAACAAGTGAATGGTGTTTCTTATATTTTTGTTGATTGTTACTTGGTGGTTGGAAATGCTTATATACCTGTGATGATGCTTATTACTAACATCTTTTTTGTAGCTTTTTCACAATCCATGTATCTTTCTCTTGGCACCCAATTTAGGGGGAGCATTGGCTAAGGGGGAGATAATGGCTCGGGCTCATTACATCTTCCGCCTCGCCTATTCTTTTTGTTTTGACAAAAAGGGGGAGAAATATTATAGAACTTGGACTTGGACTTTCTTAAAAGTCAACTGCATACTTTGACTTTCTGAAAAGTCAACATCATACTTTGACTTATGAAAAGTCAAAATTGGACATACTAGTACTGTCATCTTTATCTAACTCACTAGTTCTTTCAAGTTCTAAAATTAATCTCATATTTTTATAACTCTTGTACAAACTTTACATCTTTTATAAAAATAAAATTTATGTTTTGTCCTCAATAAAAAGGGGAAGATTGTTAATACAAATATCGTCATTAAACGTTATTTATATTTTATGATCTTCACCTAAGTTTTGTTAACAATAAAAGTAAATTTAATTTTTGTAAAGCATAAAGCTTGTCAAGATTAATAGATATTAAAACAAGCGTTTCCTTAAATAATATCTTCATCACTCAATCATTTACATTTTGATTAAGTCATATATCATTTAACTTTGATATCCCTCTAAACCATAATGTATGTTAACAATTTTAGATCAAGCATGTTTTAGTTTCTTAAAACAAAACATTACATATGTATTTACATTTAACATATTTTTAAAAATAGAAAACAACAAATGACATCATGTGGTGCATCCTTGAAATCTCTAGAGGATTTCATAAGATATTTTGTGTGGATTTGGACTCTACATATCTTACAGATCTTGGTTAGATTTGGTTGACTTTGGTAAGATTTTGGTAATCTTGTTTTCAGACCTGACGGCACCAAAGGTTTACACGAGCGGAACCAATTATTTGGTTCCGTGGTCCATCGTGACTGCAGAATGTTTTGGCTATAAATAGCAAGCGAAACCAAGTTGTTTTCTCATCCGTTTCTAGCATAATCACATACATTCCTTCTCTCTAACATTTCTAACTCAGTTTCATATAATTATAGTGATCCTCGTTTGTAGCAAAGATGATCAAGGCATATTCAAGCTTCAACAAATAGTTGGAAGTCTTGTTTTGTTATGTTGTTGTATGATCTAGTCTTGTTCATACATCATTGTTGTACCAAACCATCATAAACTTGTGAGTGTGAGTGGTTAGTATTTTAGTCCTTAAAATACATTATGTGTGGGAGTGGTTGTACCTTTGCAAAAGAACTCGACATCTAGCTTAGTGTCGGAAATAGTGTGTAAGCGAAGTGTAAAGGTTTCTCCGCCGTTGAAAGGAGCTTGTTGACTAGTGATGTTAAACTCTCGAGTTGGAGACTCGGGGAGTGGAGTAGGGCAGGGAAAAAGAGTCCTTACGACCAAACCACTATAAACAACTTGTCGTGGTTTGATTGTTTCTTTCCCTATTTACTCTTTATATATTGCTTGCATATTGTTTGATATATTTGATCAATATCAATTGATCATTACAATAAGTTTCAAAACAAAGATTTTAATCGGTAAACTATTCAACCCCCTTCTAGTTTTTCACATGTTATTTTTTGAGTTTGAGCACTTATGAGATTCCATACAATTAACAACATATTTTTTATCACTTTTATTTTTCCCCCTCAAAAATGGCATATTAATTTTGTTTTTGAAGAAACGTTGACTGAAAAATTTGTCCATTCTGAGTTTTATGGGAAGAGTTCAACATGAACTTTTGTTTTGAACAAAGATGTTTTCAAATACTCCCCCTCAACAAGTAATAATGACTTTTTGAGGTTTTAAGTAACAAGAGGGAATACTTGTTCTTTTGTGCAGAATTATGAAAACATATAAATTTTGATTAATTCTACTCAAAAGTAAGAAGCTTTCACTCCTTATATCAGGATTGTGGCAATGAAGTGTACCACAAGGTCCTTTCTTTACAAGAATGGTTTGTACTCTTATATATGTGCACAAACCATTATATAATCAACAATTCACAAATACAAATAAAAAATAATCAAACAATCCAAATATTACACAACACTAACCAATTACTCGCGATGTTGAAACGTCATAATAAGAAAGCTTGGTCTTCCTCCGACATAGCTCTCCAGCCTTCGCATCTGATCTCGATGTTTCAACCTCTTGTTGATCCTTGTGTTAAACCTATGGACCTCCCTTTGTTCTGATGATTTCCATCGATGTCCACCCTTGTAAAACTTTATATCCTTCAATAGAAGATCCAAGCCATCACGAACCGATTTTAAGGTGTCGTCACAGAACTTATGTATCTCATCAAATGCCATAAAGCAGTTGTGAAGATAGGTGCTTTTATAGACGAAACCGAATTTAGGTTCTTTGATAAGAGTGCTTTGTGAAGCCTTATTGATCTCATTGAAATGAAGTAGTGGTTTGGTGAGATTGAGCTGCTTCTGACAACTTTCCATGCCTAGCTATAGATCTTTAACACGTTCTTGAATTATCACACTTCAGATGAAAACGAGAAGGGAAGTAATGAAAGCCAGTTGTATCTCTGTCGGGAACTGACACATTTTGCGTTGGACCTTGAGGAGATGCATGTCCTCAATGTCGTTGAGTGTCAGCCTTGGAAAGTCAACTTCCGAGAATTCATACTCCTTCTCATCTTGTCTTTTGACCACGATCCGCTTCAAATAGGAGTAATCCCACTTCGTTGCAGTAGCAATGGACATGATAGCGACAATTCTTTGATGATGCTCGACTTCCCCTTGAGTTGTGTTCAATCTACAGCTATGGTAGAAAAGCCTGCTCCTTTCAGGCCAATGATGAATTCCAAACAACGCATACTTGTCGTATGTCACCAGTTTGTCTATGAACAAACTAGTGAAATCTACCTCAATTGACTTGTTGTGATAACTTGCTGCTGGAATGTTGAACGTCAGGGAAGTGGCATATTTCTTATCAACTTTGCTTCCATGTTGAAGAAACTCCAGATCAGTGTTGAAGAAGAATCTGAAAGGGATCTTGGGTTGTTCAGGTTTTCTGATCAATGGTAGGGGCTTGGTTCAATCTGTGTAGTAGGTTCCATGCTTCTTCGGTGTGTAGTCTATGTTGAACTCAAGGTTGCGTAAATCAATATCATTCGACATTGCACGGGAAATGCTTTCGAGATGATACTCGAGCTCAATAGCATTCCTAGATCTTTCTTTAAGAAGGTTGAATGCGTCGTTCTTGATCCTTCTGAGTTCCTTCTTATTCAGTTTCTTAATTATGCATTGAATTTTCAGCTTCTGGTCATGCTCCATAGTTCGACCATCCACTGGTTCTTGATCTTCCATAAGTGGTGGTTGTGTCTTGACCATTTTATCAAGCCAGTCATATTCTTTCATGTTATTGTTGTTTAACCATGCAACGACATTGGGTTTCTTACTTCTTCGGCTTGAGGATGATGATGATGCTGGTCCAGGTCTTGGTGAAGGTTGAGGTTCTGGCTGTTCCAAATCATCACCACCGGTATACAGCGGATTTTGGTACAAACTCAGATTCTTTTGCTTGATCATTTTCTTTAGGCTGGGTTGCTATTCGGGTTGTGGTGGTGGAGGGTTTGACTGGTGGTTGTTGCTGTGATGACGATCCACCATCCTTCTTTTGTTTCTTCGAATTTGGATTTGGATCGTGTTCATCATCTTTCCTCCATCTCTTTTTCTTGCTCACTTCTTCCGTGGATGAAGTTTTAAGTTGTTTTACAACTAGAAGATCATAAAGGTATTTATCGTCTTTATCTATTTGGGCTACTCTCCTAGCCATCTTTATCACGAGTTGAGTGACAAGGTCTTCTCCCGAGACAACTGGGAGTTTGACCGGCATTGTTTGCATAACAACGGTGTTGTAGTGACAATTTCTTTAATCATATGCTTAATCATTGGTTGCAATTGTCTTTTCAACAGCTCCTTTTTTATGAATGTTCTGAGTTAGGAAATGTTAGGTCACCATAAGGATGATAAAACAAGTATATTTATGTGTAGAATGATAAGAGAAAGAGATGAGATGGTTGGATTCTTCACACACTAGAATAACAAAGGTTTAATGCATAAATGAAAGAACCAACTCCCTCATAAGAGGGTTACAAGTCTATTTATAGGCAAGGGAGCTAGGGCAACACTACTAGTCCCTTCCTTATTCACGTTTAGGCCTAAGCATAAGCCTATGGGCTTACTACATAAGCCTAGCTCTAATTACAAACATATAAGCCTAATTCGCAACCTATTACAAAGTAAATGACCGACACTTGATAGTTACACGTGATCCCAACAATATCCCCCTAAGGGTTGGTCATCTAGGTTGCTTGACGTCTTTCCAGCAATCTTCTTTCTTGTGAGTAGATATGCTTTGGTTTCTTTGAGTTTATCAGCTTGACATCTCATGAATCTTTGTTCTTTGTTGTTATGGTGATCATATGTTGTCGTCTGCCTATCGTCTACTTCTATGGTAATTGTGCTTCACGTCTTTCTCCACCATGCTCATAGTTCTTTTGACTTTGAATCTCCAATTTTGTATAGTTCTCAAGTCTTTAAACTTTGTAGATTCTTTGACTTTGACGAAGAATCATCTTTAACTTTTTGTTTCCTTTGATTTTGGTGACAAGTTTCTTTTGATACGATGTTGGTATGAGCATGCGTAGATGGTGTGGTCTTTTCTCCAAGGAACAATCATCAGTACCTGCATGAATATGTTTGTTGAAAATACCAATCGATCACAGTGGACTTTTCTTATAGAATTGACCACTACGATTGTTTTACTGATGAATGTCTTGATTCCATTCACGGTGGTTGGGCACATCAGCCGTCCGAATCCCATTGAGGTACAATAATCATTACATAAAATAAATTCACGTAATGACCCACGTCTTCAGGACTCGATTCATGAAAAGAATCTCCTTGGCGGGATTTCCAGCACTTACAAGTTCGAATGTCGAGAGTATTAATAGCATAGTGTGAAAACACATCTCTAGTTCTTACAAAGGTTGTTCCTGAATTGGAGGCCCTCAAGAAGGTTAACAAGATATACCAAAGCATATCAACAAACCAGGTGAGTCGCTGAAGTATATTGAAGCATCACTTCACTACAGTAGACCGTTTGAAGCAAGTAACCACACTAAGCATAACCCACAAGGGATTACCAAAGTGACCTACTGTCAGGGCTGTTTCCTGGCAGGAGTTTCCATTCAATCACTGAGGATCAGAATTTAGAATCCTCTCATAAATGTTCTTACAAAGATTGCTAAGATCTACGTAGGACTCTAGAATATATCACTTGATTCCTTATTGTTTGAACAACAAGTGATGAAATATTAAGTGTTCCTAAGAGATCTTTTGATAATTCTCGTGGCTCTAGACTCGATTAGTGCGCTTTGGTTTTAGTAGTCGGAGACTAGAGCGGTGTCTCCTATTTGAATATCAACACATCTCATAAAGAGAGGTCGATAGATTATGCATGGTTCCCCGTGAGAATAGAACAAGTTCTTTTTAGAGAACTTTAGTGGCTTAGAAGGTTTAGTGCAGTGCGTCACTGGGTCCATGACGTCTTTGTCTTCAATACTGGTGTCACCTTAGTGACAACCAATAGCATATGAATTGAACTTGGTTTCTGCCCTAAGTTGAACATGTAGAGGGATATTTATTTTTACCCTTTTCTTTAACTTTATTTTTAATTCTTTAACTCCTTCTTTCTCCTTTTCTCATATTCTCCTTTTTTCAATCATACATAAGGACTTCTAATTCTAAATATGGTGATGTCCTTGGGTAGATCCCTTCGGCTCTGGCGGATTATAGGACGTATATTCTCCTTTTTACATCACTAGTTATACCAGCTTGAAATTATTACCCGTCCAGGACAAGTATTTTCGATTACTGACATTTGAAGTTCGTCAATCCATGGGTTATTTCTGAGTTTGAGCACTTTGAGATTCCATACAATTCACAACATATTTTTGATCACTTTTATATTTCTCTCCCTGGTATATGTGAAAACATATAACTTGTCTTTATCAAAACGGACCCAAATAAACCGGAAACGAGCCGTTAATTCCTAATATTTGTGTGTTTCTTAAGTTTATGCATGTGCATGTACGAATATCGCAAAACGGACAAAGAAAAGACAAAACAAAAGAAAACAGGGCATGAGAATGAAGAGTGTGCAAAAGTCAAAGCCGGGAATCAGTTTTACAAGTTTTTGGATCTTGAATGCTCAAAAGCTACATTTTACGGATCTCGGGACATGTTTAGGAAAATTTCACATCTCACCTTTACCTTACCAAAATTACACATCATTACCGTCCAATTTACCATTTTTTCTCTTAATACCTTCACTTTATCCAATTTCACATTACACCCCTCACAATATCAAAGTTGCATTTTTGGTCCTTGGATTTCCACATTTGGCTAATTTAGTCCTTATGGTACTTTACACTTTATATACCAAATCCATGTCCAAAACAAATTAAACACAACCTTACCCATTATTACCTTTAGCCCAAAAGCCCAAACACACCAAATTAATATTACCCGGTTTACCTTAATCCCTACCCATTTACCCCATTTTCCCTCACCTTGTGACCCGGTCAATAAATAAAAATCCCAAGTAAACCAAATACCAATGTTTTCAAACCCGGGTCGACCCGGCCGGTTTAACCGGTCGGACCGGTACCCGGCCACTAAAACGGGTCAAAAAAACCCGGGTTTTTAAAACCGGGTCAACCGGTTAGACCCGCCGGGTTTTGAGTGACCCGGGTCATGAAACCCAGCCGGGTTTGGTTTTTTTCAAATTTTTTTTATGAAAACCGGGTTGACCCGGTTAGACCCGGCGGTCGAACCGGTTGACCCGGTGATCAAACCGGTTGACCCGACCGAAAAAAATAAAATAATAAAAAATGGAAAACCGGGTTGACCCGGCGGTCGAACCGGTGCCCGGTGACTTGACCGGGTCGATTAAAAACCCGGTTTTTAAAACATTGCCAAATACCCACCCGGTCAAACCAATATAAACACCTCAGTCAAACCAAGATCCCGCGTAATTTACCCAATCACTATTCACCACCCCTCACCTCACAGAAAACCCTTGTCCAATTTCTTATGCTTTTAGAGAAATTTTTGTCAATTAATATTTCCTGATTTTAGTTTAATTGTTTTCTTCAGTATATTCTCAGCATTGTAGTTTCACTTTTAATGTAATTTCATTCTCAAGTTTGTATTCTTCAAGTTTTAATAAAAGTTAATTTTACTCTCAGCATTTTCTAAATTTCCTTAAGTGTTTGTTAAAACAGTTCATACTGCTTCATTAGGTTTTATTAAAGTTTGATAAACTCAGAGAAGCTTATAAATAGCTTTTTCTGAGCTTATGCTTTGATTTCATTCACTTTCATATAAAGTCAACGAAAGTCAAATTTTGTTCTTGTTCTAATTTAGTTAAATTTGTGTTAAAAGTTTTATTAGTATTAGTAGTTAAGTCAATATAAGTAAGTTTCAGTCATAAATAATCAATGTTTAATGTTTTAAAATCTGTTCTGATTCATAAAGGGGTGTTTGGGTCAGCTTTTGTTTTATGTCAAAGTCAGTTTTAATCAAATAAGTATTAGACAGATTATGCATGTTTTAGCTTAAAGCTTGTCATAGTCCATTTTATATACTCATGTAGTGTTTAAATCAGTTTGTGAATAAGGTTGTTTCATTTGGCTCACTAGTTTAGAGTCAAAAGTCCATTTCTTAGCTTTTTAAAAAGTTAGAAAATATAACAATTCAGTTTCTGTCATCAGACTTATCAGATCCATTAGCTCTTTTATTTCCTGCTTATTAAATGTAACAATAGCTTTTATGAGTTAATTTGATTCTTGTCTAAATCAGTTTATAGTTATCAAACCTTAGCTTATGGATTTTGTAGCTTAAAACTTAGTTCAAAGTTGCCCCATTCTGCCCATGTTTCTGTCTGCAGGTTCAGTTTTCAGTCCTTATAGCTTATTTATTTGCTACTTATTTGCTTATCTTGTTGCTATAAGTGTCTGATTTTTGGTTGGTAGATAGTTTCTAATATGAGCTTTAGTTGTTTTGCATTTTGAAGCCATTAGGTGCTTATTGAAGAGCTTATTTGGTCTGCTTAAAACCCCCCTTCAGCACCCTTAAGTCTGCTATCACAGCAGACTTGTTATTATTGCTTATTGCTTGAATTTAGTATCTAGCTTATTAGGATAAGTTGCCTTAGGTAAATGAGAACTGCTTCTGCTTATTTAGATTTTAGAAATTCCTTTAGCTTATTCCCATAACTGCTTTAGCTTATTCCCCTTATAAGTCCTTCTTTATTTTTGCCCTAGCTTATTAGTTTAGATCTCAGCTTATTTCTCTTTATTCCATAGTTAGCTAGCTTATCTTTAGTTGTAATTAGCTTATTCATCCTAGTTAAGTTTATTTCTAGCTTAATGAAATTTTAGTCTTAGCTTAAGTTTATAAGTGTGTTTGATTTTAGCCTTCTTAAGCTATCTGTGGAAGCTGTTCTCTTTAAAACTGCTTATTCTTTACTTATTTCTACTTTTTCATTAATTAGTTTTCATAAAATTTCATTACTTTAGCTTAGTTTTAAGTTGGTTAAAAAGAAAAAGCAAAAACAAAAATAAAAAATGTCGCTGCTGCCGGGGAGGTGTGTTAGCGTCCATCGTTTCGGAATTTGAAGTTCGGTGTTTGAAGACCCTCCCTCGGGAGTTATCTCGTTTTTGTATATAAGATACTCATAAACATTCTTCCTAGAGTTTTTAAAGATCCCAAAAAAAATTTAAAACAACAAAATACAAAAATAAAATAAATTGTGTTTCATTGCGTTTTCCATTTTTCCCGATAAACTCAAAAACCCAAAAACATTTGTTTTTCAACTTTTCTTTAAAAGCCCAAAAATAATCTTCGTTATCCTCTTGAATGTTTAATGCTTATCTCCTCATCCTCTAAATTGTTTAATTCTTCACAATTCTCGATTTTTCAGCATTTGATCCCCATGATCCTCGGACCATGGAGGATTTTTATCGTCCATCACTTATCGGTCGAGGAGGACCGATCGTTCCGATATCCATTCCGGGAACCAATTTTAAATTGAAAAATCATATGGTTCGGCTACTTCGCCAACATTGCCAATTCCATGGATTTCGTGACGAAGATGCTAATGAGCACTTGAATAAGTTCTTGTCTATTACTCAATCCATGAAGCAAAACGACAATCTCAAGATAACATCCGTTTGAATCTCTTTCCATTCTCTTTAACCCACGAAGCTAAATCTTGGTTTTATACCCTTGAAAAACATTCAAGTTATACTTGGGAAGATATGTTCCGCAAGTTTCTTTCAAAATACTTTCCATATTCAAAAACGATGCAGCTGAGGAAAGAAATTCTAAATTTTCAGAAATTACCCAAGGAATCCGTATTTGAAGCTTAGGAAAGATTCAAAACGTTATTGCAGAAATGTCCCGATCACCTAATATTGCTTCTTGATCAAATCCTAACATTTTATCATGGTATAACTACGATTGATCAAGACAAAATCATGTTGGCAGCCGGTGGAAATCTCATGTGGAAAACCCCTCAAGAAGCTTACGATTTGATCGAGAATTTGACACAACATCATTATCAGTGGGATGCTGAAGTTCCTTACAACTCTACCACTATGTTGAGGGATCATTCTCCCAAGAAAATTTCCGTTATGAGTGTACAAATTGACGTCTTTGGCGAGCAAGAAAGATATATCAATCACCATTTTCAACAAGGACGAACTCATCCACCCACCTTTTACTATTCAGATTATGTATTTGCAAAGCCTCATTTAGGTGAGATCCACCATATTTGAAAAGGCATGGAAGTTTTCTAGATGAGCTTGTATCTTCACTTGGGATAATGAGTGGTCTTCCCACATTGACTCATCGATGTCATCAATATGAGGATAAAAGGATGTAGGTGGTAGAATATGGTCTCCATATAATGGCCCATGAATTTCATGTTGGAAGAGACGATGTCTATGGGTTAAATGATACTCTTGGTGGTTCATGAGCGATGCACTCAATGGTTCCGAATGATGGAAGTGGTGGTGGATTTTCGGGCCTAGGAGGTAGATCTTCTAAGTCTTCTAAGAATGGATTTGGAGATGTTAGTGGATTTAAGAAGAGTTCTATAGGTACAAGCGTAGGAGATTTTGGTGGTGATGGTGATTTTGATGATTGTATTGGAGCCGGTGGTGGAGAGGTGACAATTGGTGTTTTATTAGGTGGTGGAGTGGTGATGATAATGGGTGATTTCGGTGGTGGAGCTGGAGTACTTATGTTGGAAACGCTCCTAAATAGTATTATTAAGTGTTAGTCATTTCTATGTAATAGGTTGCATTTATATGGCTTTTAGGTTAGTAATTATGGCTAGGCTTATGTAGAAAGCCCATAAGCCTATGCATAGGCCCAAAAGGTCAAGGAAGGTACTAGATGTGTTGCCCTAACTCCCTTCCCCTATGAATACTTGTTTACTTCTCATTTGAGAAGTGTTGTTCACTTATAATACTATACACGTAACCTTTCTTAGTATATCCTATGTTTGTGTGTGCAACCTTCTCTCTTAACCTTATTTCTATCATCTTCATGCTTGTGTTAACTTACGGTGACCTAACGGTGGTATCAGAGCCAGGTTAGTTGGGTGAAACACTTTTGTTTTTGAAGTGTTTGGTCGTACGCGTAAGGTTATCGTTTTGCACTTTTCATTTGCTTAAAAGCTTTGCTTTGTTCACTTATAAACTCAAGATTCTTATGGGTTAAGGTTTATTTAGTGTTAAAGTTTTTGTTTTTTGCAAAAAGTTTCAAACTTTACGTGTTTAGATTGGTTTTTTGAACTTGGTTTTGGTTCGGACATATATTTTACGCTTAAGCAGTCATCTTCGTGCATCAAGTTTTAAACTTTAGTGTTATTTTGGTGATTTTGAAGTTGTTTTATCATTAAAATCAAGTTTCCAAAATGTTTAGTGCATAAAAATCAAGCTTGGTAAATTCTGTCCTTTTTACGTGTTGGATCGATATACTTTAATCAAACTAACTTAACTAGCTTGTTAAGGTTTAATAACCTCGGATAAATCCTAAGTTATTAACAAAGAAACACTGAGCAATCTTTATTAAGTACGCGGAATTTACTTAACAAAGCTAAAAAGAAACTTTATTAATAAAACTCTAAATCTGCTTATTATGCAGATACTCTAATACAACTCTAAGATATTCGAACTTTTCTCTAAACTCTTAATTCGTAAACTCTAAAACTCTTTTTCTGAAATCGTACCTCTAAAGCCAATCTAGGAGTCCTTTTATAGGCTCAAGGATATCCTAGTCGGTTTACAATTGATAACCTTGTACGACAAGTAATCTAAACATGGAATACAATACTTTCCATAAACGAATATAACAGATCTTCTGTTCTAGCAGTACTTTGACTTTAACTTGCAGTACTTTGACTTTGTCTTTAGCAGTACTTTGACTATTTGACTTCTTCCAGTACTTTGCAGCTTACAGTACTTTTATATCTTCAGTACTTTGATATCTTCAGCACTTTCATATCCCAACATTACGCATAACAAAACCCTAATTTCCTACGCCTAAGTCACATTTACGCCTAACAGTCTACGCGTAAGAATTTTCTTCAACTATCTTCAAAGTTGTTGGTTAACTCAGTGTTTTCTTGCTTGAATAAGCCTGAAAACACTTCGACTTGTGGATATCTTTTACACTTGGACAAGTGTAAAGGATTTTTGGGTAAAACCCTAAGTTTACGCCTAACCTTAAACGTTTACAAGTAAACACTTTACGCCTAAGTTAATCTTACGCCTAAGGTTCTTACTTCTAAGCATTTAGTTTACGCCTAAGCTTACGTTTAACCAAAAGCTTACGTGTAAGAAGGATTTACACCTAAGCCTCTTGTTTACGCGTAAGTGGAAGTTACGCGTATCATAATCAGTTTTACGCCTAAGCTTGTTTACGCCTAAAGGTACTTCATCAACAACGTCAAGTTTCATTCGATTACAAAGATCCATCACTTATACAAGTTTCAAGATGTCTCAACCACCATACTTCAACTACTTTCCTCATGAGTATCCTCAACAACAAAATCAACAACAACAACAACTACAACAATATCCTCAAAAACAATTTCAACAACTATCATGAGTTTAATTTCCTCAAGGTGCACAACCTCTTCCACCACAAATCCCTCAACCAAACCCTTGTCAATAATATCAGCATGCTAACTACTTCCAATATCAGTTTCTAGCTAAGTATGTTATGAATGTTACAACGCAAAAGGAACCTTCTTGGTTTGCAAAGATGTGTGAAGCTTTAAGCAGCTAACAATCCATTCATGAAGCTGGATCCCTTGACAAACCTCCAATGCTCATTCCTGGAAACTATGATCAATGGGTGATATGGTTTTTAGGTTTTGTGATCTCAAGAAACCACATGGTAAGTTTTTGAAGAAGGTCATCCTTGAAGGTCCTTTTCAAATGCCTACTACAACAGTCCTCGGAGATCCAACTGCTGATCTACCAAGAGATGATATTACCACCACTCTCAGAGTAGATCAACTCACTGCTGAACAACTACTTCACTTGGAAGCAAATGAACTTGCAATGCAATATATCCTTTTGGGTTTACCCAATCCAATTTTTTTGCAGTGTTGATGCTCAGAAAACTGCAAAAGCTATGTGGGAACACATTCATCTTCTAATAGAAGGCACAGAAATCAATCAAGAAGACATGGAATAAAAACTTTACTTATCCTATGAGAATTACATGATTGAACCAGGGGAATCATTAGAGTCATATTATCATCGGTTCACAGACATCATCAATGACCTGAACAAACACAACATCATTATGCCAAGGATTACAATCAACACAAAGTTCCTAAGCTGTCTTGGTCCTGATTGGGAAAAGTATGTTACATTCATCCGTCAAGCTAAGAATCTTCATCAAGCAACGTACGGATTATTGTATGACTACTTGAAGCACCATCAAAAGGAAGTAGACAAAGATAGAGCTCTTCGTGAAGTCACTGCATCTCCAACTCTACTGGATAATCAAACTCTTGCTTTATACACTCAAGCTTGTTATCATCAATTTCAAAATTTTCCAACTGTCTTTACCAATCCACCACAACAATCTCCTCAGATTACACCATATGATCCTTCAAATAAATCACAAGAAACTTAACTGGTTCCTTACAACAACAACACTGATTCAGCACTTTACAGTGAGACACCAAATGAGGATGCAGAAGCTTTCGATACGTTGAATCAAGGATTTTTGTTAATTGGTAGAGCCTTCAAGAGATTTGCTAACAAATTCAACAACTGTATTCGTACCTCATCTAACACAAGGAATCAATCAGTTGTTAACAATGGAAGGGTTGAGGTTCAGAACCGTGGAAATAGTCTTCAAATGAGTAGTGGTCAAGGATTTAATGCTAATGGAAGGAATAAGATGGGTGCTCCAAAACAACGGGTTCAAATGGTTGATCAGTGAAATGTTCAGACTGGGAATAATGGTCTTCGATGCTACAACAACAATGATAAGGGTCATCTGGCGAATGCTTGCCCAAAGCCGAGAACAAGAGGCAGCACTTATCACAAGGAGGCTTTACTCTTAGCTCTCAAGGATGAAGCTCGTGGAACACTTACCAACAAAGAATAGAGCTTTATGGCTAATACAGAATCTGATGATGACATAGAGGACTTGCAAGCTAATGCAGCTGTGATGTTGATGGCCAACATGCAAGAGCTCCACATGAGTGAGACAGGCCCAGTCTATGACACTGATGGCTTGTCTCAGGTACCGGATCCTAACATATGTCTTATACATGATCTGATATATCCGCCTGCATCTGCATCGGACGAGGCACAGAGTGTTCAACATGAGCCTTCTACATCTCATCATGAAGATAATCAAATGGATCCCGTAGTTACATTTGACGATCAAGATGACCTTATGGTTAACATTGATAATCAAGTTGACTCCGTGATTATATTTAAGGATATAAATATTGATTATGTTGAGACTCACGGTGAACAAAATGAGCCTTTGTCTAATCCAGATCCGAGGCTCATGACCTTATTTCAGACCACCCAATCTCAATTAGAGAAGTGCAATGAGATTAATAGGAATCTTAATGCTACGATTGCACTGTTAACTAAGGATAATTAATGTTATAAGTTACAACTCAAAAATTTTGAAACAAAAGAGAAACGTGAATACAGTTTTGAAGTCGCTTTTTCAAAATCATACCAAAATGAAAAATCTTTGGAAATACAGATACGTGATCTAGTTGAATCCAAGAGTGAATTGCTTTCTCAAATAGAACAACCAAAATTTGATCATCAACAACAAATTAACGCTCTTACTTCGGAAACTCAAAAAGCCAAGTCTGAGTTGTTAACATGTCAAAAACAGTTTTCTGAGTACAAAAAACATTCAAGGACACAAATTGATCAGTATCTTGATGAAATTGTCGATTTACAAAACAAAATCAAAGAGTTTCGAAATGTTGTTTATAAACATGGTGAGTCAATCACAACAATTCAAAAGTTTACTTTTAAGCCAAATCCAGATGTATATGGGCCAATTCTTGCTGATTACAAATCACGTTTTTCACATAGGGCATTCAAACCAAATCCTCAAGTGTACTGTGCAGAACATAGAATTAATGATTCCATTATGAGTGTTGTTGAATATAATCTTGAAGAGGAATTCGATGCAGAAGACGAGAGTCGATTTAAAATGGAAAAAGTTGAATATAACAAACCATTTGATTATTCAAAAATGACTTTTGTCAAACAACAGGATAATACAAATACATCATGGGTTATCACGCCAATTCCTGATTCCTCTTCTATTGTTGTTCCCGTCCAACAAGTTGCACAAATAAATGGTCATTTACCTTCTTTGAATAAAATCACACCATCACCCAAAAGATGTCAATTACTTAAATATTTTGATACATTCATGTTTAACATTAGTCTTTTGGAACAAGAAATTGAACGTAATTCGAAAATAAAAGTTGAAACTTTTCAATCGCCTTATGTGCGAAAACAAAGGGATATTTTTCAAAAACAACTTTTACCCCATGTTCGAAATCTTCGTATGTGTGTAAAATGTTGGGAACGGGATCTTCAGAAAGAGATTGGGCACTTTAAAACAATTTTCAATGCAAACGAGGCAAACAGAAAAACAAATATTTTCAAAACCATGTCGATCAACTCTTGGAAGATGTTATATGTGCTGATACCATGTCTATTGTTTTGTATCATACTGCTGTTTCTGCATCTGATAATATTGTTGTTAATTCTGTTGATTTTGTTGATCATGTTGCGAATGTTGATAATGTGTCTCAAATCGAATCTTTGAAAGCTGAATACGATCGTTTATTAAATGAAATTTCGATTGTAAAACGTCGTCTTCTATGGTGTCAAAAAGATTGTAATGATTGAGAACTTGCTGTGAAAAACAAACTCAAACAGTCGAGTGCTCAAAATTTTGAACCAAAACTCGAACGACTGGATGAGAAAAGCATGTCTTTAAAATGTCAAATTTCAAAATATGAACAAGAAATTTCCAAATTCAAAACAGAATATGGTATCATATTTGATTTGCTCAAAAAGACTCGTGCTAAAGCATCACAAGAACTTGATAAACCATCAAATATTCTTGCACCTGGAATGTTTAAAATTCACACTAGGACACCTAATGACAAACCACAAGATACTAATGTGCTTCATCCTACTTCTACAGGAGTAGTTGCCTCTAATCCTAGCGTTAGCACTTCACAGCTTAAGAGCAAAAACAGGAAGAATAGGAAGTTGCAACGTAAGAGAAGATCAGTAAAGACCCCTGAAGTAGAAGAACACACTAGAACTTTGAATAAAACACATTTTGCACCTACTTTAGACATTGCGTTAGAAAAATGTAAAAGACAAAGTGATGTAACAAATGTTGAACCTTTAAGTACTTTGAATGTTGTGTTTGAAGCATCTTGTATTAGTTGTCGTAAAAGCATGTTTTCTGGTTGTCATGATAAATGTGAGGCTAAATCTATCTTATCTCGTAAGCGAAAACATAGAAATCGAATTACCTCTAGGCCCACTAATGCTTCTAAGTCTGTGTTAGGTAAACCGCCTTCTAGTGTTTCTGCAAATATCATTGATGTACCTATAGCACCCACTTCACCTCCTAGGAAGAGAATATCACCTAGTGCATTCACTAAGACCAAAGCACAAACTAGTTGGACCTGGCAGAGATGGTTACAAAATACACCTGGATTTAAATGGATTCCTAAAATCATAAACATGTGTGTTTCAACTGTAACTGTATTGGAATCCTCTAACTCTTCGGGCTCCACCTCTACTTCAATTCCACATGTGTCGTCTGTGTGTAATGCAGGTGATACAGATCATCCTTTATATTGTTGATAGCGGATGTTCCCGCACATGACAGACAATCTAAAACTTTTATCAAACTTTGTCTCAAAGTTCATCGGCACTGTCAGGTTCGGGAATGATCACTTCGCAGCTATCGTGGGCTACGGAGACTACATCAATGGGAACATCGAAATTAGCAGGGTTTATTATGTGGAAGGTCTCGTCAAAATCTATTTTCAGTCGGTCAGTTTTATGATGGTGATTTGGAAGTTGCTTTTAGGGAGAAAACTTGTTTCATCAGTGATCTACAAGGAAATGATCTTATGTCTGGAAACCGCACATCAAGCCTTTACATAATATCAATGCAAGACATGATTGTTTCATCTCCCATCTGTCTACTTTCTAAGGCAACATCTACAAAATCATGGTTGTGGCACCGCAGACTCTCATATTTGAACTTTCAAACCATAACCAATCTTGCACGACACAACTAGTTGAAGGTCTTCCATGATTTAGGTATTCAAAAGATCACTTATGCTCAGCTTGTGAACAAGGGAAAAGCACTCGTGCTCATTTTCCTTCAAAGAGGGAACACAGCTCTCAGCATGTTCTTCATCTTCTTCACATGGATTTGTGTGGCCCGATGCGTAGTGCAGACGATTAATGGAAAACGCTACACGTTAGTGGAAGTTGCAAGAACGATGTTGATCAATGCAAAACTTCCAGATTACTTATGGGCAGAAGCCGTATCAACTGCATGCTACACTCAAAACCGTTCAATGATAACCAAATGCCACAACAAAACATATTATGAGCGTATCCATAACATAAAACCGAATCTCAAACACTTTCATGTATTTGGTGCTCTTTTGTTACCAGAATAATGATCGTGATGACTTTGGAAAGCTCAAGGCCAAAGCTGACATTGGAGTCTTCGTTGGATAATGTGAAAACTCAAAGGGATACCGAATCTGGAATCGTCATACAAAGGAAATTATGGAAACCATTCACGCTAATTTGGATGAGCTCACAGAAATGGCTTCTGAGCAAAACAGCTTGGAACCCGAACATAACCATCTCAACTTCCCCCAATCATTAATTGATCAATCATTTCAACTCACTCGTCGTCAGATGGAAATGTTGTTTGCTCCTTTGTTTAGTGATGATCTTGATCAATGTGCTCTAGATGTATCAAATGTTTCCACTGTTCAACCTGATAATATTCCAATCCCTGATACACCTGAAACAATAACAACTGTTGCTGATGCACCTCCGATTGAATCTACAACAACAGCCAAACAAACTGCTTCTAATGACGCTGATCCAGCCGATGATCCTCTTAATCAAGATGTACATGCACCAGCGGATTATGATGGAAATGCGTTCTTTAACCCTTTCGCTACTGAAACTGCAAACTCAGATGTTGTTGAATCTTCCACCAGCCACCTGAATCCACCAAATCTGCACAATGTATACCAACATCAACCCTCCACACACCAATGGACTAAAGACCATCCTCTTGTTAGCATCATTGGCAACCCAAACCAACCAGTCGTAACTAGACAACGCCTTCAGAATGACGGAGAACATTGCATTTATTCACTCACCGTTTGTCAATCTGAACCCAAAAACATTAAAGAAGCAATGACTTATGACAACTGGATCATATCCATGCAAGAAGAGCTGAACCAGTTTATACATTTAGAAGTATGGGAATTGGTTGAAAGACCAACAGGGGTCTACGTCATTGGTCTCAAATGGATTTGCAAGAATAAGTTAGATGCTGAAGGTACGGTTATCTGAAACAAGTCACGTCTGGTAACTAAGGGTTATAGACAGGAAGAGGGTATCAACTTTGAAGAATCATTTCTTCGGTAGCTAGACTTGAGGTTGTACGGATTTTTCTGGCATTTGCGGCTCACATGAACATCACTGTTTATCAGATGGATGTCAACTTCTTTTCTGAATGGTAAACTGAAGGAAATAGTATATGTTGGTCAGGTAGAAGGATTTGTTGATCCAGAGTTCCCTAATCACGTCTACAAACTGAACAAGGCTCTTTACAGTCACAAACAAGCCCCTCAGGCATGGTATGATAAGTTGTCATCCTTTCTCCTTGCTAATAAATTTATCAAAGGATCGGTCAACCCAACACTGTTTATTCAATATCATGGGGCACACATTTTAATTGTTCAGATTTATGTGGATGACATTATTTTTGGTTCTACCCACAAAAAGTACTCAAACGCTTTTTCAAAACTAATGAAAACAAATTTTGAAATGTCAATGATGGGTGAACTTACATTTTTCTTAGGACTACAAGTTCATCAATCACCCCGTGGTATTTTCTTAAGTCAGTCCAAATATGCTCTTGAAATATTGAATAAACGTGGAATGCAAAGTTATGACACCTATGCAACACCAATGGCACATACCAACAAACTGTATGCTGAATTACATGGGAAATTGGTTGACCCTACCAAATACCAAAGTATTATTGGGTCTCTCATGTATCTAACAGTCAGTAGACCCGAAATTGTATTTTTTGTATATCTTTGCTCCCGTTATCAGTCAAGGCCAACTGAAAGACACCTCTCTAAGGCTAAAAGAATCCTCCGATACGTAAAGGGAACCATTAATTTGGGGATCTGGTATCTGAAGGATTCTGGTTTTGAACTAATAGCTTTTTCAGACGCTGACCACGCAGGATGCTTAGATTCACGGAAAAGTACTTCAGGAGGTTTGCAATTCCTTGGTTATAAATTGGTGTCATGGCAATCAAAGAAATAGGATTGTACATTGCTGTCCTCAACTGAAGCAGAATATGTAGCCATGTCTGCGTGTTGTGCTCAAGTCATTTGGATGAGAACACAACTCAAGGACTATGGTTATGTATTTGATAGAATTCCGGTGTACTGTAACAACCGAAGTGCTATTGCGATCTCATGCAACACTGTTCAACACTCAAAGTCAAAGCACATCAATCTTCAATATCATTTCATCAAAGAGCATGTGGAAAAGGGTACCGTTGAATTATACTTTGTAGGTACAGAACACCAATTGGCGGATCTTCTAACTAAAGCCTTGCCTCCCGCAAGATTTACTGATTTGATTCACCGTATTGGTATGCGGTGTTTGACTCCAGAAGAACTGGACGAACTTTTAACACATTCTTAAAAAGTTAAACACCAAAACCTCTTTTGTTAATATTTTTCAAAAACAAAATACAAAATTATAAAATCTGATAAAACCCAAAAATTATCTTCTATCTAATTTTCTATCTAAATTCAAACGTCGCAAGTACAAAACTTCCATCAACACTTTGTTCTATCAAACATTTTAGTTTCATAAAACCTTGTACTTGCATGTTACCAAAAATATGTTGTTTCTTTTAAAATGGTGGATACGTATCTTGTTATATATTCTCCTCGGACTCAAATGTTTAAAATTTTCACTATATCAAAAGTCGGGGGGGAGTATCATTAAGTTTCTTTCCCAAAATGAGTTTTGTTTAAACCAAATGGGAGTTAATGAGTCTTGGTTGAAAGTGTTTGAAGTTAAGGGACTAAACTTGTCAACTTTTCAAAATAATTTCTAAAAAAAGTCACAACCAAACCTCATTCAATGTGTCACACCCCCAAATTACCTGTTTTGCAGCGGAATGGAATTCCTGGGGATTGACTGTCATAGCATCACAATCACAGTTATATTGAACGACCTAAAGTGTCGTTTGGAAAACACATCGTTTGATTTAATAAAATAATCAGAGTTTACAAAGTAGGTCCCAAATGTAAATCAACTTGTGCGGAAATAAGTTTGTTACAATTCAAACGATGTTTTAAAGTACATAAAACCCAAGTGAGACGCGTCGTCACCACGACTCCATGATGTGCCCAAATGCATGCCATGAAGTGAATGCCTTAGATACCTGAGATAAAACATGCTAAAAAGTGTCAACACAAAGGTTGAGTGAGTTCATAGAGTTTATGATGAAATGAAAAGCCTTTCAAAATCGTTTATGCAGCAAAGGCATCGTAAATCCACTCAGTTCCAAGTTCCGCCCATACAAAACTTGCAACCTATGTATTCACAACCCATTGCCAAAGTGTAATAGTGTATGTTCAAGCCCACATCGTCAAATGAATTCACCAAATAGTGCCTAACTTAATGTATCAATAGTTACTTGACATAACAAGTATGAGTGTTGATCAAATCGTTCCAAGACCGTTAGTCCATGATTGTACCAAGTACATGAATATACCAAGTCCGTTAGCCCAATGTTATACCAAGACCGTTAGCTCAACATTATCCAAGTCCGTTAGATCAATATTATCCAAGTCCGTTAGATCAATGAATATCAATGAATATACCAAGACCATTAGCTCAATGAATATGCTATGGAAGTTCTAAGTGTGGCAAAACTGTTACTACGCATGACTAAGCATTCAGTTCAGTTCAACATGTAGTTTCAAATAATCATGGTAGTTATGAAAATAATTGAGCATGTATCTCCCCCAAAACAGTTATGAAAACAAGTAAAAGTAGGGGCTACGAAACTCACTTGGTGGAATGATGCGAAGACAAAAGTGAGTACACCGAGATGTAATGTGATACGTTAATCTTGACCTATTGTGAAGGATATGATACGTCATGAGTTGCAATGTAATGTTATGCATGCACTTCGTATGTTATTTATACCATTTACGGGTTTTGAAAATATTACTCGTCGTCGAAAAATACTCTTTTGACGTCTTGACCCTTCAAAAATGACTTTACATGTTTTTACGTCAAAATGTCATCCTATAATGGTTTTATAATGATTTTTGGTGAAATTACCACTTTTCGTCGCAAAACAATGTCGTCGGAAAAATCATGAAATTAACAAAAATGGCTTTGGAAAACTAGTCGCAAAACGGTGTACGTCGATCGTTAGAGAACGAACTCGACGGTTTTGGAAAGTTTGTATCGATATCTAGAAGTTTCAGTTCAGGAGTTTTCGTTCAAAAGGTCTCGATCATAAAGATATCAAGGGCTAAAGATGGTGGTTTTTGCTAATTGTGTGCAGAAAATGAGTTTCGGCCAAGTTTGAACATCCGTAAATAATTTACTATGACTCCGCTTGACAAACGGCTTTTTGTTTTGAAAAATATGGCCGGTGAACTTGATTTTAATAGAAGACATTTCGTTCTAAAAAGTTTCACATCATAGTTAAAAACAGCCGCAAACATGGTCGTTACAGCTAATGAAATACTTGTAACGTAAAAATAATATAGTTTTTCAGAAAATAATATTTACGGCAACTTTATGAAAACGTGCATATATTTGTCGTTTCAAATCCGTTTTCTACGTATAATATGTCCTTAGCTTCGTATCGAAGTAAACTAATATATTTTTGATAAGTCGAAATAATTTGTGAAGCTTAAGGCTCGTTTTTGACCCGAACAAACTAAAAACTGCAAGCTGAATTTTCTGAAAAGTATTTATTTCGTCGTCAAACTTTAAAAATTCACCACGGCTTCGTTATAACTCCGTTTTTATCCGTTCAAAAGGCCACGGATTCGTTTTAAAGTATATTTTCTAAATATCAAGGCCAAAGTTTCGTACCAACAGTAGGTTTTTCCAGAAATTCGAAACAAGGACAGAACCTTTTTATATAGTTATCGAAAATAGTTTTTCTCGGACAAAACCTATTCTAATCCCTTCAAATCAACTCCAAAACTAATCTAATCCTACCATACACCTTCTTAGGGTGTCATGGGTTCCTAATCACCATCAAGACCAAAGAATACCATGGGAATATTTATAGGATGACCAATATGTATATATAACTCAATAAATCATGAAATAAATGGTATAAATCACATATCATGCATATAAGCTCCAAAAATGAAGAGAAACATATGAAAATGAAAAGGAAACATGAAAATGATAAAAACATACTTACTAGTGAAAGTGATGAGGTGAAAGTAACAAGGATTAGCCTAAATACTCTTGGTTTTTATTTCAAAACCTTATATAGAGTATTAACTAGATTGTTAAACACTTGAGAAATTTTGATGATGATCCCTTTTAGAACCCTTTGAAGGCCGGTTTTGTTGAGAACCAAAGAAGAGAGGAACTTGCTAATACTAGGTGAATAAATGAAGTGAAATGAGAAGAAAAAAAAATAATGGAAGTATGACTTTTATGGAGTAAAATTTATTATCAATCAACTAGCCATACCAATCCCTTAATACACCCTATAGAGGGCCGGATTTCATGGGATACTTGTCAACAATTATATTTTTTTTTTTTCAATTATAATGTATAAACATGTATATATTTGTGTAATATTAAGAAATGTGTAAATAAAGTGTATATAATTGTAACTTGTAGAGTAAATGGTAATTTTTGGTGCAAGTAAGTTTTTAATAGATCAAAATAGAATGTAATGAGATGATAAAAATTGTAAAAATACTTTCCTTGTGAAAATTGAGTGATAAAATAATTATCGTATAATTTTTAAGAAAAACGACGTAATAATTAAACTTTAACGATTTAAGTACCAAATAAATTTGAAACACTAGGAAAACTAAAAATATAGTTTTTATGAACTAGATGTAAGTTTAAAAATACCTCGGGATCATTTTTTGAAAGTAACGGGTTAAATATACAAAATAAAACTCACGCGATAAAGTTTATTAAATATAAAAATTACACGTTGAAGGTGAAATGAAATGTCGTGAATGAATTAATGAGATGCACATGATGTCAATGAAATGTAGACTAATCATAGTCCATATGAAATGTACGTGATGTCATGATCATGAATTCGCCGCTAAACCTCCAAGGTTACGCGAATTTGAAACAAGTAAACCAAGTTTACTAAAATGTTGAAATAATGAGACATGAATCGTGTCGAGAAATGACCTGAAAGTACGGGTTGTCACACAATGCTTACCTACTAGCATTTATTTCAAAAACCTCCAAGATCCGTGCTTCAAAATCAAAATCTGTAAGTACCAAACATTTTTGATCATGTTTTTAAACAATGGTTTTCAAAAACTTTTAAATCCAATGGTGGAATCTTTCAAAACCTTTGATTTTGTGTTTACGCGTATGCGTAAGAATTGGGATCAGGCCTTAGTGTGTTTTTGATGAAATACATTGTCTCAAAACCTTTCTAAATGCATTGTCAAGATATTCCAATCATTTGTTCTAACCCAGAAACACGAATTGTTAAGTTTTGAAAATTAGGGTTTATGAACGAATTTGGGGATTTTTTTTGATTGTGTATTCTGGTACGATTAGATGCCTAGGATAGTTTTAGACATGCTTAATTACATAAAATGTGCTTTTAAATCCACCCAGAAACATCAAAAGTTGAATATTTAAGATTTAGGGTTTATAAGGTCGTTCCCCATGAATCTTCAATTCTATGGGAGTTTTGTGTTAAACCTTGTTGTAATCTTTTTCTTAGACATCTAGGATAGTGCAGAAAACATTCTTGATTGATCCCTATGGCTGAATCTGTTATGCGTAGATTCTAGGGTTTAGGGTTTTAGAATTTTACGCGTAAACTGTTCTTAGCTTATATGATTGGATTTTGTGTCTGTTTTGTATATCTGAGAGCATTAGGATTGCTTAGTAATCAAGTCTTCATGTTTATGTGTTTTAGGTTTGTTACTCGTAAAAGATCAGAATTAAGATGTTGATGAATTACGCATATGGAATACCTTTATGTGTAAAGGTTACGCATAAGAGCAATCTTAGGCGTAAAACATACGCATAAAGGGTCTACAGTGGGAATACGCGTATCCTGGAAGGATATGCGTAAACTAAGATGTTTACGCCTAAGGGTTACTGTTACGAGTAAAACTTATGCGTAACCTCTCTTGCTAAAGCTTACGCATAAGCATATAAGCTAATGGTATAGTTTTACGTGTAAGAAATTCTGAATCCTAAGGCTTGCCCTTATGCTTAAGCTTACGCCTATGCCTAAAGCACAATTTTTACGCATAAACTCATATCGTTACACGTAAGCCAACTTTCACCTCATTTTGATATTTTACGCGTAGAATACTTGTAATAGTTACACTTAAGTCACAAAAACAAAAATGTTACTCATAAGCTCGCAAAAGTTAAAATGTTGTGTGTTTAAGTGATATTTGGACATTAAAACTTCAAAATTAACATACTCACGTAACTTACCACATCAACTTCAAACAATTGGACTTAAAGTGACTTTGGACACGTAACATTCATAAACATGATAACTTCAATCAAGTAATTGGACAATAAAATCAAACTAAAACTAACACAATGTGTTTCAATATGTTGGTTCTTTTGTCTCAATATCTTTCAGGTCACGAAATGGATGTCAATCAAGAGAATATCAATGACCTAAATGACTTCAAGAACTTCACATGCTCAGAATCCTCATGCAGAGTTGTTGTTGACATCCTCAAAGATCATCCCTTTCATCACATGCTCACTAACTTTGCCTCAGTACCCGAAATCTACATCCATCAGTTATGGCACACTATGGACAAAATCGACGGTCAAGATGCAGTGAAAGTGACCATTGGCATTAAGGAAGTCACAGTCACAGTGGCGGATCTTCGTGTCATTCTTCTTCTTCCAGTCATTCGGTCTACTGAATACATTCCAACTCCAAGTGAAGAGGAAGTATTGGAGTTCATGGTTAACATTGGATATGACGAAGCTTCTGGCATCATCTCCAAGCATTCCAGTGTCGATCTCAAAAATATTCCACAACCCTGGAGGACCCTCTACATCATGATAGCCAAATCAGTCTCAGGGAGAGATAGTGGATGTTAATACAAATAAGCCGTAAAAATGTTTATTTATATTTTACGCTCTTCTAATGTTTTGTCGATAACAAACGTAAAATCATTTTAACGAAACAAATAGAATACGTAAATAGTTTGAGTTAATAGTTTCCTAACACACTTACGTTTTCACATAAAACACTAAAACACGTATAAGTGATTTTATGATTTAGATACATATGTACAACAACTAGTGTTTACATATTGGGTTAGCATATACTTAAACTAAGTATACCAAAATGGGTAAAAACAAGTATATACTAAAATGGGTAAAAACAAGTATATACTAAATGGGTAAAAACTAGCAAATGGTATTGAACCATAACCCATGGTTTTATATATACCACTTAACCAAGTTCATTGTATCTAGAAAGAAAACCATGGATCAACCTATAACCCATGACCCATGACCCATAACCAAAAATACCCATGGGTAAAGAGGAGCGTTGCACGGATCCCTGGCTTTGTGCTAGCCGGATCCCTTGTTGTAGGGATCCGTGGGATCCGGGGGATCCGGAGAGACATTTCTTCCTTTCTATTCACCACTTTACACACATACTTCCTCCAAGTATTATAACCCTCTAACCTCATATCCAAGTGATCTATGTAGTTTGTCTTTTGTTTTTGTGTGATCTTCTAGGTTCCTCTTAAAGGCAAGATCACCACTTCTTGAAGACGAGCAAGCTCAAGTCCATAAGTTGTCATGCTTCATCATCGTCAAGACAACTAAGGTTCTCATCTTCCGTGTCAAATCATTAGTGAAGAATGCTAAAGGTGTCAAGACGAAGGCATTAGTGAAGGGTGCCAAGCGTTGTGTCAAAGGCATTAGTGAAGGATGCCGGAAGAATCAAATCAAGTCGCATTTGGGAAGAATGCCTAGGTCGTATAATCGATGAGGTGCATCGTTATACATATAAGTATTTGTTTATTTCCAAGGATGGTGATATCCTTGATGGTGTTGTAACAAGGAGAGGATCTCCTTGATATTAGGTGTTGTGTTGTGAAGGGTAGTAGTTCCTCCATAGTAATGGAACTAGGTGCTTAGCCTAGTACCTAATAAAGGGTAGGCGACGTTGTGATAGGATTAGTTCTCCTTGGTGTGAAAGAACTCGGTGGTTAGCCTAGCACCGTATAAAGGGTAGGCGACGTTGTGTTAGGTGTGGTTCGCCTTGGTGTGAAGGAACTCGGTATTTAGCTTTGTACCGGAAAAAGGTTAAGCGACGTTGTGAAGGCTTCTCCGCCATAAGGAGTTGGTGTAGTGCTTACGAACTCTCGAGTAGGTGACTCGGGGAGTGGAGTAGGGCAAGGAAGGTGTCCTTGTAGCCGAACCACTATAAATAACCTGTGTCGTGATGATGTGCTTCTTACTCTTTATCTTTCATACACGTTTATATATCTATCTATCAACGTCCAACATAAACAACCAAATAGATTGACATAAGTCGATCTAAATATTTAAAAGGATGTTTTAAATTGGTAAAACTATTCAACCCCCCTTCTAGTTTTCCACAATTGGCATCAGGGCTTCGTTACCAAGTTTCTTAGAGTATGTTGTACTTTAAAAACTTGATACGATCCATGTATGTTTGAAAACTACAAAGAAGGATTATTTTTGTCATATTTAAAAAAAAAAACATTATATTGTTTATTGTTGGACAATGATAGAATGCTCTAACATTTTTTTCTCTTAAGCATTATCCATACTTGGACTTGGAGTTACCAAGAAGATCATAAAGAATTTATCTAAATATTTCTTTTCGCAAAAAGAATGTTTAGTATTCTTACAACATAAATCTGGAGATTCCAAGAAGATCACAAAACATCTAAATACTTCTTTTCTTAAAAAGAATATTTGGCAAAGGTATGATCTTTAATTACTTACCTTTATTGTTATTATTAAAATCTTAGTTGCATGATTTATTAGTAATTGTTCTAGTAGTTATTCATATTATAGTCATCATCTAAATAGTATTTTTCGACTTATTTGTATAGACTACATTACCAACTCGTAATAATGATATCTTGGTTATTCGATAACCTCAATCATTATTCATCACAAAGGATTTATTGACACTTCATCTATGTCAATAAATATCCATGTGAAACTTCTTATATTATGATAAAATGGGATTTTATTATAATGTTTGAAAAGCTTCTCAAGAATTAAGACTAATTCTTAAAAAGGGAACCTCGTTCAATAGGAATAGTATTAAATCGTCAAAACCTCAAACCACAAGTTTTAGAAACTTAACACCAAAACACTAGGAATTTTAGAACTCCCAAACCAAAGTTATCAAGGAATTTTTTAGCTAACTTTTGCTGTCATGCCGGATCCCTAAGTTTATACTAGCCGGATCCCATATGAGACGGATCCGCGGGATCCGTGCAACAGAAGACAGTATATGCTCAAGAATGATCACTGTGGATGTTCCACAATAATACTCACCTCAAA
This sequence comes from Chrysanthemum seticuspe, assembly GCA_019973895.1. Classification (NCBI taxonomy): domain Eukaryota; kingdom Viridiplantae; phylum Streptophyta; class Magnoliopsida; order Asterales; family Asteraceae; genus Chrysanthemum; species Chrysanthemum seticuspe. Next base: position 164,035,185 of record BPTQ01000001.1, on the reverse strand, counting down.
GACTCACGAACAAAAACCCATGTACTGTTCATAGGAGCAGTTTGATCATTCCTCTCAAGTTTAACAATCACTTGTGTAAGTACAATCTTCACTACATTGTTAATTTAATTCCTTGATTTCTAAGATTTCAATTTCTTCATCTTTAAGAGTTGGGTTCGAATCGGTTTATCATAATTTGTCACCACATTGTTTTCTAAGATAATCTAAATCAAAGAATTAACATTGTTAATACAAACTAAACACATTTCCTGAACTCAACAAAGATGATGAGAGCAAAATTGTGATCAAACCCTTTAGGTTACTATTCACCATTAACACCACATTGTGGTTGTATTGTTTAGGAACATCATGCCAAGCAACAAGCAACAATATTACCAAGACACCGCTCACTACATACCCATGTACCATAGGAAAAGTGGATTGAGTCCGGACGATAGGAAAGCCTTTAAGTTGCTTGAAAGGAGACTCTTTCATGAAGGTAGAGTTGTTGATCCATCATTCCTTGCAAATACCGACATGAGGGAAGTATTTGGAACTATTGGGTTTGATTGTTTATTGGATATAAACGAGCAAATTTGCCCGGTCTTTGTGCTTGAGTTCTACAAGACTATGGGTATAATTAGAAATGATGATGGGTCCATCTCAATTGAATTCACCATAAATGGACATGAGTTCACCCTTTCACTTAAGGAGTTTGGAAGAATAATAGGGGTGCCATATGATGGTGTTTGCATGTATTCTAATGAGTGGTCGTTGGAGGAGATACACTCTATGGTTGATCATCACAACATTTATCACGCAACAATCCCGGAAGCAACCACGGTAAGGGACACCGTGTTCATGCCAAGAGCATCCCCATCAAGAGTCACTAGGAAGTTGAAAGTGATCTATAGGGATCCTTTCCAAATGGATCTCTCGGAGATGTACCCTTTGTATAGAAAATGAGAAGATGTGATAAGGGAGAATGTGGTGTGTCTAGTAGGAAACAAGGATCACCCCAACGCATGTCTAAGCTTCATGATTTATTGTCTAGTGAGTGAGACTCGCTTCAACATTGCCTATTACATGGTCAAGAGAATGGCAAGTGTAAGAAGCATGGACAAGATGGTGCTCCCGTATGCAATGCTCCTAACCCGTTTTGCTAAATTCATCTTTGCATTAGATCCTTCTCCATAAACCTATGACCATAGCTTTTGCAACAAGGTTATGGTACCATTGACCGAGGGAAGAACCACGAGGTTTATGGTAGATGGAAAGAGGCCTCACCCACCCACGGATTCCTCGGAAGAAAGGGAGAGACCAAGAGAAGGTGAATGAAGTAGCAATCCACTCGGAAATACCGAACTCGACCCCTTGGAGTATATCAACCAATTGCCGGATGTTCCTGGTGCATCACCCGAATGGCAACAAACCAAGGGAATCTTCAAGTGCTTTGCCAACTTCTTGAAGAAAAAGAGGTAGAGTGGAGGATGGGTGAAGATGAGATGGGAAGGAGAAGAGAGGTAAGGTCTTAAGACCCAAATGTATGATGAACAATTTCAAACAATGGCTTGTAACTCTTTAAATTATGTTCGTAGTAGGTAGGTATCGCCATATCTTGGCACTAAACAATCCTAACTTAGGTATTTGGAAAATGAGATTTTACGACCCCTTGAGTGGTCGTCGCACTCATTCTAGGAATTTTAGCTCTCCCTACTTTGATATACATTTTATTAGTTCTGTTCTTACATTTAGTCCCTATAGAAACAACTAGGAAAAGCATTTACTATAAAGTACAAAGTTGCACATTTCTTGAAAGCTCTCTGATCTGCAGTTAGCGGATCCCAGCATTTGAACTAGCCGGATCCCTCCCATAAGGGAACCGCGGGATCCGTGGCATCTGATATGCAATACAGATTTGGCTACATCAAAATAGTCTACTAGATCACCTCAAACAAGTCAAACATAAGATACTAGAGCCAACTAAGTCTTCCTCAAATAGTTAAAAACCTCACTCTCATCCATGGCTTATCTAGGATATATTTTCGAAATATTTTTGATTTATCAACTAGTCAAAACTCACCATAATTCCGCTCCAACACTCACACATTATCTATCACGTCTGATAGCACTTAGTTTGGTCTACCCTTCAATTTTAGCTAATTGATCTCAATCGTCTTTGACTCAAAATTAAGCTCAAAAACTAGTTTTTCATTTCTTTTTATTTTTAAAAATTTTAGTAAATTCCTCTTAGGACATCCTTTGACTTCTAGGACTTGTTATCACCATTTCTCCATATCAAATTAAATGGAATCCTTATCAAACATATAGTTAGACTACCCAAGGTCAATTTTCTTGACCAAAAACTATAATTAAGCACCATTACTTGTTATGGTTGAGGATTTAAGATATCCAACAGCTAAAAACTTCAAAATTAAGTCAAAACCTCGAAATCCATTAATAATAAACCTTACAAAAGCATAATGATTTCACCTAAAACCTGTCTGATAGCCGGATCCCTGGTCTTTAACCAAGCGGATCCCTACTGAGAGGGATCCACGGGATCCGTGGCTGCAGAAAGCCTAAGTCAGCTTCCATATTCAAATTCAAGTCACCTTTTGGTTCTCTAACCACTTTTAGCATTCATTAATTATCCTCCTAGAGCTGATCAAAACCTTAAGAGCATGCTTAGTCTTCTAAGTGGCCAAGAATTTAATTTCCTAATTCAAATTATCCTTTATAAACCAAACAACCTTAAGTTTAAGGCACCATCCTCACTTACCTTTCAAAAATCAGCAATTAGAAGCTCACATTAGCATCATCATCACCATGACTAAGGCTCTTAGCAACAACTCCTCAACCTTAGGATCATCCAAAAGAAAGGGTCAAATTATCCATGAAATCTCTTCCACCGAAACATCCCCCATTAGAGATAATGATACTAGAACCTCATCTCATCAAACTCATCCAACAAAGGCTAAGAGAACCGCAAGGATTAGCATCAAACCTTTCGGACTAGAAAAAGGATCATCTAGTTCAAAACCAAACTTGACTAGTTCTAGCAAGCCATCACAACCCTCATTCATTAAGCATGGACTACACTCCTTGAATGAGCCTCTCCCTCACCCAAACATCTACTCATTGGATCATTCACCACCAAGAACCTCCCATTCACCAACCTTTTCATTGAATAGGGAACCACCTACGACACCAACTAGCCCATCATGGGAGACAAGGAACAACCTTGATCATATGGAAGAAGTTCCATTACCACCCTCATTTTTAGAACCTCTTCCTACTTCTCAAAATGAAGAACCACAATCACACATAGAGCCTCCTCAAAATATCCATTTCCCTCCGGGTCCAAACCAAGACAATTGTCCAAATTGTCTAAACACTCAAGGACTTGTTCAAGAAGCACGAAATGAGATACATTTCATGTTTAATCATCTTCTTGCAAAGTTGGATGAAATCAACAAATCCACTCATCCCTAGACTCAAGCACATTGTAGCGTTTTAAGTCTAGTAACTATTTAGTATTTAGTGGTACTTGTATGTCCTAGTTCATTCTCTTCGTTTTAGAGACTTGTTTGGTTATCTCTTGTTTTATTGAATGAACATTTATATGCTATGATTATTTTGTGCGTTGTGCTTTTTGTTGCACACATATATTATCTCCTCATTAGCATTGTTTGACACATCTTCACTGCTGAAGAAACTGTCACCAGATATCCGGATCCCTCAAAAATGCCTAGCTGGATCCCTCCAAGAAGGGAACCGTGGGATCCGTGGATCAGAAGCACAAAATTTCTACTAACTTGAGTTTATTTGCAGGAAATCATGCACTATACTCTTGTTTTCTAACCTTTACTTTATAGATTTTCAAAATACACATGAAGATTTTGACACCATAAAGCTAGGGGGAGCTTTGTGTCAAACGAAATTGCAAAAACATGTTCGTCACTTACACGAACCATTTGCAAACATATTTTCAAACACAATTAGTTTATTTTACGTCATTTCCTTGACGCCCTCTCAAAGGGATGGACTCGTCAAGGGGGAGTTAAGACGAGTACCATTCCCGTCACTTGCTCTCTTTACATTTTTACATACCTTTTCTTATAAAAATTGTGTTAGTTTCTTCTAACACTTTTTGTTTCGAAAAAAAGGGGGAGAAGAAAGTAAAAACTAAAAATTCAAACTTTTACGAATTTTAGCTTTTCCTTAAAATAATTTTATGTTTTGTCATCAACAAAAAGGGGGAGATTGTTAATACAAATAAGCCGTAAAAACGTTTATTTATATTTTACGATCTTCTAATGTTTTGTCGATAACAAACGTAAAATCATTTTAACGAAAAAAATAGAATACGTAAATAGTTTGAGTTAATAGTTTCCTAACACACTTACGTTTTCACATAAAACACTAAAACAAGTATAAGTGATTTTATGATTTAGATACATATGTACAACAACTAGTGTTTACATATTGGGTTAGCATATACTTAAACTAAGTATACGAAAATGGGTAAAAACAAGTATATACTAAAATGGGTAAAAACAAGTATATACTAAATGGGTAAAGACTAGCAAATGGTATTGACCCATAACCCATGGTTTTATATATACCACTTAACCAAGTTCATTGTATCTAGAAAGAAAACCATGGATCAACCCATAACCCATAACCCATGACCCATAACCAAAAATACCCATGGGCAAAGAGGAGCGTTCCACGGATCCCTGGCTTTGTGCTAGCCGGATCCCTTGTGGTAGGGATCCGTGGGATCCGGGGAACAGTAGAGAATTTTCTCTATAAATACAGAGCCATTTCTTCCTTTCTACTCACCACTTTACACACATACTTCCCCCAAGTATTATAACCCTCTAACCTTAGATCCAAGTGATCTATGTAGTTTGTCTTTTGTTTTTGTGTGATCTTCTAGGTTCCTCTTAAAGGCAAGATCACCACTTCTTGAAGACGAGCAAGCTCAAGTCCATAAGTTGCCATGCTTCGTCATCATCAAGACAACTAAGGTTCTCATCTTCCGTGTCAAAGCATTAGTGAAGAATGCTAAAGGTGTCAAGACGAAGGCATTAGTGAAGGGTGCCAAGCGTTGTGTCAAAGGCATTAGTGAAGGATGCCGGAAGAATCAAATCAAGTCGCATTTGGGAAGAATGCCTAGGTCGTATAATCGATGAGGTGCATCGTTATACATATAAGTATTTGTTTATTTCCAAGGATGGTGATATCCTTGATGGTGTTGTAACAAGGAGAGGATCTCCTTGATATTAGGTGTTGTGTTGTGAAGGGTAGTAGTTCCTCCATAGTAATGGAACTAGGTGCTTAGCCTAGTACCTAATAAAGGGTAGGCGACGTTGTGATAGGATTAGTTCTCCTTGGTGTGAAAGAACTCGGTGGTTAGCCTAGCACCGTATAAAGGGTAGGCGACGTTGTATTAGGTGTGGTTCGCCTTGGTGTGAAGGAATTCGGTATTTAGCTTTGTACCGGAAAAAGGTTAAGCGACGTTGTGAAGGCTTCTCCGCCATAAGGAGTTGGTGTAGTGCTTACGAACTCTCGAGTAGGTGACTCGGGGAGTGGAGTAGGGCAAGGAAGGTGTCCTTGTAGCTGAACCACTATAAATAACTTGTGTTGTGGTGATGTGCTTCTTACTCTTTATCTTTCATTACACGTTTATATATCTATCTATCAACGTCCAACATAAACAACCAAATAGATTGACATAAGTCAATCTAAATATTTAAAAGGAAGTTTTAAATTGGTAAAAATATTCAACCCCCCCCCCCCTTCTAGTTTTCCACAGTGGACATGAACACCCAAAGCTGATGCATCTTAAACTTTTTGGGGAATGGTTCATAGGAACCACATTGATTATGCAAGCTTAATGTGGAAAGACATGATGCAGCATTACAGGAAGCCTGGTTCCAAGATTCCCTTCATTAGATACACCAAGTTGCTGATCCACAATCTTCTCGGGAAGCACCACGATATCCCACTGAGAATCAATGACCCCAACACACACTCAACGTTGTATGAGCCTACCTTGAATACTGTTAGGTTCAAAGACTCCTCAACCCGTAAACAAGGTGTGAAATTACTTGATTGCTTGATAACTAATGAAATCAAGGTTCTTCCGTCACACCTTTGCTACAAGCAAGCAGTGCGTGCGGGAAAAGTTGGGTTCATGGATGAAAAGACTACTCTAGTGGCTTCTACAAGAGCAAGGAGAGCAGGAAGCACTGGAAGCACAAACATGTATAAGAAAAGACATCCAAGCCTAAAGAGGAAATTCCCAGCTAAGATCATTCATCCTAAAGCTGAACCGGAACCAATTCCTCAAGATGACGATTCTGAAACTGAGTCTCATGATCTGACTATCTACTTTGAAGTGCAAAAAGATGACACATCTGTCCAGAAGTCAGAGGACAAACCTGCTAGTTCCTCATCTGACAAAGGGAAGAAGCCAGTAGAGGAAGAAGAAGAAGAAGATTCGGAATTTGAGTATGATCCTAAGGATGGAGATAAAAAATACCAGAAAACTCTGAATCAACTGAGGAAGGAGTAAACTGCTAAAGAATTCAAAATTCAAAAAACTAATGGCCCTGGAGGTTTCAGCGGTGGTTTTCCTGCTACATCAGTTCTTGATGCGGTTAATCAACCCCGGTAAGCGAACCGATGCCACCACTAAGGAATCTACAGAGCAACAGGAGGAAGAGGATGAAGTAATGTTCGACTTTGAAGGTGACGAGCAAGATACTGATGAGAGAATAATAGATAAAGATCTTAAGGAAGCTGAAAAGGAAAGGGCGGAAGAAGAACTTGCTAAGAAGGCTGAAGAAAAAATTGCTAAGAAGGCTGAAGGGGAATGCATTCGAAAGGAAACTGATGATTACATCCTAGACAACCCTGAACAAAATCCTCAGAAATCTTCAAAAATACCCACCTCCAAATCCGAATCATCATCTCACTCATCACCACCACCATCCAAAGAAACAACAACTAAATCATCATCAAAATCGATCAAGAAAAAGGCCGATACTTGGGCATCTCGCACCAAAGCCAAGATCCAGAAAGCATTGAATCAATCTAGAAAATTCAAAAAAAGTCTTTAGGAAAAAAGATTGAACATGTTGGCTGACAAGGTTATCGAGCTATCTAAGGAGATGGAAACATTCGAGGGAGAAAGAGAACAGATCAAAGCATTTTTAAATAGAGACGTTCAAGGAGAAATGGATGAGCAGACCAGGAACTATACTCATCACTTCCTTCTCCAAATTGTCCCTGGAGTGACCAAAGAAATGATCTCGAAACAGTTCTACCCAACACTCAAAACACTGGTCAGGCAAATGATTACTACTACACCGGTGGTGATGCAAACCCGACCAGTTCAGCCTCCAAATGTTACCAAAGCAGATTTGATCTCACAGTTGGTACTACAGATGTCTCCTCGAGATCCTACTTTCACACCTGATGAATCGAATCTGTATGAGGTACTTCTTGCATATCAACTAAAGACAACGTGCAAGGAAGCAGCTGGTCAGGATAAGCGACCAAGGGATGATGATGACAAGGATAAAGACCCGAATGCTAAACATCAAAAGAAGACTGGCGGGTCATCATCATCCATGCCACCACCACCTAAGACCACCACCACACCCAAAAGTCAATCTTCTCAACAACCTCCCTCATCAGACAAACCTCAGGATGCTGATTCTCCACCACCAATAAAGAAAACCGGTGATCACTTTACCTATACTGGTGGTGAGGATGAAGACATTCCTGAGCCCCTAACAAAAACCATCACCTCAACCATCACCGCAACCAGAATCATCCTCCCGACCCAATAAGAAGAAACAAAATTCTGTCGTCTCATGGTTGGGCGAAGACGACACCGAGGAGTATGATTGGTTCAGTCAGTTGGTTGATGCGACGCCTAGATTACCGGAAGGTCAAGAACCGGTAAACGGTCGAACAATGGAGCAGGTGAAAATTATCCAAGAACGATGCATTCAACTTCTTGAAAGACAAAGTCGCCAGCGCAGTTGAGGTCGAATACCATTTGGACAACATTTCCCGTGCAATGTCCAATAACATCGATTGGCTAAATCTCGAATCGAACATCGATGTAACAAGAAAGGATAATACTCCCTACTACACTGACTGGACAAAGCCTCTACCTACAATTGGCCTGCCCGAGCAACCTAAGATTCCATACCGCTTCTTCTTCAACAACGAACTCGAGTTTCTTCAACACGGCAGCAGCGTCAGCAAGAAGCACGCTACCTCTCTTACCTTCAACATTCCAGCTGCAGTTTTCTCTGATAATGTAGCCATTGAATAAGACTCCACCAAATTGTACGTTGATAAGGTGGTGGACTACGACCTCGATGCTAAATACAGTATTCATCATTGGCCACCAAGGAAAAGATTGTACTACCGAAGCTGTCAAGTTCAAAGGTCAAACAAGGAGGTAAAGAGTGACAAGAAAATAGTTGTTGTAATGAAGGTCACACTGGCGACAAAGTGGGGTTATTCATTCTTGTCAGAGATTAAGGTCAAGCGACAAGATGAACAAGAATATGATTTCACTGAAGCCGATTTCTCGAAATTATCACTCAATGACATCGAAGATATGTTCCTCGCAAAGGTACAAGGAAGGATGAGACAATTCTCTACGAAGATTCAACTTCAGTTCATCACTGCCCTGCTGATTTTCTTTTGAAGAAAAGTGATTCAAAAACGTGTTGAAGATCTACTACTTGCGGTCGAATCATACCAAAAGCAGATAAACCTTGCTAAACCGTTGCGACACTTTCCCAACCTTAATCAACTGCCTCAGAACACTATCTTGCACAAACCAAAATTTGGGTTCGTCCACCGCAGTGAGCATCATCATACTTGCTTAATGGCATTCAACGAGATCCACAAGTTCTGTGATCATACGTTTAAAATGGTTCATGATGGGTTAGCTTATCAGTTAAAGGATATTGAAGAAGGTATTGGTTCAAAGAAGAGATGGAATTCGGATGAATGAAAGGAAGCTCGCAGGTTCATTACAAGGCTGGATGAAAGGTTATTCCACCGGGATTAGATGAGAAGATTGGAGAGCTATGTGGGAGGACGAAAAAATTTCTCTATCTTAACATTTCAACGTGAAGATAAAGTCCCGAGTCATGTGTAATCGTTGGGTACTCCTTAAACACTTTTGATTGTATTTTTATTCTTGATTTATTTATTCATAATGGCTTGTACATAAATAGCAGTGTACAACCCGAACTTGTAATGAAAGGACCCTGTGGTATGCTTTAGTGCCACAATTCTTATAAAAGGAGCGAAAGCTTCTTACTTTTGAGCAAAATTTATCAAACTTTCAACATTTTCAAAATTTTGCTCAAAAGAACAAGTACTCTCTCTCATGTTTTCAAAACCTCGAAAAGTTAATATTACTTGTTGAGGGGGAGTATTTGCAAAATATCTTTGTTCAAATAATGTTCCTTGTGGAAATCTTCCCACAAAACTCGAAATGGTCATACTCGATATCAAATTTCATCAAAAATAACATTAATATGCCATATTTGAGGGGGAGAAGAATTGTGTGATACAAATATTATGGATTGTGATTGAATCTAAGTGTGAATAGACTTAACCATTGAATTGACGAGCTATTAAATGACGTAACTCGAAAAGAATTGTCCGGGACAGATAATAATTTCAAACTAGTTTGCTAGTGATGTAAACGTGTCTCACAAAGGGCTAGTCTTAGTAGAATGTACCATCCAAGAAACACTTGGTAGACATGAACCTTGACGGGTCAAACCTCCTCACAAAGGAGTGTTTACAACTTCAAGCTGACCTAGTCAGTGATGTAATGTGTCTCACGGGGAATTGTCTATCTTGAGTCGATAGATTCAAAAGTGCGCGCTCTACCCTCACTGTGCAGATTTCTGTCAAAAATCTTAAATACATGTGGAAGGGGAGTATTTCTGAAAATACAAAACTCTTGAAGTGTTACAAACATGTTTTCATTCATAAACACTTTAAGAGATTTTCAAGAAAATGGTTTTATGGCAACATAGGATAGTCATGGAGTTATAAGGTGACTAAGTTTAGGGATAAATGTCTTATGATCCACCAGAGCCGGAGGGATCTACCCAAGGAGACCACCAATTGTTAGTACTTAGAAGTCCTTAAGTATGATTGACAAAAGGAGAAAATGAGAATCAGAGAAAGAAGGAGTTGAAGAATAAAAAAGAAAAGTAAAGAAAAGGGTGAAAAGAAATAGCCCTCCAAATTATTCAACTTAGGGCAGACACCGGGTTCAATTCATATGCTACTGGTCATCACAAGTTGATACCGGTATTGAAGATCAAAGTCGTCATGGACCCAGTGACGCACTGCACTAAACCTTCTTAGCCACTCAAGTTTTTCTTAAAAAAAGCTTGTTTCACTCTCACAGGGAACCCTACGTAATCTATCGGCTCTCTCTTAGAGATTGATGGTATTGAATAAGGAGACCCTCTCCCTAGTCTCCGCTTAGGAAAACCAAAGTGCACTATTGAGTCTAGAGCCACGAGATTCATCAAAAGATCTCTTAGGAACACTTGACATTTCATCACTTGTCGTTCAACAAATAAGAACACAAGTGAAACAGTCTAGAGTCCTTCGGAGATCCTAGCAATCTGCCGAGAACATTTATGAGTGGATTCACAATTGTGATCCTCAGTGATTGAATAAAAACTCCTGCCAGAGTCAACATCAAACAGCCCTGACAGCAGGTCACTTCGGTAACTCCTTGTGGGTTACACTTAGTGTTCGCGATGGTCTCAAACGGTCTATAGTCTTGGATTGATACTTCGGTATACTCCAGCGACTCACAACGACAGAGTAACGATGTTGAGTACGGGGACATCCCAATAACCATCTGGTTTAAGATACGTCTAAAGCCGCAAAAGAGAATTGGGATATGCCTGTACAAAATATCCGAACTCTTACGTCGAAAACTTTATTGCTAACTGTCTACATGCAGGATTGGAGATCCAAAGTTCCTGGTAGAAAAGATCGTGCTGATTCTCCACATGCTCTCACCAACAACAACACATATGAAGTTCTCTCAAAATGCAACTTAAAAAAAAGTCAAAATGATTCTTCATCAAAGCCAAAGAATCTAAAAGTTTATAGACTCGAGAACAACTTCACATCTTAAATCCAAAGTCAAAAGATGTGTGAGCATCTTGGAGAAAGACGTGGAAACACCCAAACGATGTAGCTGATCAATGGCAGACAACAACACACTATCACTACATCCACAAAAAAACAAATAACAAAGAATACAACGACGTCAAAGCTAAAATTTCAAAAGGAACAAGATCCCAACCAAGGGGAGATTGTTGGAACCTAAAGCATCTCTACTCACAAGAAAGAAGAGTGCTAGAAGATATCGAGCAACCGCTATTAGATTATAACTATAACTTAGGGGGAGATTTTTGGAAACGCTCCTAAACAATGTTATTAAGTTATAGTCATTTCTATGTAATAGGTTGCATTTATATGGCTTTTATGTTAGTAATTAAGTCTAGGCTTATGTAGAAATCCCATAAGCCTATGCATAGGCCCAAAAGGCCAAAGAAGGGACTAGATGTGTTGTTCTAGCTCCTCCCCCCTATAAATACTTGTTTACTTCTCATTTGAGAAGTGTTGTTCACTCATAATACTATACGCATAACCTTTCTTAGTATATTGTGTGTTTGTGTGTGCAACCGTCTCTCTTAACATTATTTCTATCATCTTCATGCTTGTGTTAACTTATGGTGACCTAACAACTTAGAGTAAGGAAGTTTTCATCTCTTATTGGGGATGAAATGTTTAGTGGTGATGATTCGGAGGAAGTGCTAAGGTTTACGAAGAAACAAGGTCTAACACTTATTCTTGCGGTTTTCTTCAGTGGTTTGGTTGATGGTGATGATGTAGATGGCTTTGCCATTTGTGATTAGCTTATTCTAACAAAAGAAGGAAGAAATTGTTGAGTTATGAAGATGATCATCCTTGATGTCTTAATTTATAGGATCATGAGATTATGGAGAATTATGTTTGATTTGATGTTAAGCCATACAAGTGAAGTGGTTCCTAATGATTTGGAAGAGTTTAAATGCATGCCAAATCTCGCTAAGTCAATCCATACAAGTAGTGTTGAGTAAAATGACTGATGCGCGTATGAAGCGCGTTCGGGGTCAAAAGAACTTCCTTTTCGTTGAGCAACTTTTTCAACACCCTAGGCAGTGAACCTAATCATTGTAGTGTTTTATTGGTAAGCCTTGGGGATTGATATCGTTCTCTAGGGGAATAGGAATGCTAGCAAGAAATGTATTACGCTAAGGTGGGGTTTCAGGATGATTCTTTTTTATCTTTTATTGGTTTTTTATAAAGCTAAGGGTAAAATCTCAGGGCAATTGGTTTGGGGGGTGGTACTTCTACCGATTACTTCTACTGTTTTAATTATCTAATACTACGGGTAGCTATGTCTATTTGATGTGTGCTCGTATGATGATTAAAAATGTCTTTACCTAGATACTATTACTCCCTAGTTATCTTTTATTGATGGTTGAGTTGTCACACCTTATCTTAACGCGTTGTGCTTCCTAAGGTCACAGGGTTTGCCTATGCCCTAACTCTTTGCGGTTACCTTTGGGGTTTAGCCTGTGAAATCCACAAGTCCTAAAACTATTTCATTCATAAACTTACTTTGAGTTTATCTTTGGATTTAGCCTACGAAATCCACAAATTCATTCATAAACTTACTTTCACAAAGATTACTTAATCATTAAACACAACGAAAGCCTATTTGCACTCCTAAGCCAATTACAATTAAGATAAGAGACAACCTAACAATAATCAATAACTAGGTTTCATAGATCTAAGCAAACACACAAGAAATTTAGCTAGATATGTTAAACAAGCAAGCATACACACAATCAATTGAAGACATAATGATAATTTGGATTAAAACACTTATCTTGATGTGTAAAATAGGGTTTGGGACCCTAAGATATTGTCCAAGTCAGACTACAAACGTTTAGGGTTTTTAATCCAAAAGTCTACCTCTCTAAATGCAGAAAAATCAAATTATATTTATAGATTTACAAGTGCGACGGTGTCGCCTTATAGGTGGGACAGCGTCAGATCGTCATCATTAGGGTTTTCGTATAGGCCAAGTCATCGATGGGATGGCGTCACCTCAGAATTGAGACGTCGTCAGTCTTCATATGGGACGTCGTCTTGGTTCTGGATCTGGGCCATCTGAGATGAAAAGTCTGAGTGACGCCCTTCTTCTTCAAAGCCAGACGCCGTCAGGTTGTATGAGCAAAAATTCCACTGAGCCATCTCGTGCATGTTTTTATCAAATCTGTATAGAAGAACGGTGTCGCCCTTTGATTGGGACGCCGTCAGGTTCAGTTTTAGCAGCTTGAGTGGCTTCGATCTTAACTTTGCCGTTTTCTTCATGTTTTCACTCCTTTTCGTCCAAATGTGCATCATTCCAGCATTTTACTTCCATCAGATCTAGAAAGTGAAAAGGAACGAAATTAAGCAGTAACGGATATGAAAGTGGTCGATTAAGGGCTTAAATGACCTCTTAAAAGTGTACGTTTTAAATACTTATCAATGACCAAGATATACAATAAATGGGTTTCAATCATTGCAAAATCTTGAAGTTCAGATCATCCACGGATTTGAAGGAACCAAAAATATGGTTCCTTCCTTTATAAGAAAGGGTTCATTGGGTGGATTTTGAGATTTTTTTTTTTTTTTTTTTTTTTTTTTTTTTTTGTGGGAAATGGATATCCTATTTATCTAAGTAAGTTAAACTAGTCCTAATATAAATAAAAAGCCGTAAAAACTATCCTAGAAACAAATTTTGGTAAATTAGAATGCGAGAGTGAGTAAAATTCAACAACTTACCTGCACTACCCACTGCACCAAAATTTTACACAGACAAAACCCAAATTTTGGTTCCGTCTGGTCCGGCAGTAACAAACGGCGGCACCAATATTTAGGTTGCTAAGTCGAGTCATATCCTTTGTACACAGTTTTGGGACGATTGGGACTCATGAGAAAATTTAAATTTTATAAAGTGACGGGAAGGAACGTTAAATTCAAATTCCCTTTATTTACGTAATAATGTATTCCAAGTGTTTTGATCTTTTCAATTCGGGTCAAAATAGTGTTAGAGTAATAAAAACTAAAGTGTAGGGATGTGCCTATAAATCCCTATTATTTTGATGTTATCGTAGAGGATGGTAGAGTAAAAGTGTATGAAAAAAAATCGAAAAAAAAGTAGAAAAAAAGAGAAAAAGAAAAAAATAGAGTGCTAAAAGAATGAAAATGAAAAAATACATACGGGCTACCATCCTACATCTATCTTTAAGTTTATGTTTGTTGTTTCAATTTATCTAGAGTTTAGAGTGTCGAGTCTTGGCTTAGCAACGCCATTCTTCTCATGCTTGTAACATAAAGATTTTTGACTTGCCACCACGAAATTGCCTATCCCACCAAACCCTTTGTTTCCCTACCGTAAGCCCAACATTATAACCCTTTAAAAGACCTCTTGGATAGTTTTTCCTAGGTGCTTACGCCAAAGCGATGGAAGTTTGATCTAGTCTCAAGCCTATGGTAATCTATGTACTAGGACTGGTTAATGAGTATTTATCTTCCATTTCCAACTTGATATATTTCATATACACCCGAGAGATGAGAGTATCCAAACACCACTTGTGAGGTGCTAGTATGTAATTTTCGTGATTGTTATGACTTTTGCTGGGCTTTTACGTGTTGTGAATTGTTCTAAACTAATGCTTCATGACCCCTAACTTATAAATTAGTTGGCCAAAAGCATATTTGCTTGAGGACAAGCAAATACCAAGTGTAGGGATATTTGATAAGGATTTAAAAGGTAAAATTTTGAGGGGTCATTTAAGCCCTTAATTGATCGCTTTTGTATCCGTTACTACTTAATTTCGTTCCTTTTCACTTTTTAGGTCTCTTGAAGGCAAATTGCTGGAATGACACTTATTCGGACGAAAAGGCGCGAATATACGAAGAAAATGGCCAAAGTCAAGAATCGAGACACTCAAGCTGCTGGAACAGAAGGGGACGGGGTCACAGCTTAATAGCGACGCCGTCGCGACACACCTTGAGACGACTCAGAGAGCAAATTTCTATTTTGCACGTGACGGCATCAGGTTTAAAAGAGTAGGGCGTCACAACTCAGACGGCCTAGATTTGGATCCGGACAGCGTCAGAGAATGAAGCCGACGGCGTCACAAGCATAAGGTGATGCCGTCACATAGTTGACGTGGCCAAGACGAAAACCTAATGGCGGTGACCCGACAGTGTCACAGCTAAAGAGTGACGTCGTCGCATATTGTAACTCTATATATAGAATTCGAATTTTCAGTATTTTAGTGAGGTAGTTTTGTGGAGTAAAAACCTAAATCGAACATAGACTGTCTTGGGCAGTATCTTAGGGTTCCATACCCTATTTTACAACAAGATAAGTGATTTCTTCTTTAATTCAATTATGTCTTCAATTATTTGTGTGTATGCTTGCATGTTTTCCATGTCCGGCTAATTTACTTGTGTGTTTGCTTAGATCTATGAAACCTAGGTATTGAATATTGATTGGTTGTCTCTTATCTTAATTGTGATTGACCTAGTATTGCGATAGGTCATTCGTTGTGTTTTTAATGCTTGAGTAATCTTTGTAAACATTAGTTTATAATCACCTAGAGTTATTGTAGTCTAAACATCCAAAGATAACCTTAGAGTTAGTTTATGAATCCTATAGATTTCGTAGGCAATAACCTTAAGGTAGTCTCAAAGAGTTAGGGAAAAACGAATACCCTACGACCTTAGAAGACACAACGCGTTAAGAATAAGGACGTGACAATTCAACCATCAATAGGAGATAACTAGGAATTAATAGCATCTAAGTAAACACATTTTTAATCATCATAAGAGCACACAACAATAGACATAGACTACACTCACCTTAGTTTAGATAATTAGATAATTAGATAAGTAGAGTAATCGGTAGAAATACCAACCCCCCAAATCCAATACCCCGAGATTCGTACCTTTCAGTTTTCTAAAAAAAATATAAAAAAGATAAAAAATAATCTTTCTTAACCCCAACCTTAGCGTAGTAATTTCTCACTAGCATTCCTATTCCCCTAGAGAACGATAGCAATTCCCGAGGCTTACCCTAATACTACACTACAACGATTAGGTTCACTGCCTAGGGTGTTGAAAAACTTGCTCGACGAAAAGGAAGTTCCTTTGACCCCGAACGCGCGTTGTACGCGTATCACTTCCTCTGGGTATAGCCTACCAATATGATGGTATATCTGTCCTGACACTTTGAAAACATATGGACCCCGACATATTTAATAGTGTCATCAATGTTTGCACCAAGGGACGTCATAAAAAACATCTGATTATATGCGCGTATATTGGTCATAAAATGGTTGTCATTGAAAAGTTGTTGTATATATGGTGGATATTCTCTGGGTGTGAATAGTCTTACAGTCCCGCCTCTGCAGTATAGGTTATATAAAGGGCCTGAACGGCGCGTTGAGATACTTAAACGTTCTTCATACCAATACCGGGTGTGGCAGTTAGAAAAAATGCAATTGCAGGGACCATATGCTTTGTAGTTTGCTGGTGGTCCTGCAAATTAATTAACGTTAATTAAAAAAGCGCGCATGTAATTACTGGTTCCCATGAACGGTTGTCTAAGTCAATTGATATAGGTAAAAAGCATAAACCGCATGCCCGTGCATGGACTGCTGTTGGTAATGGTGGTTGAAAATTGCGACGTCGATGTGGCCCACGTCGAGGGAAGGATGAAGCAGCTGGTAGATCACCGTCCTGAGAAGTGGCTGAAAGAAAAGATAAATGACAACGTGAGCACTAATTCATTAAGAAAACGAAAGAATATGGTCATCCAGCAGCACATTACACATGTATGCACAACTCACATTGGCCAAGTCTTTGCTCCTGCCTTTGAGCACCATGCATTGTTGGAGATCGCTGGCCGTCCTCAGGCATTCCCTTGACCCTATGCACAAATGACGGGGGCACATTTGATAGGCCAGATTCAGGAGTGTGCGATAATACCTCCCCAAAAACTGTTGGATTAGATACGTATGAATATGTGAAAACATGTAAACCTGTCATGTCTGATACAGATTGAGAATAAGATGACCTAAAACATAAGATCCATAATTATTAAATTTATAAATACTTTGAATGAGCGCTAGGCAGGAACCTGAAGGTAAACGTGTACAACGGATTGGTACTGTGAAACTTGTTCCAACTTTAGCAGGAATGGTAGGAACATCACCATCCGCACATGTAGTATGGTTGCATCTCTTTTGACGACATGATTGGGCAGGAGTTGTTTCTGACAATATAAAAGAAAATGGAACAGTCAGGTTACATAATATTGGAAAAGAAAAAACTTCATATGAGAGTTAATATGTTGAGCATAATCGAATGCATGTTTATAAGAATCTTACGCCACATTCTATGCGCCGCTTGCCTTTATTCAAAGCACGTCGATTTGCTACATGAAATTTCCGCGGAAATTCAGGAATGGCTGCTTGTTGGCCTGGTATCTGAACTTCCTGGAAACTAATTTCTTGTACAAGCCAACTAATGTTCCCTGTCTGAAAGTCCAAAACGACTGGGCCCTTGCGCGCACCTACATATAACAGGACAAAGGGGACAACTGAATGAAAAAATATATACATCGCTGCAGACGCATGATATATAAGCAACTGGGAGAATCCAAAAAAAGCACTAACACCAACCTTCACGTAAACCAAATGAGCAAGCGACTGGCGATAAAGGGTGACTAGATTTCATAAGCGTTTGCAATTCCAGCGAGTGGGACGCTTGAGATTGGACACATAACCCATCTCCAATTGAAGATGTACGGACGCCATCAACCTGCAGTATCGAATATACTTTAGTCGACACTGAAACCATAAGACACGCTTCCTGTAAATATAACCATCATTGATAATTAACTGAGATAATGGCTGCACAACATGCGTATCAGTAAACATATTCCCATGGTTTGGCGTCTCTGGAGGTCGGATAAGCGGCTGTTCCAAAGTAGGACCCACCATCCTTTTGGAAGTAAAACAGTCGTTGGCTACAGAACGAACCGAAGAATCCTTTTACAATAAAAAGTTGACAGCTTCTGGAAGACATTTCGCGCCTGATACAGAACAAGTTTGATCAGCATTACTGGGGTTTCCGCTTGTGCTCAAATCAACACGACTGTCACAAACCTGCATAAAGCAACAAACATTTTATCAGCACAACCAAGATAGCACGCCATGGTTGTTGAATGGCAAATACAACACATAAGTTACCTGACCAACAGTTTCTGCAACATGTTTATGAACCTCCACCCCCCTCCCCAGTTAGACCTCTTAACACCCTCTTGAATAGATCGGACAAAAATGTCAGACAATTTCCTTTTGAAGACCGACAACCACCTTTCTCGGATAACATACAATTACATACCACTTGAGTGACCATCTCATGTGAACCACTTTCATGAGAGCTAGCAGACAACGTATGACAAACGCCATCACATACACAACGATTGACCATGTTCAACGAAGACCGATGTCGATCAACCACAACACCTGCAAATAAAGTATCTCCTCCAGCCGACAAAATAGTAGTGTTTATCCCAGACGTTACAACAACAGGTACAGGAACCTTTTTTCGGCTTGCATAGCTTATGTAAAGGGAAAATATGTACCAACTGACAGAATGCATACACAAAATGGAAAAGAGTTTTTGTACAAAAACTACAGGAAAAAACTTTGAGGATCATGATATAAACACAAAGTGAAGAAGTCAGTAACTTCCCAGCACCAAAAAGAAAGTAGACCAACATGCAAGGATCCAAAAAAAGACATACACCTGAGCTAACATCCTAACCTAAACAAAAACTATAGACACACAAAATAAAGTTGATAAACAACCCATGCAAAGGTTATAGGCATAAATGAAGAAAAAACAAAATAAAGAACAACTAAATTACTTCAACGAAACACATAAAAACAATACACGTTCAGAAACGATTAAAACCAAGTATTTGACACAAAGGAAAACTACACAATTACATAAACCATAAAGGAGCTATCTCAGATCTGGAAACCTACCCACAAAGTTGGTCGGTTGCTTCTGGAAAAAGGAAGGTACTATGAGAAGATGATACGTTCCAACAAATTACTATACCAACAATAAATGGGCCAAACAAACTCTCGTGGGCAGGCCTGGCATGGGCCAACATACTTAAGCCCATTTGAAAGAAAAATTAACCGCCAAAGCTGACCCGGTTCAAAAGGCTCTGTTAGACCTGCGCATGTGAACCGGACCAAGACGAAAACCTGTTTGTTTATTCCACCGACATGCATGGAAATAATATTTTATCATGTTGGGCACCGTGCCATCGTGCCATGTATTATAAAGACAATTAAGCCAACCATTATTTCAAAAGTTGATTGGGATATCTTCACAGGAGACATCGATCATCACCAATGGGTTGTAATAGATCAACTACGGCTAAAGGGAATGGTATCCAATTTTCTTTTATTTTCCTGAATATATTTTAAGTTATACGAATGTATTTCGCGACATGGGTTCTATACTTCTATGATATTTGTTGGAATCACTTCTAAACTATATTTCAAGTGTTTATAATCAATATGTAATAGATTGCTTAATTAGGCTTTTATGTTTGTATTTAAGGCAAGGCTTATGTAGAAATCCCATAAGCCTTGACCCAAGCCCAATAAGGAAAGGAAGGGAACTTGTGTGTTGCCCTAGTTCCTTCTCTATAAATAATGTTGTAAACTCTCATTTGGGAGTTGGTTGTTCACTTTCACTTAATTCCTACGCCTAAAGGTTTATAGTCATAAGTGTGTTTTATGTTTAGTGTTCATCCGATCTTTCTTTATCTCATTTCTAACATATTGATGCTTGCGTTGCAAACATGGGAACCTAACAGTGGTATCATTCGCCATATAGTTGGGTGAAACGCTTTTGTTTTTGAAGTTTACTAGTATACACATAAGTTTCGGGTCTAAAACGTTCATACGCTTTAAAACTCCAAATTTTACACTTTAAAACTCAAGATTCTTGTACTTTAAGGTTTATTTTGCGTTAAAGTTTACGTTTTTAGCATCAAGTTTGAAACTTTACGTGTGTAGAAGTGTTGTTAAGCTTGTTTTGATTCGTATAGTATTTTCTACGCGTAAGGTGAAAACGTGTTTTGGATCATCAAGTTTCATACTTTTATGTTATTTTGGTGATTTTGAAGCTATTTTATCCAAAACAATCTGGTTTATAAACACTTTTGGGCAGAAAAATCAATTTTGGTAAAGTTTGGTATATCCTATGCATAGTAAAACCCTAGTTTTACTCGTAAGCATTCAAAATCTACGCGTAAGCTCTTCATCGTTTGATATTCAGTGCTATTGGTTTACTTAGTGTTTTCTTGCTTGGATAAGGCTGAAAAAACTTCGACTTTGGATATCTTTTACACTGGTATAAGTGTAAAGGATTTTTTGGGCAAAACCCTAATTTTACGCCTAAGCTAATCACTTAAGCGTAGAATTCTTTACGCCTAAGCATTTTCTTACGTCTAAGCCTAGTCTTACGTCTAAGCCTAGTCTTACGCATAAGCATTCTACTACTAAGCCTTTGGTTTAAGCATAAGCTAAGTGTTTCTCAAGTCTACGCGTAAGCTATTCATGCGCGTAAGCTTTATTGTTAAGCGTAAGGTGGTTTTCTACACATAAGGTGCTTTCTACGCTTAAGCTGGTTTCTACGCATAAGGTTACTTCATCAACAAAGTTTCATTCGACTACAAAGATCCATCATCAACACAAGTTTCAAGATGTCTCAACCACCATACTCTAGCTACTTTCCTCATGTGTATCCTCAACAACAACAACAACAACTCTATCAACAACAACAACTCTATCAACAACAACAACAATTTCAACAACAATTTCCACAAGGAGCAATTCAACCACAAATGATTCAACCACCACCTAGTCTTCAAGTACAACCTTACACAAACTTTCAAAATCAGCATCCATCCAAGTATGCCATGAAGGAACCGTTTTGGTTTGCAAAGATGTGTGAAGCTTTAAGAAGCCAACAATTCATTCATGAAGCTGGATCACTTGATAGACCTCCAATACTCACTCCCGGAAACTACGATCAATGGGTGATAAGGTTCTTTAGGTTCTGTGATCTAAACAAGCCACATGGAAAGTTCTTGAAGAAGGTCACCCTTGAAGGTCCATTTCAGATGCCTACTATCACTGTACCCGGAGATCCGAATGCTAATCCACCAAGAGATGATATCACCAACGTTGTCGGTCTTAATGAACTCACTACTGATCAACTTCTACACATGGAAGCCGATGAACTTGCAATGCAATATATCCTTTTGGGATTACCCAATCTGATACTTCGTAGTGTTGATGCTCAGAAGACTACTAAAGCAATGTGGGAGCATATTCATGTTTTAATGGAAGGCACAGAACTCAATCAAGAAGAAATGGAATCCAAAATCTACTTAGCATATGAACACTTCATGATTGAACCAGGGGAGACATTAGAGTCATATCATCATTGATTCTCAAACATCATCAATGACTTGGAAAAACATAACATCATTATGCCAAGAATTGCAGTCAACACTAAGTTACTTAGTAGTCTTGGTCCTGATTGGGAAAAGTATGTCATTTTCATCCGTCAAGCGAAGAATCTTCATCATGCTACATACGGATTGTTGTACGACTATTTGAAGCCCCACCAAAAGGAAGTTGACAAATAAAGGATTATCCGTGGAGTCCCTGCTTCGCCTTCACTTCCGGATAATCAAACTCTAGCTTTGTGGGCTCAAACGTGTTATCCTCAATTCCCTACTTTGCAAACTATCTTCACAAATCCTCCACAACCAACTGCTACAATTACACCATATAATCCGTCACAGCAACAATCTCAAGAAACTCAATTGGTTCCATACAACAACAAAAATGATCAAGCACTTTACAGTGAATCTAATGAGGATGCAGAAGCTTTCGATTCATTGCAAAAAGGGTTTGTCATGATTGCTAGAGCCTTCGGCCGATATTCCATCAAATCCAACAATCGCATTCGTACCCCATCAAACACAAGGAATTAGACTGTTGTTAACAATGGACGTGTTGAAGTTCAGAATCGTGGTAATGTTCGTCAGATGGGTAGTGGTCAAGGGTCTAATGCTAATGGAAGGAATACCATGGGTGCTCCACATCAACGACCTCAAGTGGTTGATCAGGGAAATGCTTAGACTGGGGTTAATGGTCTTCGTTGTTATAACTGTAATGAGAAGGGTCATCTGGCCAATGCATGCCCTAAGCCGAGGATTAGAGGCAGCACTTATCACAAACAGGCTTTACTCTTGGCTCTCAAGGATGAAGCGGGTGGAACTCTTACCAACAAGGAACAAAGCTTCATGGCAAATGCAGATTCTGATGATGACATAGAGAACTTGCAGGCTAATGCAGCAGTGATGTTAATGGCAAACATGCAAGAACTCCACATGAGTGACACAGGCCCAGTGTATGACACTGACGGCTTGTCTCAGGTACCTGATCAAACTATATTCATTACTGATCTGATATCTCCGCCAACATCTGCATCCGACGAGGATCAGAATGTTCAACATGAGCCGTCTACATCTCATTCCGATGATAATCAAATAGATCCCATAGTTATATTTGATGATCAAGATGACCTTATGGTTAATACTGATAATCAAGTTGACTCCGTGGTTATATTTGAGGATCTAAACAATGATCGTGTTAAGACTCACGTTGAACAAGCTGAACCTATGTCTAATCCAAATATTGAGCTCATGACCTTAATTCAGACCCAAGAATCTCGAATAGAAATGTGCAAAGACATCAATAAGAAATTACACGATAAAATTGCACTGTTGACTAAGGATAATGAATGCTTAAAATTTCAACTTAATATTTTTCAAACACAAGAAAAACGTGAAAAAGGTTTTGAAGTCGCCTTTGCTAAATCCTACCAAAACGAAAAATCATTGGAAAAACAGATATGTGATTTAGTTGCATCCAAAAATGCCTTGTTGTCTCAAATAGAACAACTAAAATATGATCATAAACAACAACTTAATGCTCTCACTTCGGAAACTTAAAAAGCCAAGTCTGAGTTGTTAACTTGTCAAAAACAGTTATGTGAGTACAAAAAGCATTCAAGGAAACAAATAGATGACTATCTTGAAGAAATTGTCGACTTACAAAACAAAATCAAAGAGTTTTGAAATGTTGTTTATAAACATGGTGAGTCAATCATAACTATTCAAAAGTTTACTTTTAAACCAAATCCAAATGGATATGGACCGAATCTTGCTGATTACAAACCAAAGTTTTCACATAGAGCATTCAAACCAAATCCTCAAGTTGCAGAACATAGAATTGATGATTCCATTATGAGTGTTGTTGAATATAATCGTATGGAGGAATTAGATGCAGAAGACGAGAGTCGGTCAAAATTAGAAAATATTGTTTATAACAAACCATTTAACTATTCAAAAGCCATAACTTTCGTCGCACAACAGGATAATTCTAATACACCTTGGGTTATCACGCCTATTTTTGAGTCTTCTAATGTTGGTCCCCAACCCAATACTGCACAAATTAATGGTCCTTTACCTTCACTCGATGACGTAAAAACATTACCCGAACGATGTCAAATTCTTAAATATTTTGAAACATTCATATCGGACATCAAACTTTTGAAACTTGAAATTGAAATCAATTCTGAATATGGCGTCATATTTGATTTACTCAAAAAGACTCGTGCTCAAGCGTCAAAAGATATTGATGATCATCTTGCATATACCAAAGATGTTTTACGACAAAATGGAAACACTCGTTCTGAAAATCAAGATTTGTTACACACTATCCATGATCTAAAAGCAGAGTTGGTAAAACTTAAGAAAGATAGGAATTGTAACACAAATGTTATTGCACCAGGAATTCTTAGACTGCCTAATGACACATCACAAGAAACTCATGTGCTTCCCTCTACTAAAACAGGAATAGTTGCCGCTTCTCCCAACACTAGCACTTCACAGCTTAAGAGTACATCAAGGAAGAATAGGAAGTTGCGACGTAAGAAAAAAAAAATAAAGACTTCTGAAGTAGAAGAACACCTTAGGACTTTGAATAAGACTCAAGTTGCACCCACTTTAGACATTTCGTTAGAAAAATGTAATAGAAAAAGTGATGTAACGAATGTTGAACCTTTAAGCACTTTAAATGTTATGTTTGAAGCTTTGTGTGTTGGTTATCGTAAAAGCATGTTTTCTGGTTGTCATGATAAATGTGTTGCTAATGCTATCTTATCTCGTAAGCGGAATAATAGAAAACGTAATACCTCTAGGCTCACTAATGCTTCTAAGTCTGTGCTAGGTAAATCACCCTCTAGTGTTCCGGCTACGATCATTGATGTACCCATAGAACCCCTTTCACCTCCTAGGAAGAACTTCTCACCAAGTGCATTTACTAAGACCAAAGCTAAGACTAGTTGGAGATGGAAGAAATGGTTACATAATACACTTGGATTTAAATGGATACCTAAAATCATAAACACATGTGTTTCAACTATAACTGCATCAGAACCCTCTAACTCTTCGGGTTCCACATCTACATCTATTCCATCTGTGTCGTCTGTGTGTAATGCAGGTGATACAGATCATCCTCTGGATTGTTGATAGCGGATGTTCCCGACACATGATAGGCAATCTCAAACTGTTATCAAACTTTGTTTCAAAGTTCATTGGCACTGTCAGGTTCGGGAATGATCACTTCGCATCTATCATGGGCTACGGAGAAAACATCAATGGTAACATCGAAATTAGCAGGGTTTATTATGTGGAAGGTCTCGGTCACAATCTCTTCTCAGTTGGTCAATTTTGTGATGGAGATTTGGAAGTTGCTTTTCGGGAGAAAACTTGTTTCATTCATGATCTACAAGGAAACGATCTTATGTCTGGTCCCCGCACATCAAGTCTTTATACAATCTCAATGCAAGACATGATTGCTTCAACTCCCATCTGTCTACTTTCCAAGGCAACATCTACAAAATCGTGGCTATGGCACCGTCGACTCTCACACTTAAACTTTCAAACTATAACCAATCTTGCACGATACAAACTTGTTGAAGGTCTCCCAAGATTTCGGTATTCTAAAGATCACCTATGCTCAGCTTGTGAACAAGGGAAAAGCACTCGTGCTCACTTTCCTTCAAAGGTGAAACACAGCTCACAGCATGTGCTTCATCTTCTTCACATGGATTTGTGTGGTCCGATGCGTGTGTAGACGATTAACGGAAAACGCTACATCTTGGTAATTGTGGATGACTACTCAAGATGGACTTGGGTTTATTTTCTTCAAAGTAAAGATCAAGCTCCACAGATGATCATCACCTTTCTCACAAAAATTCAAGTTCAGCTCCGGAACACAATCAAACAAATCAGAACAGACAAAGGAACTGAATTTGTGAATCAAACTCTTCGTGAATATTATGAGAAAGTGGGAATTGAGCATCAAACATCAATTGCACGAACACCAGAACAAAACGGAGTTGTTGAAAGACAAAACCATGCGTTAGTGGAAGCTGCAAGAACGATGTTGATAAATGCAAAACTTCCAGATTACTTGTGGGCTAAAGCCGTGTCAACTGCATGCTACACTCAGAATCGTTCAATGATTACCAAATGCCAAAACAAAACACCTTATGAGCTTATCCACAACCGCCAACCGAACTTAAAACACTTTCATGTATTTAGATCCCTTTGTTACCCAAATAATGATCGTGATAACTTTGGTAAGCTCAAGGCCAAAGCTGACATTGGAGTCTTTGTTGGATACTGTGAGAATTCTAAAGGATACCGGATCTGGAATCGTCGTACAAGGGAGATTATGGAAACGATTCATGCCAATTTTGATGAGCTTACTGAAATGGCTTCTGAGCAAAACAGCTTGAAACCCGTACATAACCGCCTAAACTTTCTCCAAACCCCATCATCAGCTGAACCAAGCTTTCAGCTTACTCGTCAACAAATGGAACAGCTATTTGCTCCTCTGTTTAGTGATGATATTGATCAACGTGCTCCAGATGTATCAAATGTTTCCGCTGCTCAACCTGATCATAATCCAATACCTGATACACCTGAAACAACAACAACTGTTGAAGAAGCACCTCCAATTGATTCTACAACAACAGCCGAACAAACCGCATCCAATGACGCTGAACCAACTGGTGATCTTCTGAACCATGACGTACCCCAACCTGCAGATTATGATCCAAATGCGTTCTCCAATCCTTTTGCAAATGAAACTGCCACTTCTGATGTTGCGGAATCATCTACAAGCCATTTGAATCCTCCTAATCTGCAGAATGTATATCAACATCAACCCTCCAAACATCGTTGGACTAGAGACCATCCTCTTGTGAATATTATTGGAAACCCGAATCAACCAGTCATAACTAGACAACGCCTTCAAACCGACGGTGAACATTGCATTTATGCACTTCCCGCCTGCCAAGCTGAACCCAAAAATATTAAGAAAGCCATGACATATGACAACTTGATTGAATCCATGCAAGAAGAACTTAATCAGTTTAAACGTCTTGCAGTATGGGAATTGGTTGAAAAACCAACTGGGGTCTATGTTATTGGTCTGAAATGGATTTGGAAAAACAAATTGGATGCTGAAGGTACGGTTATCAGAAATAAGTCATGTCTGGTGGCTAAGGGTTATAGACAAAAGAAAGGATTGACTACGAGGAATCATTCGCACCGGTTCCTAGACTTGCGGCTGTTCGGATTTTTCTGGCATTCGCGGCTCACATGAACATCACGGTCTTTCAGATGGACGTCAAAACTGCTTTTCTGAATGGTAAACTGAAAGAAACTGTCTATGTTAGTCAGCCAGAAGGATTTGTTGATCCAGAGTTCCCTAATCACGTCTACAAAATGAACAAGACTCTCTACGATCTCAAACAAGCCCCTCGGGCGTGGTATGATAAGTTGTCATCCTTTCTCATATCTCACAATTTTGTCAAAGGATCGGTCGACCCAACACTATTCATACAATATCATGGGGAACACATTTTAATCGTTCACATTTATGTGGATGACATCATTTTTGGGTCAACACATCTAAAATACTCAAACGCTTTTTCAAAACTTATGAAAAAAAATTTTGAAATGTCCATGATTGTTCTTTCTAGTATTGCAAGTTCATCAATCACCCCGTGGTATTTTCTTGAGTCAGTCCAAATATGCTCTTGAAATTTTAAACAAACATGGAATGCAAAATTGTGATACCTATGCCACACCTATGGCACATACCAAGAAACTGGACGCTGATTTTCATGGGAAATTGGTTGACACTACCAAATATCGAAGTATCATTGGGTCTCTCATGTATCTAGCAGCCAGTAGACCTGACATTGTCTTTGCAGTATATCTTTGCTCTCGTTATCAGTCGCGACCAACTGAAACTCACCTCTCTGAGGCTAAAAGAATCCTTCGATACATCAAGGGAACCATTAACTTGGGAATCTGGTATCCGAATGATTCTGGTTTTGAACTAATAGCTTTTTCAGACGCTGATCACGCAGGTTGCTTAGATTCTTGGAAAAGTATTTCAGGAGCTCTACAATTTCTTGGTGATAAACTGGTGTTATGGCAATCGAAGAAGCAGGATTGTGCATAGCTGTCCTCAACCAAAGCAGAATATGTAGCCATGTCGGTGTGTTGTGCTCAAGTCATCTGGATGAGAACACAACTCAAAGACTATGGTTACGTATTTGACAGAATCCTGATGTACTGCGACAATCAAAGTGCTATTGCGATCTCGTGCAACTCTATTCAGCATTCGAAGTCTAAGCACATCGATCTTCGATATCATTTCATCAAGGAGCATGTGGAAAAGGGTACCGTTGAATTATACTTTGTGGGTACTGAATATCAACTAGCAGACCTTCTCACCATAGCCTTAGCTCCTGCTAGGTTTACTAAGTTGGTCCACCGGATTGGTATGAGGTGTTTGACTCTAGAGGAACTGGACGAACTTTTAAAACAATCTTAAAACCAGTCAAACACCAAAACCTCTTTTGTAAATACATTTTTCAAAAAAAAAAAAAAAAAAAAAAATAGAATAATATAAAATCTAATAAAATACAAAAATACTCTTCTATCTAATTTCTTTCAAACATTGCAAGTACAAAACTTCCGTCAACACTCTGTTCTATCAAACTTTTCACAATTTTCCCGAACAAGTGTTGAGTGAGAAAAAGTAAATATTTTTTGTTTCATAAAACCTTGTACTTGCATGTGACCTAGAACTGGTTGTATCTTTGATAATGGTGGACACGTTTCTTTTTTCTTGACACTCCTTGGACCCAAATTTCTAAAACTTCTTTATTTTAAAAAGTCGATGGGGAGTGTCGTCAAGGTTCTTTCCAAACTAACACTTCATATTTAACCAAAATGAAAGTTATGGGCTTTGGATGAAAATGGTTGAGGTGGAGGGACAAAAATTGTCAAAAGTTTAAACTTATTCTAACAAAACTCTTCCACCTAAAACCACTTATCATTTATTTCTAACATTTAATACCACAATCACCATCATCCTACGCCTATAATTCAAACCACAAATTCGTGCTTCAAACTTCGAATTTGTAAGTGGTTAATGATTCTTGGTGTAATTCTAAACATAGGTTTTGATTTATATGAAAAACCAATGGTTAGATTTAACTCTAGGCGTGATCCCATGTTTTACGCGTATGCGTATGAACATGTAATCACGTTTGGGTGTTTGTTGTGTAATCGGTGTGTTTAAACGTTGCTAATATCAATTCTAAATCTATTTCCAACATTAAAATCTACCCAGAAACTTCATAATCATTTTCAAAATTTAGGGTTTATGCGTGGATTTAGGGGTTTTCTTGTGTGAGTGTTTCTGGATAATTAATTGCTTGAATGATGATTGTTACATGCTTAATTGACCAAAACCTATCTTGAATCTCACCCAGAAACACTAAATTTGGCTAAATTAAGTTTTAGGGTTTATGTCTCGTTGAATTGGGGATTTGTGATTCATAAGGTATTTGATGTTATAACTTGTTGAAAACGTCTCATTAGGCTTCTAAGACATTCCATAAATCATTTGGTGCAAATCCTATGGCTAGATTTCTTATTCGTAAAGTTTGAATCCTTAGGGTTTTTGTTTACGCATAGGTGTAATCTACGCGTAACCATCATAAACTGTGTTAACTTGTAATCTTGATAGAGGTTGAATAATTGTGTTAATGAATATGTTATGATGAATTTATTTCAGGTTATTACGCGTGGAAAATCAGAATCAAGGTTAAAATGGAACTCTACGCATAAGGATCACCTTACGCGTAGAAGGTTACACGTAAGAGTAATCTTACACGTAACTCTTACGCGTAAGGTTCTACATGGGGACTACGCGTATCCTGTAAAGGATATGCGTAAACTTAAGTCTTGCGCATAAGGTTCACTCTTACGAGTAAACCTTACGCATAAGCTCCCACATACGCTTACGCGTAAGCCTTATGCCAAGAGCTCTTTTCCTACGCGTAATAGTTCTTATGTGTAAGAGGAACTCCTACGCATAAGCTTATGCCTACGCGTATGGTCACACACTATTTACGCATAAGCTTGCAATTTTTACGCTTAAGCCTTATTTTAACCTTACATATTAATTGTTACGCGTGCAAACTTGTAAATAAATAACTCATAACGTCACGAAACCAAAATGTCACTAATAAGCTATAATGGTTATAATGTTGTGTGAATGAGGGCAAATTTGGACTTTAAAATTCAAAATTAATAAACTCACGAAACTTATCACGACTACTCTGGACTATTGGACAAACAAGTGACATTGGACTCGTAACATTCATTAACATAACATATTCAATAATTGGACAATTAAAATCAACTTTTGACTAACGTAATGTCTTTCGATATGTTGGTTCTTTTGGCTCAATATCTTTCAGATCACAATATGGACGTCACAATGGAAAATGTTAACGCACCAAACGTACTCACAATGGAAGATATTTTCCCCACCGGTTACAACATGAAGATTGGAAAGAATAACCTCAAAGTGGACTTTGATAACTTCACATGCTCTGAGTCTTCATGCCTTATTGCTGTGGATATCCTGAAGACTCATCCCTACAACAACATGCTCACAAATTATGCAACAGTACCGGAAATCTATATCCATCAGTTCTGGCACACTATGAAGAAGGTTGATGGTCAAGATGCTGTTACGGTGACTCTTAACAACAAACAAGTCACCGCCACTGTTGCGGATTTAAGAGCAATTCTCCTGTTCCCTGCTATCCAGCCTGCTGATTATGTTGCTACTCCATCGGAAGAGGCTACACTCCAATTCATGGTTAATATTGGCTATGATGAAGCTGCTAGGATCATTACTAAACATTCTTTAGTTGATTTAAAGAACATCCCTCAGCCGTGGAGAACGTTATACATTATGATTGCCAAATCTGTTTCTGGACGTGATAGCGGTTATGAGCATCCTAATCTCATGGAACTACAGATATTCTGGGGCATGGTCAACAAGATGCATATTGACTTCGCAAGTTTGATTTGGGAAGACATGATGTCTTACCTCAAGAAGCCTGGCACCAAGGTCCCCTACATCAGATATACTAAGTTGTTGATCCTAAGGATACTCGGGAATAATATGGACATTCCCTTGAGACTTGATGACCCCAACCATCACTCCGTGTTGTTTGAGCCTACTCTAAATGTTGTCAGCTTCAAAGAATCAATAACAAAGAAACAAGGTGCAGTTTTGCCTGACTGCCTTCTCACTGCTGATATTAAGAATCTTCAATCGTACTCACGTTATCAAGAAGCAGTAGCATCAGGCAAAGTTGGCTTCATTGATGAAAAGTCTTCCGCTATACCAGTCAAGAAGACCAGGCTATCGGGCAGTGCTGGAAGTGCAGCAATCACTGGGAGTACCCGCAAGTATCCAAAGAGAACTCATACCCTCAAAAGGAAAGTTCCATCTAAGGGTGCTATTCCTAATCCTCAACCAGCACCAAAAATAGAGGACGAGGACTCCGAGGATACTGACACGGATGAAGAGGTTCACTACTCGAAAACTGCTACAGATGATACGACAACAGTAGAAAAACCTCTTAGTCCTAAAACTGACAAGGGTAAAACTCCAGTAGAAGAGCAGGAAGAAGAAGAGAGTTTAGATGAAGAACCAAAGGATGAGGATAAAGACTATAGAAAAACACTGAAGAATCTCAGGCTACAACATGTTGTTAAGGAATTTAATCTTCAACAGACTAGAGGCCCTGGAGGTTCCAATGGTGGCGCACTTACCATACCAATTCGTGATGTGGTTAATCAACCCGATAAGCGAACTGGTGCCACCGCTAAGGAATCAACAGAACAGCAACAGCAAACCTATGAAGTTCCATTCACCTTTGAGGAAGAAGAAGAACAAGAATAGGAGGAGATGGTAACAGACAAAGACGTTGAGGAAGCTGCCAAAGAAAAATTTGAAGAGGAAGCTCAAGCTAAAGCAGCAGAAGAGGATAGGGTTAAGGCTGATGAACAGGCTAAAGCTGAAAAAGAAGCTAATGATTATCTTCTATATAGTCCTGACCATAACCATGAACAAAATTCTGAGCCACCAAATGACCCAGAGCCTTCTCATGACTCATCTTCATCTGCTTCATCATCTCATTCATCACCACCACCATCCAAAGACGCTACCACCAGATCCACATCCAGATCTGTAAAGAAACCAACCGATACTTGGGCATCACGTGCAAAGACAAAGATTGTCAAAGCTTTCAGACAAGCAAGGAAGCGCAACGTTGTTAACAAGAAACTGAATCAGCTTGCGGACAGAGTCAATCTACTTCAGAATGTGATAAACGAGTTTTCGGATGAAAAGGAACAGATTCAACAGTTTATAAATAGAGATATCCAATTGGAAATGGACAAGACGATCAGAGAATATACTCACAAGTTTCTTCTCGACACCGTCCCTGGAGTGACAAGAGATATGTTCGCCAGACAACTCTATCCTAATCTCATGCGATTGGTCAAGCAAACAATGGCATCTACTCCTGTAGCAATGCAAATCAATCCAGTCCAGCCTACGGTTGTCTCCGATGCAGAATTGATTTCCAAGCTTGTTTTACAAATGTCTCAACGATCCGCAACATTTACTTCTGACGAAGCTAAACTATTTGAGGCATTGCTGGAATATCAACTCAAAACTTCATGCAAAGAGTCAGCTGAAAGAGTTAAGCGTCCAAGAGACGATGATGATTCGGATAAGGATTCTGAGCCGAAACGTAAGAAGAAAAATGACGAATCATCATCTATGCCTCCACCACCCCAAAGGACCACCACCTCTAGAAAATCTCCTCAACGTCCTCTTGCTACAGACAAACCTCAGGACTCCGAGTCTCCACCACCCATGCATAAAACTGGTGATCACTTTGAATACACTAGTGGTGACGATGAGGAGATTCTTGAGCCCCAACAACAACCTCATTCTTCTACATCAACTAAGCAACTAGCATCATCCTCCAAGCCAAAGAAGAAAAAGTCAACATCAGTTGTATCATGGCTAGATGAAGATGAAACTGAAGAATATGACTGGTTTTCAAAGCTTGTTGATGCAACCCCTCAATTACCGGAAGGCCAAGAACCGGTAGATGGTCGAACTCTGGAGCATGCCAAGTTAATTCAAGATAAGTTTAAGGTGAAGAAGATGACGAAAGCAGAGTTAAGACGCATCAAGAACGAAGCTTTTCAACTGCTAAAAGACAGCTCTGACAGTGCAATTGAAGTCGAATATCATCTCGACAACATTGCACGAGCATGTCTAACAACATTTATTGGCTCAACCCTGAATCCAATATCGACTTCACCAGACCTGACAAGGCTCCAAACTATACCGACTGGACAAAACCACTACCCACCATTGGCCGACCTGATCAACCGAAGATTCCCTACCTATATTTCTTCAACAATGACCTGGAATTTCTTCAGCACGGTAGCGACGTAAGCAAGAAGTACGCTACCTCACCCACCTTCCCTTTCCTGGCAGCTATCTTCTCCAACAATGTGGCCATCGAGGAAGAAGCCACACATATGTTCGTTGATAATGTGGTAAAGTATGACCTCGATGCACTATATGGAATTCATCATTGGCCTGAACGAAGAAGAATCTACTACAGAAGCTGCCAGGTACTCAAATCGAAGAAAGAGGTGTACAGTGACCAATGGATCATTGCCATAATGCATGTTAGCCTGTCTACCAAGTGGGACTACTCATTCCTGAAGAAAATCATAGTCAAAGGCCAAGACGAACAGGAATATGACTTTACTGAAGCAAATTTTCTGAGATTGTCACTCAATGACATTGAAGACATGTATCTTGCTAAGGTACAAGGTCGAATGCGACAGTTCTCCACCAACATCCAGCTCCAGTACATCAAGTCATTTCTAATATTCATCAGAAGCATCGTCATCCAGGAACGTGTTGAAGACCTTCAACTTGCCGTGGAATCATATCAAAAACGTGTTAATCTCATACCACCACAGCTAGACCTTCTTGATATCAACCATCTCGCTCAGTACACCATCATTAGGAAACCAAAGTTTGGGGTTGTTTACCGAAGTGAACTTGATAACGCTACACGCGTCGTTCGGGGTCAAAGGAACTTCCTTTTCTTCGAGCAAGTTTTATAACACCCTAGGCAGTGAACCTAATCATTGTAGTGTAGTAATTAGGGTAAGCCACGGGTATTGATATCGTTCTCTAGGGGAATAGGAATGCTAGTAAGGAGTTACTACGCTAAGGTTAAGGTTGAGGAAGATTATTTTTTATCTTTTTTATATTTTATGAAAATGGAAAGGTACGAATCTCGGGTATTGGATTTGGGGGTTTGGTATTTCTACCGATTACTCTACTATTATCTAATTATCTAAACTAAGGTTATGGGAGTCTATGTCTAATTAATGTGTGCTCGTATGATAGTTTAAAGATGTGTTTACTTAGTTTGTATTACTCTTTAATTATCTCCTATTGATGGTTGAGTGTCACGTCTTATTCCTAGTTGCGTTGTGTGTCTAAAGTTGTAGGGTATGCGTTTCTCCCTAACTCTTCGAACTTACCAAAGGGTCTTGTCTACAAACCCACTAGAGATTATAAACTCCTACTCTAAGGCGCTCTTTGGATGGTTTAGCCTACAATTACTCAGGTAATTATACTCTAAGGTTCACAAAGATGAATCAAGCATTAAGTACACAACGAATGACCTATCGCATTACTAGATCATTAATCAACTAAGATAAGAAACAACCAATCAATATTCAATAATTAAGTTTCATACTTCCTAAGCAAACACACAAATAAATTAGCCGGACATGGAGAACCTGCAAGCATACACACAAATAATCAAAGACATAATTGAATTAATGAAGTAAAGACTTATCTTGATGTAAGATAGGGTTTAAAACCCTAAAATACTATACAAGACACCTTAGGTTCGGTTTTAGGTTTTTACTCCAAAGACTCTCCACACAAAGACTGAAAAATCCGGATTCTATATATAAGATTACAATTGCGACGGCGTCACCTTATGTTTAGTGACGCCGTCGTGTCGCCGCCATTAGGGTTTCGTCTTGGCCACGTTAACCTTGCGACGGCGTCACCTTATGTCCGTGACGCCGTCCTCTTCAGCTTCTGACGTCGTCTGGATTGCATCTAGGCCGTCTGAGTAGCGACGGCCTACTCTTTCACAACTAGACGCCGTCTCTTGAAAATACGAGTTTTGGGTTCTGTCCCGTCACAATAATTTTGGGACGGCGTCACAATGTAGCACCTGACGCCGTCGCCTTCTACTTTCAGCAACTGTGATTTTCTCGATTTTGACTTTGGCCATTTTCTTCATATATTCGCGCCTTTTCGTCCAAATAAGTGCCTTTCCAGCATTTTGCCTTCACGAGACCTAAAAAGTGAAAAGGAACGATATTAAGAAATAACATATACAAAAGTGATCAAATAAGGACTTAAACGACCCCTCAAAATGGTACCTTTTAAAACCTTATCAAATATCCCTACACTTGTTATTTGCTTGTCCTCAAGCAAATGTGCTTTTAGCCAATTAATTTATAAGTTAGGGGTCATGAAGCATTAATTCAAAACGGTCCACAACACATATAAGCCCCGCAAAAGTCATAACAAGCACGGAAATTACATACTAGCACCTCACATGGGGTGTTTGGATACTCACATCTCTCTCGGGTGTATATATGAAATATAACAAAATAGGAAATGGAAGATAAACACTCATTAACCGGTCCTAGTACATAGATTACCATAGGCTTGAGAATAGATCAAACCTCCATCGCTTTGGCGTAAGCACCTAGGAAAGACTATCAAAGAGGTCTTTTAAAGGGTTGTAATGTTAGGCTTACGGTAGGGAAATAAGGGTTTGGTGGGATAGGCTATTTAGTGGTGGTAAGTCAAAAATCTTTATGTTAACTGCATATGAAGAATGGCGTTGCTAAGCCAAGACTCGACACTCTAAACTCTAGATAACTGAAATAAACAAACATAAATTTAAAAAATAGATGTAGGATGGTAGCCCGTATGGTTTTTTTTTTTTTTTTTTTTATCACTCTATTTTTTTTTTTCTTTTTCTCTTTTTCTATTTTTTTTCGATTTTTTTTTTTTTTTTTTCTCATACACTTTTACTCTACCATCCTCTACGATAACATCAAAATACTAGGGATTTAAAGGCACATCCCTACACTTGAGTTTTTTTATTACTCTAACACTAATTTGACCCGATTTGAAAAGATCAAAACACTTGGGGTACATTATTACGCAAACAAAGGGAATTTGAATTTAACGTTCCCTTCCCGTCATTTCATAAACTTTAACTTTTCCCATGAATCCCAATCATCCCAAAACTGTATACAAAGGATATGACTCGACTTAGCAACTTATGCAAGCAACTAGATAATTGAACTAAGGGTTTAGGGTGATAACAAACATTTGCACTAATAGTGAGTGCATAAGGGGTAGGCTAAAGCGATTTGGGTGTATATTTGGGGGTGGGGTGTAAACAATGCTCTTCATTGATATTCCGGAAAAACCGAAACATCACGAGAACCGCGAAAAGGATAGGCTCTGAGGGGTTAACTAGGGGTATCGTGTACTAAAGATGAGTACAACGCAAAGGGTGTGGGGGAATTACTCAACCGAAGTGGAAGAAGTAATTATATTACAGGTATCAAACAAGGGTTATCCTAATGCCTCTTATCATTTAGTTATTCCTAACTACACAAGTGTAGCCTCACTTGCGATCTCGGAATGCATCACAAAACAAGTTCTAGAATCTATTATACTACCGGTTCACACTCTAAGCATTAAAGATGAATGCTTTAATTCCTACTAATCTAACGGCGATCCTCACATTTTGGTGGAATTTGGGTGGTAAAGGGTTTTGTGCTAGTCATGCAACTTCCTATCCATGAGACGCTTTTGTTAAGACTAATGGCCCACTCCTATATGTCATGAAAAATTTTAAATTTGGTGCCAAAATTACCCTAACCGACATTTTCTCATGGTTTATTACACAATCACAATTGGACAAAGCAAATAGTCAAGGATAAGCATAGTTTCAAAGTTCCCGTTTTATTTTCCCTCCCTACACTTAAACTGAACATTGTCCCCAATGTTCCCCGAAAGTATCAAAGTTATGATAATGGAAGGTAATTAAAAACGAAAGAAACTAATACTCCCCTGATTAGCTCGGTAGGATCCGTGTAAAGTGGTGGTTAAATCTTTTCCAAGAAGAATTATTGCGTGAAAAGCTCCTTCCAATCTTATGTAACTTCTTCTTGACAAACTAAACCTGCACACTTGAAGAAAATAAACGAAACCTTCGCGTAAAATCGGCGGTAATAATATATATAAGACTCGATTTAAACTAGGATATAATGCTTGTGGAATGGATGTTTACAGAATTTCTAAGAAAATTAAGACCTGGAAAATTCCAAAAACTTATAAGTAGCTCAGAAAACGAGAAAAAGTAATCTGATGTTTTTACTCCTTCCTGACGTCGTCAGGTTGCAATCCTGACGCCGTCAGGTTATCCTGACAAAAACTGGTCTGCGATTTTCTGGAAAAAATTCTGGAAAATTTACATCTTTAGAATCTGGAAAAATTTCTGTAAAACATCCATTATGACTCGATACAAGCATTTGACTCGAACAAACAAACATAAATATCTTTTAGTTAATTCTTATTCTCATGTTTACGTTTCTTTTGAAAACGTGTGTAATCCTCCCTACACTTATTCCTTATGTAAAATACCTTTATATGCAATTAAGACGAGGTTAAAAACAAAATAAAGCATTTTTACAAATTTAAACATGAGGATAAACAATTAATAAAAGATATATGACACTAACAAGCAAACAATTAAGCATGGGTTGCCTCCCACGAAGCGCTTTTCTTTATTTAAGAGTCTTGTAGCTAGACTCATAGTCGTGCTTCTACGTACCGATATACGTAAGTCTATCCTCCACAATGTCGTAAGGATCAAACTTATCATTCAAGTTCCTAGTAGTACGTTCAGTTAAATATGCCTTTTCAAACATCTCACCATCGGGATCATAGATTTGTATCCTAATGTGCCACCTTCCATTACCATCACTAG
Organism: Chrysanthemum seticuspe; assembly: GCA_019973895.1. Lineage (NCBI taxonomy): Eukaryota > Viridiplantae > Streptophyta > Magnoliopsida > Asterales > Asteraceae > Chrysanthemum > Chrysanthemum seticuspe. Next base: position 163,997,229 of record BPTQ01000001.1, on the reverse strand, counting down.
GCGGTCTATTCCAATCCCACTTGTGTTCGGATTTCTCAACTATCCATTTATTCATGACAAGGTTAACGGGCAAGCTTCCTAGGAACTCGGTCATCTTCCTAAATACTAAGGCGTCCTCGAACGGATTCACTTCTATGTCCCTAGCCATTTCTTATTCTTGGAAAGTTGCCGCACTAGCAAAGGCCTTATCTAGGTAAAAAGGTCTTTGGGGGTCTATGATGTTCTTATCAATCCAAGGTCCATATCTAGAAGGCTCTCTATCCAACCCTATCTCTTGTGGGATTTCCTCATCCTTGTAGTATGTATGCTTTTTAACATCGTAAACGGATCTAGCACTCCCCTCTCCTACCACTATTTTGGACATCTTACAATCGATGATGGCACTAGCGGTAGCTAAAAATCCTCTTCCAACTAGTAATGGGCATGTTGGATCCTTATTCATGTCTAGTACATGAAAGTCGGCCAAAAGAGTCAACTCTCCTACATGTACTACCATGTCCTTTATTATTCCTACCGGACGTGCTATACTACCGTCCGCTAGACCTAAGATGGTTTCCGTTGGTTCAATTTTACCTAGGTTGAGGCTTCTATGGAGGGACAACGGAACGAGATTGATGCATGATCCTAAATCGGCTAGAGCATCGAGTGGCTTGGAGGTTCCAAGTCTACACGGAAGAGTGAATATCCCGGGATCGTCTAACTTCTTAGGTAAGTTGTTTCGCACAAAGGCGGACCCATGTTTTCCAATCCTAAGTTCTAACTCATATTTTTCTTTTAGAGCATTATAATAAGGTGCATGAGCTAAGACTTCAAGAATCGGTTTTTCTTGATGGAGTTCCTTGTAATCCTCCTCTAAACTAGGTTTGGATTCTTGGCTGACGGGTTTCTCAAGAGTAGGCTTTACCAAAGGTGACGGGCCTTGGTATCTCTTGGATGGCTTGGAACCCTTTTTGATAGCATTTACCGAGTGAATCGTTGGGTGAGAGGGGCATGGATGTGCATTCTCCCATGGTGAACTAGAACATGAAGTCGATGCAATCGAATTCACTTTTGGGTTCTTTATGGTATCACTTGGGAGTGCTCCAACTTCCCGCTCATTGAAGGCTTTTAAGAGGGCATCAAGCTTGGTTGTCATCTCGCTTTTTTTTTGCTTAAAATCGGCTTCAAGCTTATTCAATCGAGTTTCTTGGGATGACAAAAATCTAGATGCAATTGCCTCAAGATTAGTGGGGTTTCCGGTATTAGAGGAATTGAACCTAGTAGGCGAACTAGATGAGCTTTGGGGCGAGCTTGAGTTTTGGTTCCACTTAAGGTTAGGGTGATTTCTCCATGAGGGGTTGTATGAGTTTCCTAAGTTGTTTTGTTCGGGTTTGAAAGTGTACCACTTCTCTCCCGCTCCGTCGGTACGTATGGAGGCGTAGTCCGCAAAAGCTTGTTCAGAGAGCCTTGTGCAATCACGAGTGTCATGGGGACCACTGCATAACTCACAAGGTAGAGTGATTTGATTCACTTGTCGTGAGGACTTAGGATTTTTGTAGGAACTCATGAGGAATTTAACTTGATCTTCAAGTTCGATCATCCTACGGTCGGGAGGAGGCAAGGAGATTGCCTTGACGGTTTTGGGCAGCTCACGGGGGTCATCCCAACTTTCGTTGTCATAGAGGGCGAGGTCCTCTATTATTTCCCATGATTCTTCTGCAGTGAGATCACTAAGTTTTCCACCGGCCGCTTGGTCTATGGATCGCTTAGTGGGGAAGTTGACATGATCATAAAAGATTTGGACTTGTAGCCAAAGATCAATGCCGTGATGAGGGACTTTATGAAGTAAGTCCTTGAATCGGGTCCATGCTTCGTAGAGAGATTCACCTTGACGTTGTTGGAACATCAAGATGTCATTCCTAAGCTTAGTGGTTCTCCCCGGTGGGAAAAATTGAGCAAGGAAGCGAGAAGTAAGATCATCCCAACTTGAGATGGAGCCGGCGGGAAGTCGCTCAAGCCAATTACTAGCTTGGTCCCGTAGAGAGAATTGGAAGAGACGCAGGCGCGTGGTCTCCCGAGTAGTAGCATCAAGGTCGATGGAATCGACGATTTTGAGGAAATCCCTCAGATGCTGATTTGGATCTTCGGAACGAAGTCCATGGAATGCACATCCGTTTTGCACCAACCGGATGGTGTCGGATCGCAGGGCCATAGTTTGGGCTTGGTCGGGAAGCTCAATGGTGTTCTTATAGCCTAGGTGGCTTGGTCTCGAGTATTCACCAAGAGTACGGGCTCTTGGCGGGTCATTTGGTGGTAGGTTGATGAATGGTAGTGGGTTATCACCTTCCATGATGAAAAGTGATGGGGTTACGAACAAAGGTCACGAAGAAGGGGGATAGACTAAGAGAAAGCTAAAAATGAGAAAAAAGTTTACTTGATAGGAATCAAGCAAAGAACCTAAACGAGGTGGACTACTAACTAGCTATTCTATTCCCCGGCAGCGGCACCAAAAACTTGATAACGCTACACGCGTCGTTCGGGGTCAAAGGAACTTCCTTTTCTTCGAGCAAGTTTTATAACACCCTAGGCAGTGAACCTAATCGTTGTAGTGTAGTAATTAGGGTAAGCCACGGGTATTGATATCGTTCTCTAGGGGAATAGGAATGCTAGTAAGGAGTTACTACGCTAAGGTTAAGGTTGAGGAAGATTATTTTTTATCTTTTTTATATTTTATGAAAATGGAAAGGTACGAATCTCGGGTATTGGATTTGGGGGTTTGGTATTTCTACCGATTACTCTACTATTATCTAATTATCTAAACTAAGGTTGTGGGAGTCTATGTCTAATTAATGTGTGCTCGTATGATAGTTTAAAGATGTGTTTACTTAGTTTGTATTACTCCTTAATTATCTCCTATTGATGGTTGAGTGTCACGTCTTATTCCTAGTTGCGTTGTGTGTCTAAAGTTGTAGGGTATGCGTTTCTCCCTAACTCTTCGAACTTACCAAAGGGTCTTGTCTACAAACCCACTAGAGATTATAAACTCCTACTCTAAGGCGCTCTTTGGATGGTTTAGCCTACAATTACTCAGGTAATTATACTCTAAGGTTCACAAAGATGAATCAAGCATTAAGTACACAACGAATGACCTATCGCATTACTAGATCATTAATCAACTAAGATAAGAAACAACCAATCAATATTCAATAATTAAGTTTCATACTTCCTAAGCAAACACACAAATAAATTAGCCGGACATGGAGAACATGCAAGCATACACACAAATAATCAAAGACATAATTGAATTAATGAAGTAAAGACTTATCTTGATGTAAGATAGGGTTTAAAACCCTAAAATACTGTACAAGACACCTTAGGTTCGGTTTTAGGTTTTTACTCCAAAGACTCTCCACACAAAGACTGAAAAATTCGGATTCTATATATAAGATTACAATTGCGACGGCGTCACCTTATGTTTAGTGACGCCGTCGTGTCGCCGCCATTAGGGTTTCGTCTTGGCCACGTTAACCTTGCGACAGCGTCACCTTATGTCCGTGACGCCGTCCTCTTCAGCTTCTGACGTCGTCTAGATTGCATCTAGGCCGTCTGAGTAGCGACGGCCTACTCTTTCACAACTAGACTTCGTCTCTTGAAAATACGAGTTTTGGGTTCTGTCCCGTCACAATAATTTTGGGACGGCGTCACAATGTAGCACCTGACGCCGTCGCCTTCTACTTTCAGCAACTGTGATTGTCTCGATTTTGACTTTGGCCATTTTCTTCATATATTCGCGCCTTTTCGTCCAAATAAGTGCCTTTCCAGCATTTTGCCTTCACGAGACCTAAAAAGTGAAAAGGAACGATATTAAGAAATAACGGATACAAAAGTGATCAAATAAGGACTTAAACGACCCCTCAAAATGGTACCTTTTAAAACCTTATCAGAACTTCACCGTAACTGCTTCATGGCGTGCAAGGAGCTTCACAAGTTCTGTGATCACACTTTAAAGAAGGTTCGGGACGGGTTAGCATATCGGTTAAAGGAGATTCATGAAGGCATAGGGTCGAAGAAGAGGTGGAATTCTAGGGACAAGAGGGATGTGAAGAAGATCATTACCAGGATTGATGAAAGGTTGTTTCGTCGGGATCAGATGAGGACTTTTGAGAGTTTCGTGGGTGGACGTCAAAGAATATCTCTAGCAGGCTACCAACGTCCAGAAAGAACTCCTGGTGTTATTGACGGACTTCCTGGTACTCCTTGATTTGTTTCTCTAATTATTATTTAGATGTGTTGATTTATATTTGACAATGGCTTGTGCACACATAACAGTGTACAACCCGTTCTTGTAATGAAAGGACCATGTGGTACGCTTCAGTGCCACAATCCTATAAAAGGAGCGAAAGCTTCTTACTTTTGAGTAAAACTTTTCAAAACTTTCATTTTTCAAAGTCTTGCTCAAAAGAACAAGTACTTCCCCTTATGATTTTCTAAACCTCAAAAGTTAATATCACTTGTTGAGGGGGAGTATTTGCTTAAAAATTTGTTCACAAATTGTTCTTCGTGGAAATCTTCCCACAAAACTCGAAATGGACATATTCGATATCAAAATTTCGTCAAAAATAACATTTATATGCCATTTTTAAGGGGGAGAAAAATTATGTGATAAGAAATATGTTGTGGATTGCTATTGAATCTTCGTGCTAAAGACTTAACCAATGAATTGACGAGCTCTTAAATGTTAGTAACTCGAAAATATTTTTCCTGGAAGGGTAATAATTTCAAGCTAGTTCGCTAGTGATGTAAACGTGTCTCGCAAAGGACTTGTCTTAGTAGAATGTACCATCCGAGAAACTCTTGGTATACATGAACCTTGACGGGTCAAACCCCCTCACCAAGGAGTGTTTACAACGTCAAGCTGACCTAGTCTGTGATGTAACCGTGTCTCGCGGGGAATTGTCTATCTTGAGTTGATTAATTCAAAAGTATACGCTCTTCTCTCACCGTGCAGATTTCTGTCAAAATACTTAAGCACGTGTGGAGGGGGAGTATTTCTGCAAAAATACAAAACTCTCACAATGGTACAAAATTTTTTTACTCATAACCACTTTGAGAGATTTTCAAGAAAATGGTCTTATGGCAACATAGGTTAGTCATGGAGTTATAAGGTGACTAAGGTTAGGAATAACCGTCCTATGATCCGCCAGAGCCGGAGGGATCTACCCAAGGACACCACCAATAGTTAGAATTTAGAAGTCCTTAGGTACGATTATAAAAAGGAGAAAATGAGAATCGAAGAAAGAAGGAGTTGAAGAATTAAAAAGAAAAGTAAAGAAAAGGGTGAAAATAAATAGCCCTCCAGATTATTCAACTTAGGGCAGACACCGGGTTTAACTCATGCTACTGGTTGTCATTTGATGACACCGGTATTGAAGATTAAATTCGTCATGGACCCAGTGACGCATGCACTAAACCTTCTTAGCCACTCAAGTTTCTCTCAACAGAAGCTTGTTTGATTCTCACAGGGAACCCTACGTAAACTATCGGCTTTCTCTTAGAGATTGCTGGTATTGAAGAAGGAGACCCTATCCCTAGTCTCTGCTCAGGAAAACCAAAGTGCGCTATTGAGTCTAGAGCCACGAGATTCATCAAAAGATATCTTAGGAACACTTGACATTTCATCACTTGTCGTTCAACAATAAGGACGCAAGTGATACATTCTAGAGTCCTTCACAGATCTTAGCAATCTATCGAGAACATTTATGAGGGGTTCACAACTGTGATCATCAGTGATTGAATGGAAACTCCTGCCAGGGTCAACATCGAAAAGCCCTGACAGCAGGTCACTTCGGTAACTCCTTGTGGGTTACGCTTAGTGTTGTTTCAAACGGTCTACAGTCGTGGGGTGATGCTTCGGTGTACCTCAGCGACTCACCTGAACCGTAGATGTACTTCGGTATATCGTGTTAGCCTTCTTGAGGGCATCTGGTTTCAGGAACAGCCTTTGCTAGAATTAGAGATGTATCTTCACATTATGCTGTTGACACTCTCGAAGTTCGAACTTGTAAGTGCTGAAAATCCTGCTAAGGAGATTCCTTTCAAGAATCGAGTCCTGAATATGTGGGTCATTACTTGAACTTGTTCAACATAATGCCAACTGTCCCTTACGGGATTCGGACGGCTGATTCTCCCGACCAAGGTGAATGGAATCAAGACATTCATCAGTAGAACAATTGTAGTAATTAATTCTTTATGAAAAGATTACAATGAACAATTGGTGTTCGTGACTGTACCGGAGATGCTGCTGCTGATGGATGCTCGCGGGAGGAAGAGATCATGCTGATTCTCCACATGCTCATACCAACAACATCACAAAAGAAGTTCTCTCAAAATCAAAGGGAACACAAAGTCATAATGATTCTTCATGTAATCAAAGAATCTACAGAGTTATAAAGATTCGAGAACTACTTCACATCTGGAATTCATTGTCAAATGAGCATGTGAGCATGTTGGAGAAAGACGTGGAGACACTAGAGCAACGAAGCTGACCTGTAGCTGAAAACAACATACTATCACAACCACCACAAAGAATAAAGAATTAAAGAACAAAGAAATCAAAGACGTCAAAGCAGAATACTTCTAAAGAAATAAGATCCCTACACTGGGGAGATTGTTGGAATCAAGGCACTTCTTCTCACAAGAAAGAAGAATGTCACAAGATGTCAAAGCAACTATTACATCAGCACCAACAACGTTTAAAGATTACTTAAGTCATTAATTACCAACACTTAGGGGGATATTGTTGTAATCACTCCTAAACTATATTTCAAGTGTTTGTAATCAATATGTAAATAGATTGCTTAATTAGGATTTTATGTTTGTATTTAAGGCAAGGCTTATGTAGAAAGCCCATAAGCCTTGACCCAAGCTCAATAAGGAAAGGAAGGGAACTTGTGTGTTGCCCTAGTTCATTCCCTATAAATAACGTTCTAAACTCCCATTTGGGAGTTGGTTGTTCACTTTCACTTAATTCCTACGCCTAAAGGTTTATAGTCATATGTGTGTTTTGTGTTTAGTGTTCATTCGATCTTTCTTTATCTCATTTCTAACATATTGATGCTTGTGTTGCAAACATGGAAACCTAACAATATTCATTTTAACATAATTTGTTGCATTTTATATGCGATTTCACTAGCTCGATGAATTAATAGATGAGTGCACGTTTTCTATATGGCTAACAAATGTTGTTACTTAAAGCTTAGCTGCTTTAAGTTCATTTGGATTCATGTACCATGTCCATGATGTTGTGTTATACCATGTAGATATGTGTTTTCTTTGCTAATGTTTGCTGCTTTTTCAATAAGTCTTTGACATGCAATTGTTTGAAAGGGCTTTGTGGACCTTAGTAGCATACGGGTGGCTAGCGGCATTAATGGCTAGGTTACTCATTTACACTCACAAGGTCATAAATTCAAAGTCATAGAAGTAGATGCTTTGCAAAATGAACGAGTGAAAGTTTATCTTAACTTCATCTTCTTTTTTTCATATTATTTCTTCATATAGATGGGATGTTTTGCAATGTGTTTTCAAGTTTTTATTCTTATCGTAATGTAGCTTCTTATTAACACCGGAATGGTTTAAGACATCTTATCATGTGGAACTGCACCATCATATCTTTTTTTTTTTGCAGTGAACCTGTTAAGAAAATAATGAAACCAAAGCCATGGAAGCATTCTGAACCCGTAACTGAAGAACAGCTTGAATGGATGCGTGATGAGTTCGTGATGAGTTCTGGGATACTGCCCCACATTATGGTGGCCGAAAAGGTAATCTATATTTTTGTACATTGCCTTTTTCCATCTTTTCCCCTGTATCCCGCTTGGCGGGATTGGGTATGTTGTTGTTGTTATTGTGCATCTTTCATAAACTATTTTTTACAATAATATTCAATATACTTATGAAATACAATTGATGGTGCGTTTGGTTTGTCGGTATGAATCACAATGGGTATGGGTGTTGGTATAGAGTGGAATGATAATGGAGAGTATGAAGAAACCACCCACACACATAATATATGAGAAAATCTTCACATTTGGGTATCCTTATTCCATTGTGATGGGCCCATAACCAACCAAACAACATTAATGACTTTTAAAGTCACAGACCCATACACATACACCCCAACCAAACGGGCCCTAAATATGTACTTTTTTTTTGTGTAAGCATTATTTGTTACTTTGAAGAATTCCTTCGTAGTCAATGGCACTTAGGATGCTTTAGGATTTTGGGAAATTGTGTTAGTGATCGTTAAGCAGTTATTACGAACACTACTTTTATGATGTATCGCCAGCATTCATTGTACAACATTAAGCAAAAATAGCAATATATATAGAAGTTGCAAAACATGCTTTGGTACATTATACAAGTATGTTACGTAGAACATGTGTGTGACTCACTGTATACTTCCTCTTCATATGTAGGACATGTGTGTTTGATACAAAAGTTGGGCGTTCCTTGTTTGGACTCCGGTTCCCGTATCAATTGGATCTTAATGCTTGAGACTTGCGCACTAAGTAAACAGAAAACACCGTTAGGCTTATCGTGGGATTGTCTCACACGATTATCCTCCGGCGTGAGAGTAAGTAATCGGTTTTAGGATTTAGTTGAGAGTTAGGGTTGTAGATTGTACCTTTTAATGAGGGTTCGGATTCCCTTTATATACACACGAAACCCTTATTGATTTCGTGTTCCTCAAGCTTCGGCGTATCCCGCCTAAGTCGGTTATCGGATGCTTATCTTCCAAGATAGGAGATATCCGATATCATTAGCCATAAATAACTTTGGGTTTGGGCCTTCGTGAGCCCAAACCGTTATCGGGTTAGCCCAATCGTGTTGGGCTTGCTAGTAGCAGTCCTTGGTCGGGTTCGTAACCTGAATGCGGACTATACGTCATCATGTCCCCCCAGTCTAGTATGCGCTGAGAGAACCTGCGGATGCTAGACTAATAACTGTAGCACCTAAATTCTTCGAAGCGTAGCGGAGAAGCTAAAGAAGTTTCCCGCCTTGAAGAATACACGGTGAGCATAACATCTCATACAGACCACGTAAAAACCTATATAACCTTCCGCCTCCTTATTACTGTGATTATCACAGTAAAAATCATTTCCGCCATTGTTAAAAAAGCTCCAAACTTTCAACCAAGAAACCCTTAATATTCCAAAGGTAACCGCACGTGCGCTTTTAAAAACTGTATCATGGTCCGTGGTTTGTCTGACTTTACCTCCGACCTGACTGAGGATGAACTTCGTCACTTTACCTCGGATTATTATATCCCACTCACGCTGCATCCGGAAGTTCTGGCAGCGCAGGCGTCGATAGCGGATTTCCCCGCAGAGAAGGTAGGGGTATACACACGTTTTTTCGAATTTGCGAATCAACGTGTGCCCCTATCCTTATTCTTGTGCGACGTATTAAACTACTATCGTCTGCACATATCCCAGCTGCATTGTATAGGTGCGGCAAAAATAACAAACTTCGAGGTTAATTGCCGTCTATTGGCGATTAACCCGACTTTCTACCTATTCCGCGTTACCACACAACGTGGTCAAACGGGTGGGTCTCATTCGCTAAGCGCGCCGGTAGGCTGCAATGTTACACGGATAAACTGGACGCGCTTAGGAACTGGAGGGAAAAAAATTTCTGGGTTGATAAGGCGCTATTTCCCTGGGACTTTGACTTCTATACCCAGGGTTCACTGCCAAAGGATGAGCGCCCCCACCTGGATCATACAGCGCTGAAAATGCTGATACGATAAACACCAACCGTATCCCCATCAGTTCCTACCCCAAGGAATTTTTGGTGCATATGGGCATCAGCCGTAATTACTTTGGTAGACCGGATGAGGGGCCAATCTTCTTAGACGCGGATGGCCAGGGTGGGTGCTCGTCCTTTCGCATTCCTTTGCTTTATTAATGTGAGTCTTTCTTTTAATCTTTGTACTTTTCGTAACCTGTTTGTTATTTGTCTTCTGTTGCGCATAGATGGATCTATTCGGAGTTGTACAGTTGGCGAAGCCGCACCAGGTTATTGTGGGGGTGTGCCCGTTGAGAGGAGGGGAAGAGCCCATTCTAGAAGCTACATCGGGGCGTACCCTAGAAATGGAATTGGGAGAGACGAGAGGTAGTTCCTCCGTCGCGCTAGAGGCGATCCCTCTACAAAGCGTGCCTAGCCCCAGGGTGCCTTCCCCATTAGTAGAGCCGTCGCACATAGATGTGGTGGAAAACCTGGAAGAAGAGGAGGAGGAGGAGGCCAGCCAAAGATTGAAGCGTAAGAGAGCGCTGAGTGGCAATGGCGCGAGCTCCTCCAGGAAGAAACGTCCTGTCATTCTGGAAGTGGAGTCGTCCTCAGATGATGCCTCCCCCCCTCCCCCCCCCCTTCACCTGATACTGCTTCTCCCCAATAAGTTGTGTTTGCAAAGTCCTTATCTCATTCCCTGTTTATGGTATGAAGCAATCGCTAATTCTTTTTTCTTTGTGCAGCCCTGAACACGCTGGAGAGTCGCCCCCCCAGGCTAGTCCCGTTCGTGCTGAATCTTCTGGACCCAAGAGCCAAAGCGCTGAGCCATTGGCATCAGGGGATGCATCGACGGATCAGCTTGTTGAAGAGTTGGTGTCGGCTGCTGCGCACCAAGATGCGTTGGTTGCGCGGCTAAAGGCAAGGTATGCTGGAGAAAGTAGCCGGAGTGCACAGAAGGACCAAGAGATTGCGTTGCTGGAGGCATGGTTGGCTAGTGCCCAGGCTGAAGTAGACGCTAGGAGCTTGTATGCACAAAAACTTGCTGATGAGAAGATGTCCTTGATGACCCAAGTAAGTCAGGAGCGTGCCGCACTAGAGGCTTATAAGGCTAATTGCTCCTAGGCGCTTAAGTATTTGGACAATGGAAAAAACGAGTTGTTCGCTCAGCTGGGGGAGTTTGGTGCCACTGTGGGAGGCACGTTAGAGGAGCAGGAAATGAAGCTGCGTAAGCTCAGTATAGAGTATGACGAGGAGTTGTATCCCCAGCTCATGTCTTCTATTGCGGAGCGCAGATGGCTCGTTGGCCATGGCCTGCGCCTTGCCGCCCTAAGTACCTTAGAGTCGCGAGAGGTGGTAGACAAGTTTGGGGCGATAGTGCAGTGTGCGCTTGCGCGTGGCAAGGCAGAAGCTATATAGGAGCTCCATGAGAGTGGTCTATTGAAGGTTCCTGCTGATAAGGTGCCTGGTTATAATGAGCACGCATATGATGACCTTGTTGCTGCAATGGGGGAAATGAAGCTGCTGGAGCTTCCGCTGATTGCGCAGTTGGAGCGTGACCAGGATTATCCCATAGGGGTAATTATGGAGGGGCTAACCTTTGCCCGCCATCGTGCTGAAAATGCATAGGAGCAGCCTGAGTATTATTTGAAGCCTGATGAGTCCCAGCTGCAGGTGCATGTTTTTGCTCACCCTCGCGACATCTTGAACCCTTTTGCACTGGAGAAGGAAATCCCTTTAAAGGAATCCTTGGAAGCTCATGCTACGAGACTTGCCAAGAAGAAAGGTGTTAAAGGAAAGGCTATTTTGTGTGGTATTGGCGCGGCGCATCTTCCTAGATCTGAAGGGGTACCTGTTAGTGTAGCCACGGTATCCCGCCAAGACTCTGATTTGTTGAAGAAGCTAGAGGAGGCTGGTAATGTTGCAGGCCGTGTAGAGGGTTCGTCTCTTAGGCGCTGTAATAGCATGTAGGTTATATATTCGTTGTAAATATCATTTTGTAAGAACTCATGGTCTTTAATGAAATATTCCTTAACATAATCGTGTATGGTGTGATACGCAGCGTACTGTAAATATCATATTAAGGAGTCAAGAGTCTTGATCCCTAGTTTGTTAAACGCGCACAGTATGCATTGTTGCGCATCCATCGTGGAACGCGCAATAAACTTATTCCAACATCTTGAAAATAAGGTGTTTAACAAGGATGCGTGATCCGATGCTAATGGGTTTGCAACCCTCTTCCTCAACAAGTGATTTAGTAGGTTTACTCATCCTTTTACCATCGTGGGTTTATTAAGTGCATGCACGCCATGTAGGCAAAAAGATAATATGACAATAGTGTATAAAGATTATATAAATAACCAATTGAAGTGTGTCGCAGAGTTAGCTAGAAACCGCGACGTTTTATTAATACTTGCAAGTTTTTTTTTTTTTTTTTTTTAAGAATAAAGACATTTGCCTAATTGAAACTGAATGTAAATACACGGATATTTATTGAGCACTATCCTAAAGTGCGGGAGTGTCCGTGCACTAGGCCGTAGCCATTCCTAGAGATAACACCGTTTGAGATTACAGATGTTCCATGTGCGTGGTAGCTCACGACCATTCATGTCACGCAGCTTGTATGCGCCTGTCCCTAGTGCTTCAATGACCTCATAGGGTCCTTCCCACTTCGGTCCTAGTTTACCTGTATCTTCGGCATGGCTCGCATCATTGGCGCGATAAACGAAGTCGCCTGGTCTGAATGAGACGCTTCGCACTTTAGCGTCGTAGTATCCTTTCATTTTTTACTTAGCTCTTGCCTCACATATAGCTGCGCGCTCGTGCCTTTCTTCCAACAGGTCTAAGCCAATACGTCGTTCGTCGTCATTGGTTGACACATTGACTTCAGCAGTGCAGATAGTTGGCATCCCAATCTCGGCTGGTATGACGGCTTCTGTCCCATAGACGAGAGAAAAGGGAGTGTCTCCTGTGCTAAGTTTGATCGAAGTGCGGTGCGCCCACAAAACATGCGATAGTTCCTCCACCCACCTCCTTTTGTGCTTGTCCAGACGTGCCTTGATTCCTTCACCCAGACTTTGATTTGCACGCTCTACTAAGCCATTGGTTTGTGGGTGTTTAACTGACGCGAAGTGCTGTGTAATATTTAACTTTTCGCACCATTCCTTGAAAGGGTTGTCACAGAATTGTTTTCCGTTGTCTGAGATGATTTCCCCAGGTAACCCGAAACGGCATACAATATTGTCCCAAACAAACCGTTTTACCTGATTCCCTGTGATTGTTACAACCGCCTTTGCTTCAATCCACTTGGTAAAATAGTATATAGCTACTATGAGGAACTTCAATCCTCCTGCTGCAATAGGGAAGGGACCTGCAATGTCGATACCCTATTTATAGAATGCCCATGGCGACATCATAGGTGTTAATTCCTGTTGTGGTTGGCTTGGAACGGGTCTGTGAACTTGGCAGTCGCCACACTTTCTTATTAAATCCCGCGCATCCCGGTGCATTGTAGGCCAGTAGTATCATGTCCGTAAAGCCCGCGCCACAACGGACCATGGTCCTGAGTGCATGCTACATGAACCAGCGTGGATCTCCCGGAGTACATAATCTGCTTGAATGGGTCCTACACATATAAGCCATGGTTGCAGAAATGAGCGCCGATATAGTACACCGTTCCGAAGTTCAAACCTCTGTGATGTGCGCCGTACTCGTCGGGCTTCCTTCTGTTCCTGGGGCAATACGCCCTTGCTTAAAAACTCGATGATTGGGGTCATCCATGTAGGACCTTGTTCCTCTATCACCGTAGATATCTCCATCTCCAAGATGGACTTGCTCTTTAGAGTTTCCACCAATACCTGTTTTGACAGGTGCGCAAAGCTTGTGGATGCAATCTTGCTTAGTGCATCTGCCTTCCTGTTTTCCCCTCTAGGAACTTGTTTGATGGTGAATCTGTCAAAGCCCTGGATCAGGGATTTGGTCTTGTCAAGGTATTGGATCATGTTTTCCTCTTTAGCCACGTACTCGCCCAACACATGGTTGGCTACCAAATGGGAATCCACATTTGCTTCTAGGTTACGTATACCCATTCGAGATGCAATGTGTAATCCGGCAATCAGGGCTTCGTACTCTGCCTCGTTGTTTGTTGCTGTAAATTCAAAACGCAGTGCGTAAGTGAATTCCATTCCTTCCGGACTTGTGAGGATGAGGCCTGCTCCTAACCCGTCCACGCATGAAGATCCATATGTGAACAAGATCCATGGATCTTGTAGTTCCTCCTTGCTTGGTGAAGGTGTGTCATCAGTGTCTGGTTTTTCGATGATGAAGTCTGCTAGTATCTGCCCTTTAACCGCAGTACGTGGTCTGTATGAGATGTTATGCTCACCTAGCAACACGCTCCATGATAAGGTTTTAAAAGGTACCATTTTGAGGGGTCGTTTAAGTCCTTATTTGATCACTTTTGTATCCGTTATTGCTTAATATCGTTCCTTTTCACTTTTTAGGTCTCTTGAAGGCAAAATGCTGGAATGGCACTTATTTGGACGAAAAGGCGCGAATATATGAAGAAAATGGCCAAAGTCAAAATCGAGACACTCACAGTTGCTGAAATTAGAAGGCGACGGCGTCAGGTGCTAATGGCGACGCCGTCCCAAAATTGTTGTGACGGTCCAGAACCCAAAACTCGTATTTTCAAGCGACGACGTCCAGTTGTAAAAGAGTAGGCCGTCGCTACTCAGACGGCCTAGATGCAATCCAGACGACGTCAGAAGCTGAAGAGGACGGCGTCACGGACATAAGGTGACGCCGTCGCAAGGTTAACGTGGCCAAGACGAAACCCTAATGACGGCGACACGACGGCGTCACAAAACATAAGGTGACGCCGTCGCATATGTAATCTTATATATAGAATCCGAATTTTTCAGTCTTTTGTGGAGAGTCTTTTGGAGTGAAAACCTAAAACCGAACCTAAGGTGTCTTGTACAGTATTTTAGGGTTTTAAACCCTATCTTACATCAAGATAAGTCTTTACTTCATTAATTCAATTATGTCTTTGATTATTTGTGTGTATGCTTGCATGTTCTCCATGTCCGGCTAATTTATTTGTGTGTTTGCTTAGAAAGTATGAAACTTAATTATTGAATATTGATTGGTTGTTTCTTATCTTAGTTGGTTAATGATCTAGTAATGCGATAGGTCATTCGTTGTGTACTTAATGCTTGATTCATCTTTGTGAACCTTAGAATATAATTACCTGAGTAGTTGTAGGCTAAACCATCCAAAGAGCGCCTTAGAGTAGGAGTTTATCATCCCTAGTGGGTTTGTAGACGAGACCCTTTGGTAAGTTCAAAGAGTTAGGGAGAAACGCATACCCTACAACTTTAGACACACAACGCAACTAAGAATAAGACGTGACAACTCAACCATCAGTAGGAGATAATTAAGGAGTAGTACAACCTAAGTAAACACATCTTTAAACTATCATACGAGCACACATTAATTAGACATAGACTCCCACAACCTTAGTTTAGATAATTAGATAATAGTAGAGTAATCGGTAGAAATACCAACCCCCCAAATCCAATACCCGAGATTCGTACCTTTCCCTTTCATAAAACATAAAAAGATAAAAAATAATCTTCCTCAACCTTAACCTTAGCGTAGTAACTCCTTACTAGCATTCCTATTCCCCTAGAGAACGATATCAATACCCGTGGCTTACCCTAATTACTACACTACAACAATTAGGTTCACTGCCTAGGGTGTTATAAAACTTGCTCGAAGAAAAGGAAGTTTCCTTGACCCCGAACGACGCGTGTAGCATTATCAAGTTTTTGGCGCCGCTGCCGGAGAATAGAATAGCTAGTTAGTAGTCCACCTCGTTTAGGTTCTTTGCTTGATTCTTATCAAGTAAAATTTTTTTCTCATTTTTAGCTTTCTCTTAGTCTATCCCCCTTCTTCGTGACCTTTGTTCGTAACCTCATCACTTTTCATCATGGAAGGTGATAACCCACTACCATTCATCAATCTACCACCAAATGACCCGCCAAGAGCCCGTACTCTTGGTGAATACTCGAGACCAAGCCACCTAGGCTATAGGAACATCATTGAGCTTCCCGACCAAGCCCAAACTACGGCCCTGCGATCCGACACCATCCGGTTGGTGCAAAACGGATGTGCATTCCATGGACTTCGTTCCGAAGATCCAAATCAGCATCTGAGGGATTTCCTCAAAATCGTCGATTCCATCGACCTTGATGCTACTACTCGAGAGACCACGCGCCTGCGTCTCTTCCAATTCTCTCTACGGGACCAAGCTAGTAATTGGCTTGAGCGACTTCCCGCCGGCTCCATCTCAAGTTGGGATGATCTTACTTCTCGCTTCCTTGCTCAATTTTTCCCACCGGGGAGAACCACTAAGCTTAGGCGAGACATCTTGACATTCCAGCAGCTCCAAGGTGAGTCTCTTTACAAAGCATGGACTCGATTTAAGGAACTACTCCGTAGACTTCCACACCATGGCATTGATCTTTGGCTTCAAATCCAAATCTTCTATGATCATACCGATTTCATCACTCGACGATCCATTGATCGAGCCGCCGGTGGAAGACTCAGCGACTTTAATGCAGAGAAATCATGGGATATTATAGAGGAGCTTGCCGATCAAAGCTACGAAGATTGGAGTGAATCTCCCGAAACTCCGATTAACGTGGTTAATGCCATATCCACTCCTTCTGAATCCTCCGATACACTCGAAGAGCAATTGAGTGCCATCGAGAGAGGAATTGATTATCTTATGGAAAGGCAGAAAAGAGCACCCGTACAAATTCCTCGAGAGGTCGTCAAATCCGCCCACTCCACCAACCGCTCCACACCTCTTTCGGAATCCCCAAGTCGCGAGCAAAACCCAAGTTCCGAGAGGCGCTTCCGTTCTACTTCCCCAATACCACTTTCACCAAGCTTCAAGGATCAAATGAGGGAGTACATGGCAGCTCATACAGAGAGATTAGCCAGA
>BPTQ01000001.1:163330418-163380349 GCA_019973895.1 Chrysanthemum seticuspe | reverse complement strand
TAACAGCTGAAATTAAACAAAAGAAACAAGTTCATAAAACTGTAAAAACACATATGCATAGAAGGTTAAATTCACAACTGTAAAAACACATATGCACACTCAAAAACACATGTGCACACTGAGATGATAAGAGCAATAAAAAATAAGATTTGAACCGTTGCCTATTCTACCATTCGCAAACCAAAAAAACTCACGATACCAAACCAAAAACGTTCGCTAGAGAACCGAAAAGGAATTGGTGGCTCTATAACAATAATAACAAGTGAAATACCCGTGTGTTGCCCAAGTATATACATTTTTGATGACGTTTATATAAGTTTGGAAGTGTTTAAATAAATTAAGTTTAAAAGATAAATGATATAACAAACCAATGTCGTACACCGTAAACAAAATATTACATATGTCGTATTTCAACATTCAATATAAAAGCATCACAAATTAAGAATTTAAAATATGAACCAATCTTATATAAATATTTATGTACAAATATAATACTGAAACATATAAAATAGGATAAGTTAATATATTCTTATGTATTCAATCTAATGTGTCTTTTAAAAACTAAGATAAATTAGACCAGTTGGGACACATATGAGCACATTCGCACCAAGTGCATGCATCTTCATGTTCGAGATATACATAGTTCAAAAATAGATCTAGGTAGGGGTGAGCCGGAGGAGCCTATACTAACACAGTAGATGACCATTTTTGTACTTTATAGCTTATATTGTTTTGTTCCAGTACCTATACTAACACAGTAGATAGATGTTTATGATTCATTCTTTTGTTCCAGTACCTTCAACTCAAAGCATCAAAGCATATTACAACGATATAAAATGAGAACATCAAAGCATCTATACTTTTCAATTAAATTGAGAACATCAAAGCATCTATACTTTTCAATTAAAGTAGTTTTATCTCTAGTCAACAAGAGTGTTAGACCTGGACCGAACATCAAAGCATCTACTACTCGAATGAATGAGAATTCAATGACTTTTCAATTAAAATGAGATCTAGTTTTGTATTTTTTTCCCACATATTACAACGATATAAAACTAAACGATTTCCAAATCATTTATAAAACCGCGATATGAATAAAAATTAAATAAAAATACCTATGAGTGAACCGGTTGGCGGCGATGAAGAGACACGACCATGGTACCAACGAATAGATCTGACCCCAAACACCCCTTTATCTATAGAACATTTACAAATAAAAATCACTAATGATTAAAAATTACCGTTCAAATCACGATCTATGATACATGTGACTGGTGATAATGATATTAAATATTAATGGATTTACCATGGTTGAAGATCGCCGATGAACTAAGCCGTAGTATGAGAGATATGAGCCACCGGTTAGTTTTTAATTGTCTTTTATTGCATTTTTTTACTACTGATCTTGGGTAGTAATGATAGATGATGGCATTCGGATTGAGGATTTGATGGTGTTGTGCTGAAACAAAATTTAAAACATAGGGTGGCTAGGTTTTTTATTGAGGAAGAGAAATAGAGAAAGTGAGATAACAGATTTGCATAAGAAATGGTGGATGACGGTTTCTAAATAAATGAAACAAAATACCATACATACCCTTCTATCTTTTATTAAATGTCACATAATATTTAATTTAATTACTTTTTTGCCACAACTGTTTATATCCATTGATCAAAAATTGGACGGCTTAGATCGGTTCTCGCAGTTCTCGCATATTTTTTGGTTTTGAAAATAACCTCACACTATATATATATATATATATATATATATATATATATATAGAATTTAGATCAAGTGATAACTTTTTTAAAGTTGTAAAAATAAGAACTACTAAAAAATAGACAAGTGTCACTTTGAATTAAAAAAATCGTAAATTAATAATTAAGTAAAAAGGGCAAGCTTGATAATTCACTATTTCTTAAAATCAGTTATAATATACCAAACCTAATTCACAAAACATAACCTCCCCCATCAATTTCTCTCCCTTCTTAAGTCAGTCTACCCTACATCAAACTCCCAAAATTTCAGCCGCCGAATTCAATCACAAAAACATGGTTGTCGGATTCAATCACAAAATCGCAGTCGACACTACGTATGGTTCGTTTCTCTTCATTATACATGCTTGATTTTAATTGGTTAAATCATATTAATATTAATAAGATTTGTTGGAAAGTGTTGTCGTGGGATAGTGAATGTATTTTATTTTCCTTTGGTTATATATTGATGGCTTTCATATTGGCATGAAACAGGAAAGTGTTATATATTGATGACTTTCATATTGGCAACTTGAATAAAAGAAGAAAGGATGGGACTGACATGAAACAAGAAACGAGTGATGGGATTGACAAAAAAAAGCTCCGGCGAGATTGGCTACAACTGTGTCGGGTTTTATTTTTTATGGTGATACAAATAAAATGGAGTAATGGACGTACATATGGATCTGTGGTTAGATGTAAACATCAGTTGTTGTTGTACTAGTTTTTTTTTTTTTTTTTTTTTTTTTTTTTTTTTTTTTTGAGTTATTGTTGACCGAAGTTGTTGATGTTAACTGTGAGTTCGGCACGATGTAACGGGTTTTTTAGATGTATAAGTTGTTTGAGATGTTATATATAGTCTTATATTTTTTTTAATTGTGTATCAAGTGTAACTATTTATTTTAGTAGTGCATATGTGGTGCATATTTAAGTGTATATGTTTATTTTTTTTAAATATATCAAGTGTATCTATTTATTTTAGTGGTGCATATGTGGTGCATGTATGACTCATGTATCAATGTATCAATTTATGTATGACCCGTGTATTAATGTCATATATTGTATATATATTTTATGTATCAATGTATCATATATTATATATATTACTTATGTATCAAAATATCATTTTTAATATGATATTAGTGGTTGTATGTATGGACTATATGTGTCAATGTATCATATTATTAAATTATAATATGAAATAAAAAAAATAGTTAAGAGTTACTGTGTAATGGTCTGGAAAAAAAAGACGGGATTCTATTAAAAAAATCAAGTTGGAAACTAAACCGAAAACGCTTCAACAGTGATATTTATGGTTTGTGTAATGGACTAGTTTTGAGAGCTGGTACAATATTCTTAAAAAGTTGAAAAAAAAAAAAAAAAAAAAAAAAAGCATATTAAGAATTTTATACAAAACTATCGTGAAGAAAGGCTTACATATTTTCAAATTAATGTACGTAGTAAATGAATGCTATTCAATGACCCCTAAATCATTTATTTTTATGGTACATAATACCCCTAAATTTAATTTTTATTACAAAAATGCCATCCACCGAGTATTAATGTCATCTAATCTCAATTAGTTGATCTAATGGTCCAAATTAGTCCTTATTTTTACAACTTTAAATTATCTCTTACATTAACCCTCCCCTATATAGATATATATATATATATATATATATATATATATATATATATATATATATATATATATATATATATATATATATATATATAAAGAACCATGATATCAAAAATGAAAAAAAAGTTCATGTGATAGTAAAAAAGAACCATGATATTAATATTTTTTTTATTAAAAAAGGAACGGTGATATTAATAATATTAGTAAAAAAAATAAAAAGGTAGTGTGATATCAAAAAAAAATAACGGTGATATTAATAATATTAGTAAAAAAACAAAAAAATAGCGTGATATCAAAAAAAAATTAGTGTGATATTAACAATTCGTATTTAAAAAAACATTTATGTGATATTAAAATCAGATCTTGGCTTTTGTAAAAAAAATCAAAATCAGACATTAATATCACAATACCTTTAATCATGAAAACGATTTTTTTTTAAAATTTTTTCAATCATTCTTAATAATTTATCATCATCTTTATTTTTTTAATTTTTTCAGATTTTCTTGATTTTTTTTAAAAGCTACTGTGATATTTCCGCACTATCTCTACTTAAAAGCTTAATCCCCACCCGATCCCTTCCCTATATAATATATATATATATATATATATATATACGCAAGATAGTGTATTAAAGTAGAAAGAATAGGAAGCAATATTAGCCGTCGGATGTATCAATAATGAGATCATTAAATCAAAAAGAAAAAATGGCACTATGGTAAATATCTCGAACACAAAGGCATATTTGTCAACTCCAATTTTTTGGCTTAATATTCGGTCCAATTCCCTTTCGTTTTTTTCCTTCGTCTTCTTAGGCATCACTTTTTATTATACTACCGTATATGTTTTTATCACATAATTTGATTTCATATAAATAAATTATGGAGAAAAATCCATTGTCATTATCTTTTATAAACACCACTATGATAAATATCATCTACGACATGAACAATTATCGTCTCATTGATACGCGTAATATTATCTCTTTATAAATTGCTAACCAACACAATTTAAAGTTGTCACACCACAGCAGAAACACAACAAAAAAGCTATTGATACACCACAAGTAAAAGTTGTTACAAAAGTACACAACCCAATATGCAAAATTGCAAATGTACAGTTGATACACATAACCATGTCGCTGGAGAAAGGTTGCCTTTTACGGGTTTTATTGTCGCCGGAAAATTACGAACAAAATAATCAGTGTTTGTGACCGGATGTATACCTCTGACCATGGTGGTGGTTAATGATGACAACGATGGCAAGGAGGATGTGTTAACAAAATATAATTATGTGGTTACAATGGTGATAAATGTTGCAAAACCGACTTGGATTTTTACATACAACGAAAATACGAAACCTGCTTCTTTAGCAATATACTCGTAATGGCCATGAATCCATGATACACAACCTGTGATACTATAATGCTCAAATGAACAATTCCTTTTATGATGGTGATGACTACGGTTCCGTTCAGCCACCATAGGAGATGTGACATAATAATTTCGTCGAGTTGAACAAATCGCCGAACTCTACCTTTGATGAAACCGAGAGTATGACAATAATTATCGGGCGTATAACTGTTAGTAACTAAATGATGTGTGTTAGCCGGAAAATAAAAATATATTAAGATCTTGGAAAGGATTGAATATGAGCATTTTAACATTGTGTATGGAGCCGTTCGCATTAACGTGAATAGATGAGATATTTTGGGTTAGTAATGAGAGTTTCAGGATGTTATTAGGAGATGTCAATTACTAAACTGCCCTTTTAATTTTATTAGCATATTTATTTAAATTTCATACTATGTATCTTAGTTGTCAAACACTCATTGGCTTCTCACACTTTCTCATTTTAACAACTATCTTACATGAACCTCATTCTATACACACATATATATATATATATATATATATATATATATATATATATATATATATATATATATATATATATATATATATATATATATATACATATATATATACATATATACATATATATATGTATATATATATATATATATATATATATATATATATATATATATATGTATATATATATATATATATATATATATATATATATATATATATATATATATATATATATATATATATATGGGGATAGCTTGGCTATAATTTTTATAGCCAATTAGCTACAATCCCTCATATAAGATACACAACTAATGAATCAAGGCCCCACAAAAAATAATCAGGACCCACAAAAATAATCAGTGACCCACATTTATACACACAAAATTGGGGCAAATCGCACAAAAGTGTACCCAAGTTATACTCAATTCGAATTTAAGGTACTCTACTTTTTTTTTCTCAATTTAATGTACCCAACTTATTTTTCAATGCAATGTAATACCCCTAGCGGGTTTCCAAGTCACTTAGCCGGTTTCCGGCGACCTTTTCCGATGACTCACCACCACCACCTTCGTTTATCACCACCACCACCATAACCCACCACCAATACCTTCATTTATTAACACAACCACCATAATCCACCACCACAACCTTCATCTATCACCACAATCCACCAAAACCATCACCACTATAACCACCAACGGCTGCCGCTACCACCACATCACCACCACCAACCACAGCCGGCTATGGTGGTGGTGATGTGGTGGTAGCGGCAGCCGTTGGTGGTGGTTTTGGTGGATTGTGGTGATAGATGAAGGTTGTGGTGGTGGATTATGGTGGTTGTGTTAATAAATGAAGGTATTGGTGGTGGGTTATGGTGGTGGTGGTGATAAACGAAGGTGGTGGTGGTGAGTCATCGGAAAAGATCGCCGGAAACCGGCTAAGTGACTTGGAAACCCGCTAGGGGTATTACATTGCATTGAAAAATAAGTTTGGTACATTAAATTGAGAAAAAAAAAGTAGAGTACCTTAAATTCGAATTGAGTATAACTTGGGTACACTTTTGTGCGATTTGCCCCACAAAATTGTAGCCAATTGGCTACAAAAAATTATAGCTAATATATTCCCTATATATATATATATATATATATATATATATATATATATATATATATATATATATTTGCGTTCATGTGGTGACCGCTCTTAAAATAGAAACGATAAACCAATAAGAAGTTAGCATGTGGAAATTGGCATTCAATTTAAAACAGAAATTACATTAACAACAAAAGGGTTATACATGCATTTGACGTGCGTTTTGGCTAATAATAAATCCTTAGGCGTCCTTTCAGCTAAAAAAATAACAACTTCTTTTACTTCACCTTTCTTCTTTTCCATCTCATCTACAAAACGGGATTCCGGCAATAACAAATATCTCCATGTTCTCACTATAACATCGCATGTGACCCGTGAAGTGTTTTAATCTTTGTTTCCGAGTTCAAACCAGCTATCGTCGTCTCTTTATTTCAAACATGGACTGTAATATCCGTCGTTGCCGGAATACTTGAACGGAAACTCACATATCATTTCCATCTACCTCTGTCATGACCAGATTTAAAAACCCGTTCCCACTCCCCTCAAAATCTAGGTCCCTAACTGCCGCCTGTATTTGTGTTAAATTTCAGATCGGAAACATCTCATATCTTTTATCCCTTCCATTAAAAACGGACTATTTTTCTCTCTAAAGTTCCCAAACACACCAGTAGCGGCATTATTTGCTTACTTCCCCCTGCCGAAACAACATCTACATACATCGTACTCAAGCCGCCACACTCTACCGCCACCATAAACTGTGTAAGAAACTATAACTGCTACCATAGTGAACCACATATAACCGGTAGGCATTATATCTGCTTCCATGGTATCATCGTATTTTTAATATCCATTGAATGGATCACATGTTCTTTCTCTCTAACTCTCGTCAACAGTAACACTTGCTAAAGTTGATTTGGACCAAGGCTTAGAATTATAGTGGAGTAGTAATTTATATTATATGGATCACGTGGTGCAGGTGCTTGTATAAATATTGTTAGTTGTATACTCCCTCCGTCCCAAATTTATTGTCCCCTATTGACTTTTTCGGTCTTTCTTTCTCAACTTTGACTATAAATATTTTTATTTGTGTTATACAATTTTTGATAAAAATTATACCAAATGAAAATACATTTAAAACTTTATCCATTCATATATTTTGTATCAAGTATTATGTAATATAAACAAAAGTACTTAAGGTCAAAGTTGAAAAGTAAAGACCGAAAAAGTCAAAATGGGAAAATAATTTTGGGACGGAGGTAGTAATACTTTTAAGGTTATATTAATGTTGTTGATTCTTGTTGTTAGGTTGTTTCTTGTCTTAATTGAAATTGTATTAGTAGTGCAACTAGGCTATCGTTGTATTTAATGCTTTAGTATGCTTAATGATGATATGGTGTATGGATGGAATAGCTTAGGTTTGTCGATTCCGTGAACCATATATGAGAGATAACCTCATAGAACTAGGGGATACGCACACCCTACGACTTTTAGGAATACAATGTGTTCGAGATAAGTTTGTTAATCCAATTTATCATTATGTCTACCCCATGTTCGATTGATTGTGTGTATGCTTGCTTGTCTAACATGTCTAGCTAAATTACTTGTGTGTTTGCTTAGATCTATGAAACCTAGTTATTGATTGTTGTTAGGTTGTTTCTTGTCTTAATTGAAATTGTCTTAGTAGTGCAACTAGGCTATCGTTGTATTTAATGCTTTAGTATGCTTAATGATGATATGGTGTACGGATGGAATAGCTTAGGTTTGTCGATTCCGTGAACCATATACGAGAGATAACCTCATAGAACTAGGGGATACGCACACCCTACGACTTTTAGGAATACAACGCGTTAAGATAAAGGGCGTGACAATTCAACCAACCAATAAAAAATAACTAGGGAGTAATAGTATCTAAGTGAACACATTTTTAATCATCATACGAGCACATATCAATTAAACATAGCTATCCGTAGTAATTAGATAGTTAGATAATTAGTAGAAGTAGAGTAATCGGTAGAAGTACCACCCCTCAACCAATTGCCCCGAGATTTTACCTTAGCTTTCTAAAAAAAACATAAAAAAGAAAAAAAAAAAAAAAAAGAAAGAATTATCCTCAACTCCACCTTCTCGTCATATATTTCTTACTAGCATTCCTATTCCCCTAGAGAACGATATCAATCCCCGAGGCTTACCCCATACTACACTAAAACAATTAGGTTCACTGCCTAGAGGGTTGAAAAACTTGCTCGTAGAAAAGGAGGTTTTCTCGACCCCGAACGCTCATACACACATCAAGTTTTTGGCGCCGCTGCCGGGGAATAGAATAGCTAATTAGATCTCTATCTCGTTTAGGTTCCCTTGCTTGATTCCTATCAAGTAAGATTTTTTTTTCTCATTTTCATTAGCTTCCTTGTAGTCTATCCCCCTTCTTCGTGTTTTTGTTCGTAACCTTGTCACTTATCACCATGGGTGACAATCCACCACTAAACGATAATCCACCACCAAATCAACCACTTCCACTCAACCCACCACCACCACTTGACCCGCCAAGAGGCCGTAATCTTGGTGAATACTCTAGACCAAGCCATCAAGGCTATAGGAACACCATTGAGCTCCCCGTTCAAGCTCAAACTACGGCCCTGTGATCCGAAACCATCCGGTTGGTGCAAAATGGATGTGCATTCCATGGACTTCGTTTCGAAGATCCTAATCAGCATCTCAAGGACTTTCTTAAAATTTTTGATTCTATCGACCTTGATGCTACCACGCGGGAGACCACGCACTTGCGTCTCTTCCAATTCTCTCTGCGGGACCAAGCTAGTAATTGGCTTGAGCGACTTCCCGCCGGATCCATCTCAAGTTGGGATGATCTTACTACCCATTTCCTTGCTAAGTTTTGCCCACCCACTCCAAGTCAACCACTTGACCAACATTCCTCCAACCCTCGTCGCAACCGAATCATTAGTAAAATCAATGAGCTTCAAGGCTTGTGTAGGTTATTTGAAATACAATTAGGGATGATTTTGAAAAAGCGGTTAGCGCCTCGGTTGTTGGCTCCATGATTAGCAATAGTTCAGGTGATGACTAGTGTAGTAACAGGATAATCAGGAGAATAGTGTCTATTTTAATCGTTATCCCACTGAGGAAGAAGTTGCATATCACAAATACATAATCGATAATCCTCGATCACCCATCATTAGGATATGCCCAAAGATTAGGAGAGGAAATCCCTGGAACATCAAGATCCCTTGTATGATTAGATATAAGAATGTCGAGCACGCTTACATAGATACGGACTCTCCCATCAACGTGATTTCATCGGCTGTCTACAATGACATAATGAATGTGCGACTTAAGATTACGAGGGACGCTAAGTATCCTAGTGGAGTTTGCAAATTTGTGGGAAGGGTCAAGGATGTACGCGTCTTTGTAGGAAACTTCACCTACTTAGTTGATTTTATGGTCCTAGAAGATATAGGATGTGTCATCGACTATAGCTTGTCCCAGGTTGTGTTAGGAAAACTGTTTGTTCAAAAATCTAAACTAAGTTATAACAAGTCCGAGGGAACGGTTAGATTTGTGGAAGATGAACGGATATGGCCCTCTATCCCACTATGAACGAGATAACATTAGAGCCTTTGAGGAAAAGAGCAAAGAAGATATTGAAAAAGGCTTGAACTTTATGTGGGAGAAAAGGAGACTCTACTGTAGGGATTGCTTGACCCTAGGACCTAGGTATAGAGTAGATGAGAATTTTGTCAATATGATATAGTTTTCATTGAGAAAGAAAAATGAGACGACGTATGAGCACGACTTAGAGTCTAGCTACAAGACTCATAAATAAAGAAAAGCGCTTCGTGGGAGGCAACCCATGCTTAATTGTTTGCTTGTTTTGTTTTTCACTTTTTGTGTGTCTTATATCTCTTTCATTGTTGTTTATTCTCATGTTAGACTTTGTGAAAATGCTTTATTTTGTCTTTAACCTCGCCTTAATTACATATAAAGGTATTTTACAAAAAGATAAGTGTAGGGAAGATCACATAAGTTTTTAAGAACATGAACATGAGAATTACATTTAGTGAAATTGATATATATGTCTGTTTATTAGAGTCAAATGCTTGTATCAAGTCATAATGGATATTTTGCAGGAATTTTTTCGGGTTTTAATGATGTAATTTTTTCAGAATTTTTCAGAAAACGCAGCAGACCACTTTCTGTCAGGACAACCTGACTGCGTTAGGATTAAAACTCGACGACGTCAGGCTATGTAGTAACAGGATAATCAGTTTTTCTTTTTCTGTGCAGTTTATAAATTTATGGAAATCCCCAGGTCATAATTTTCCAGAAAAAACTGTAAACATCCATTCCACAAGCATTATATCTTACTTGCTTTCTAGTGTAGTTGTGTCACATATATAGTTCTACCGCCGATTTTACGCAAAGGTTTCGCCTGTTTTCTTATGAGTGTGCAGGTTATATTGGGCAAGAAGAAGAAACATACATTGGATGAAGCTTATTGCTTATGCGTTCTTCTTGGAGAAGAATTTAACCGCAACTTCATACATATCATGTCGAGCTAATCAGGGGAGTACTAGTTTTTTTTCCTTACTTACCTTCCTTTATCATAACTTTGATGCTTTCGGAAAATATTAGGGACAATGTTTAGTTTAAGTGTAGGGAGAGAGAATAAAACGGAAACTTAGAAACTATTCACTCACTTGATCGTTTGTCTTGTCCTTGGTAATTTGTATAATAAACTATGAGAAATATTGGTCAGGGCAATTTTAGCACCAAATTTAAAATTTTTTATGGCAATTACGAGCTAAACTTTAGTCTTAATAAAGCGTCTCATGAATAGGAATTATATGACTAGCACAAAAACCGTTTACCACTCAAATTCCACCAAAAAAATGTGAGGTTCGCCCCTAGATCTTTAGGAATAAAAGTATTCACCTTTAATGCTTAGTAAGTGTACCGGTAGTATAATAGATTATAGAACTTGTTTTGTGATGCATTCCTAGATCGCTAGTGAGACTACACTTGTGTAGTTAGGAGTAACTAAATGATAAGAGGCATTAGGATAACCCTTGTTTGAAACCTGTATTATAATTACATCTTCCACATCGGTTGAGTAATTACCCCACATCCTTGCGATGTACTCACCTTTAGTACACGATACCCCTAGTTAACTTACCAGAGCCTATCCTTTTCGAGGTTCTCATGATGTTTTGGTTTTCGGAATATCAATGAAGAGCATTGTTTACAATCCACCCCCAAATGTACACCCAAATAGCCTTAGCCTACCTTGTATGCACTCATCTTTAGTGCATTAATTTTATCATAATTTAACCCTTAGTTCAATTATCTAGTTACTTTCATGGTTGCTAAGTCGAGTCATATCTTTTGTACACAGTTTTGGGACGATTGGGACTCATGGGTAAAAGTAATATTTTATGGAGTAACGAGAAAGAACGATAAATTCAAATTCCCTTAACATTGATCGTGAAATTTCTTTACAAAACAAAGTCAACCAGTCGGCTGAAAAATATTTCGAACCAAAACTTGAACGACTAGATGATGAAAACGCATCTTTGAAATGTCAACTTTTCAAATATGAACAAGAATTTGAAAAAGTCAACAAGGAATACGGAACCATATTTGATTTGCTAAAAAAGACACGTGCTATAGCTTCAAAAGAACTTGATCATCACCTTTCTTACACTCATGAAATGATGAATGAAAATGGAAACTTAATCTCTAGAATTTAGGACCAAAATCACATTATCATAGATTTAAAAGAGGAATTGGTTAAACTTGAGAAGGAAAATCTAGCAACACAAATGTGATAGCACCTGACAAATCACATTATCATGGGAAGCCTACCACTGACAAATCACAAAATACTAATGTGAATCCTTCCACTTCTACATGAGTAGTCGCCTCCACTTCTAGCGTTAGCAAATCACAGCTTAAGAGCACTCAAAAGAAGAATAGGAATGTTCAACGTAAAAGCTAAAAACTAAAAGCCCCTGAAGTAGAAGATCATGTTAGGACTTTGAATAAAACACATGTTGCACCTGCTTTAGATATTGCGTTAGATAAATGTAATAGTAAAGGCAATGTAACGAATGTTGAATTTGAATACTTTGGATGTTAATTTTGAAGCTTCTTGTGTGTTTTGTCGTAAAAGTATGCTTTCTGGAAATCAGGATAATTGCGTTGCTAAATCTATCTTTTCTCGTACTTGGAAATATACGAATGCCACTACCTCTAGGCCCACTATTGCTTCAAATATGTGCTAGGTAAAGAGCCTTCTATAGTTTATAAGGAATAATTGATGAACTCATAGCACCATCATCACCTCCCAGGAAGATACCTTCACCTAGCCAATTCACTAATACAAAAGCACGAACTAGCTGGACTTGGCAGAGATGGTTACAACATACACCTGATTTTAAGTGCTTAACTAAAATTATTAACATGTGTACTACAACTGTCACGTAACCCACTAAATCTACGGGGTTCCACCTCTACCTCTATTCCACCTTCGTCGTCTATGTGTATTGCAGGTGATACAAATCGTCCTATAGATTGTTGATAGCGGCTGTTCCCGGCACATGACAGGAAACCTAAAATTGTTAACAAACTTTGTTGCAAAGTTCATTGGCACCGTCAGATTTGGGAATGATCACTTTGCTGCAATAATGGGATACGGGGACTACGTCAATGGAAACATCGAAATTAGCCAAGTGTATTATGTTGAAGGTCTTGGACACAACCTCTTCTCAGTAGGTCAATTTTGTAATGGGGATTTGGAAGTTTATTTTCGGGAGAAAACGTGTTTCATTCGTGATCTAGAAGGAAACTGTGACAACTCGCAATTTCAGGTCATTTCTCAAATTTACTATTCATCTCGGGAATTTTACTATTCATCGTTTTTGGAGTCGATTTGATATTCTGAGAACGTATTTCAAAATTTTACTATTCACAAAACACTATTCATTCCCGGAGAAAAATCACTCTTCATGATTCACTATTCATCGTTTTCCGTAAACTAGGTTTACGAGTATCAAATTCGCGTAACCGTAAGGGTTTAGCTGCGAATTCATGAACAATCATTGAGGACATTTCAAATAGACTAGATTTAGTCTACATATCATTAGCAACATCATCGTCATATTAGTTCATGCATGGATTTGCATTTTTCATTAAACGTATAATTTCCTATTAAATAAAGGCTATCGCGTAATCATTTATTTTGAACATTTGATCCAACACTACCAAAAATTATTCTGATATATTTTTATACTCATTTTAATACTATAAAAATTATAATATTAGTTTACTCGGTGTTTTAAATTTATTTTGTATATAAATTGTTATATATATATATATATATATATATATATATATATATATATATATATATATATATATATATATATATATATATATTTCCGACGGTTTTCGTAAATACTACTCGATAATTATTATTCCACTAAATTTTTGTAAGAAATGTATTTTTAAAATTTTTATGACATCGATATATTTTAATTTGTTCCGTTAAAATTTATTTCTAGCTAACGCTACCCCAAATACCTATTTTAACTTACAACTTACAAACTATACTTATACATTTATACACTACTCAATCAAAATACATTACTCTTTCTTTTGGTTTACCCTTGTCGACCAAGATACATGACTCAACACAATTTGGACATAAAAATCTTAACTAGCTAATACACATGTACCATATAGACCTACACTTGTAGTATTTTTTAATTATATACTCATTATACACATACATACCCATATCTTTTGGTGAAAAAAAAAATAAACCTCTCCATCTTACTCTTGCAAACCGGCCAAGGAGAAAAACCAAGAAGGAAGCCAAAAATTTTCAAGATCAAGCTAAATTATACACTCTAGTATACTCTTAATTAAGGTTTTGCAATAAAAACCTAGGGTATTTAGGAAAAACCTTGTTCTATAAACCTCATCATCATACTAGTAAGCATTTCATGATCACTTTTAATCTTCCATATTCATACTTTGGTTATTTTTATCATGCTTGAAGAAAACATGCAAGTTATATGAGTATCTATACCACTTTTAATGTTTTTAGTACCTATAATTAGTATATGCCATCCTATAATTAATCCCTTGAAACATATCATTTTTGATGTTGTATAGGAACCCATGACACCCTAAGAAGGTGTATGGTAGGTTTAAAATAGCTTTGGTGTTGATTTGAAGTGGTTAGAATAAGTATTACGCGAGAAAAATCAATTTCGACAACTATAAAATAAGGTCTGATAATTTTTGCTAAGTCTGGAAATTTCGACAGTTTACAAAATATTTTGGGCTAGATATTCATAAAATATACTTTAAAACGAAAACGTGGTCGCTTGAACGGGTTAAAACGGAGTTATAACGAAGAAGTTATGCTATTTTCAAGTTTAACAACGAAAACTATATTTTCCGGAAAAATCAGCATGCTGTCCAGATTTTTAAGGGTAAAAAATGAGTCTTAAGCGTTATCTAAATGAGTCGATTTATCAAAAATATATAGTATACTTTAACACGAAGTTAAGGATATATAAAAAGTAGAAAACGGACCTATAACGACTAAATTACACGTGTTTAAATAAGGTTGACGTAACTAGTTGTCGCTAGTGACCATGTTGAGAGTCGTTTTTAACATCGATAGAATACTTTTTAGAAAACAATGTCTTCTAGTAAAAGTAAGTTCACCTAGCCTATTTTCCAAAATCTTCAACCGTTCGTCAAACGGAGTTGTAACGAATAAAATACGGTCACTCAAACTTTGCCGAAAATTACCCTTAAACGATATTTTTGGTACAAGTACCATACTTTACCTATGTTTTTCTCCATGCTCGAGACTTCTATGATGAAAATTTAAAAGCTAAGACTTTGAGATAATGCTACAAGCTTTCCAAAACCGTTGAGTTTGTTTCTTAACACTCGATATGCACCATTTTACGACTAGCTTTTCGAGGCCATTTAGTCACTTTTTATGAATTGTCAAATTATATTGTTTTGCGACGAAAAACTATAATTTCATAATAAATCACTAAATGATTTTCGTAGGATATCATTTCAACAAAAATACTTATAAAGTAATTTATAAATTTTCAAGACGTTATAAGATTATTTTTCGACGATAAACTTTATTTTCAAAAATTCACAAGTGGTATAGATATCATATGAGTTGCATGCATAACATTACATCATGACTTATTATAGATCATATCATTCATAATAGGTCACGGTTAGAGATTTGCGCTTCATTTCAGTGTACTCACTTTTGCCATCGCATCATTTTACCAAGTGAGTTTTCATAGCTCCGTTGTACATGTTTATACTTATTTTCAAACCTACGGGGGAGAATACATTGCACATCATTTTTATTACGATGCCAAGTATATCAAATTCATTACATTGCTTAAGTGACCTCATTGCCAATTGAATGTCCCCATTACATAATCATGAACCGTTAATTCCGGAAGAAGCGAGGGTGAGTGAATAGATCTATTGAGGGTGACTCCTCCATCCGGGTTGGTGGTCCCAACTGGTCAAACGGATGCATTTCATTTAATATCATTATTTGAGTTGCTTGGCAAACACTCTATTGGGGCGAACATCATAATCAGTCTAGCTTCGGTGTCATGTGCTTATAGCAATTGTAGCATTTTATGTGACATATTTGTCATACATGGTCTATACTTGTGTAGTCGTATAAAACATTTTTCATAAACCTATGATTTTCTCACCAACATTATTGTTGACCGTTTTAGCAATGTATTTTCAGGTAACTAAGGCATTACATCATGGCACGCATATGGACCATCATAGAGTCGCGGCGACGACGCGTCTCACTTGTAAATTATGGCATTTTCAAAACATCGTTTGGCTTGTAATAAACATATTTCCGCAAACTTTATCTACTTTTGGGATCTAACTTTGTAACTCTGAATGCTTTACATAAATAACAAACGATATGTTTTTAAACGACATTTTAGGTCGTTCAATATAACTGTGATTGTGATGCTATGACAGTCAACCCCCAGGAATTCCATTCCGCTGCAAAACAGGTAATTTGGGGGTGTAATCAGAGCTTCGGTTATAGAGAACTAGGTTGCATCATTGACCCTAGACTATAACTACATCATCATAGCATCTCATCATTTCATCATAAGTGCATATTCACTTTACATGCGGATTCATACGCACATTATTCGAGTTATTTACTTTTATTTCACATCGGTTGTCACAGAGATGTCTTCAGATTCACATCCCATCACTATCTCATCAGACACTGACATGGAGGATGTCCCATCAGACACTAACATGGATGATGTCTTGTCACACACTAGTATAGTCTTATCTTCGATTGGCTCTACATCAGACTTACCACTCATAGTATCTGACACTGAGACTGAACCCTTTGAGGAGGGCGAAGTTGCACCCACACCACCAGTTAGTCCTACTCATGGCCCGATTCACCCACCATCACCACTTCCCTCATCATCATCATCGACCACTAGTTCACCACCAGGATCGCCATTATCATCATCCTCATCTTATTACCTTAGAGATCCTATGCCCACATCGGACTTGCCGCTCAAGAAGCGCACACGTTTTGACACACCTATACCACCCACTACTGAACCCACACCACCTGCTAGGTTCAAGATTGGGGAGAGTTCTAGGGCTGCTGCTGCTAGACAGCCTACTATTGCCACATTAGAGGCCCGATTAAATAGTCAGCAGGTACAGATTGACAGGGTGTTAGGACAGTTAGAGGAACTTTCATTGAGTCGACTGGAGACTATGAAGGAGGAGATTGAGGGTTTAGTGATAGGTAGAGTTTCTATTGATGTTTCTCATCAGGGGTTAGAGACTAGACAGCTAGAGAACCGTGAGCATATCACTGAGTTGAGGCAAGAGATGTCGGAGTTATTTGATAGAGCTGAGATGGCACAGGACGAGCTACAACGACAGGCTCATGAGTTAGCATTGGCACGTGAGAGTATTGCTACTGCTCAGCGTCAGATTAGTGACTTGACCGATATGTTTGCTAGTTTGACTACACAGGTTCGAGAGCTCTAGGATAGATCAGGCGGAGCACCAGGAGGTGCCTAGATTAGACTTGTATCATGTTAGTTTTTACTACTATTATCCTAGTCACGAGGTGTGTGACATAGTTTAAAGAACTTGTTGTCTTTTGGTTGTTGTACAAACAAATGTATCAAGTGTTGACTCTACTATGTAGGAATGGTTGTGCTATCTATGATATCGGTCCATGTAGGCCGAAATTTTCATGTATATTATCCACGTGTGTTGTGATTATATTTGTGATATTTCGTGGTTGTTCCGTTGTGATTTCATTTATATTATGCATGTTGTGGTTGTGGATATATATGTATAATGTTTGTTTCTACTTATGGATTCTCATCATTGTTTCATCTTATGGTTTTGAAGAGTTATGGCGCCAAAGAAAGCTGCACCCGAATTGACACAAGCGGCTATGCAAAAGTATGTGAGGGATAGTATAGCCGAGGCAATAAGGAATGAAAGAGCAACAGTGGCGGCTACTGCTGAGGCTGCGGCTACTGCCAAAGCCGCTAGACTTGCTAATGTTGCTGAGGCTGCAGCTACTGCCGAAGCCGCTAGACTTGCTACTGCTGTTGAGACTGCAGCTACTGCCGAGCTGCTAGACTTGCAACTGCTGCCGAGGCTGCGGCAACTGCTGAAGCTGCCAGACTTGCTGCTGCTGCAGGGATTGCAGGAGGGTATGGGATTCGGAATTGTTCATACAAGGATTTTAAAAGTGGATACCCCACAAAGTTCAAGGGAACCGAAGGGGCCACTGCTATGGTTCGATGGTTTGAGAAAATGTAGTCTGTGTTTCTTTTATGCAATTGCCCTGATGATTGCAAGGTTAAGTTCGCTACAAGTACACTTTTAGATGGGGCAATGTCGTGGTGGAACTCGTATTCACAGCCTATGGGAATGGAAAATGCCTACAAGCTCACCTGGGAGCAATTTAAAGGATTGTTGATGAAGAAGTATTGTCCGCGTACTGAGGTGAAGAAGTTGGAAACCGAATTTTATGAGCTAGTAACTGTTGGGTATGAC
The DNA here is from genome assembly GCA_019973895.1 of Chrysanthemum seticuspe. Classification (NCBI taxonomy): domain Eukaryota; kingdom Viridiplantae; phylum Streptophyta; class Magnoliopsida; order Asterales; family Asteraceae; genus Chrysanthemum; species Chrysanthemum seticuspe. The sequence goes on along the minus strand of BPTQ01000001.1, from coordinate 163,361,827 downwards.
ATTGATACCTACATTCGAAGGTTTCAAGAATTGGCTGCTTTATGTCCGTCTATGGTTTAGGACAATGAAAAACTACTGGAGGCTTTCATTGGGGGACTTCCCCAGATTATTCAAGGTGATGTGATTTCTTTTGTCGGCAAACGATTGAAGAATCTATTCGAGTGTCTCAAAAGCTAATGGCACAAGTAGTGAAGAGAGGAAACATCACCAACACCAACCGAAACAACAACAATACCAACAACCGCACCAATTACAACAACAACCGAAACAACTACACCAACTACAACAATAACAATAACAAAAACAAAAGAAAGTGGGACAAAAACAGAGGTGGCAATGTTACTCAACAACCACCCAAGAGACAAGATTTTGCAAGGGCCTATGCTGCAGGCCCAAAGGAAAGAAAAGGATACACGGGGATTTTGCCTAAGTATGATAGGTGTCCAAGTCATCATAATACCGGTCGTTGCCCTAACCCATGTGGGAATTGTAAGAAAGTGGGTCATCAAACCAAGGAATGCAAGCGTCCAGCTATGGTGGAAAATCAGAAACCACAAGTGACATGTTTTGGTTGTGGAGAGAGGGGACACTACAAGGGAGACTGTCCAAAGTGGAGGAATCAAGGAAACAGGAATCAAGGTGGAATGGCACAAGGAAGAGCCTATGTCATGGGAGGAGGAGAAGCCAAGGAGGACCCGAATGTTGTCACATGTACGTTCCTTATCAATAATCGTTATGCATCAGTTTTATTTGATTCGGGAGTCGATAAAAGCTTTGTGTCTACTAATCACATTAGACATTTCATACAACATTGAATTAGCTAATGGTAACTTAGTTAGTACCAACACCATTGTCCGTGGTTGCACTCTCAACTTCCTAAATCATCCCTTCAATATAGACCTTATGCCCGTAGGACTTGGTAGTTTCGACGTCATCATCGGCATGGATTGGTTATCCAAACATCGTGCAAGAATCATTTGTGATGAAAAAATTGTTCATCTTCCTTACAACAGCGAAACTTTGATCATTCGTGGAGAACGAAGTGGAACTAGACTCAGTATTATATCATGCATCAAAACGGAGAAGTACATAAAGAAGGGTTGTTTTGCTTTCTTAGCACATATAACATAAACGAAGTCGGAAGAGAAGCGACTTGAGGATGTACCGATTGTTCGAAAATTTCCTGAAGTCTTTCCCGAAGACTTACCAGGACTTCCACCGGCACGTCAAGTAGAATTTCATATTGACTTAGTGCCAGGATCTGCACCAGTTGCACGAGCACCTTACCGACTAGCACCATCAGAGATGCATGAGTTGTCTAACCAGTTGCAAGAACTTTTAGACAAAGGATTCATTAGACCAAGTTCCTTGCCTTGGGGAGCCCCGGTCTTGTTTGTGAAGAAGAAATATGGATCCTTCAGAATGTGTATAGATTATAGAGAGCTGAACAAGTTAACGGTGAAGAATCGTTACCCACTTCCCAGGATCGACGACTTGTTCGATCAGTTACAAGGCTCTAGTATCTACTCAAAGATTGACTTAAGGTCAGGTTACCATCAACTAAGAGTTCGGGAGGAGGATTTCCCGAAAACAGCATTTAGAACTCGCTATGGTCATTATGAGTTTCAAGTAATGCCGTTCGGACTAACCAACGCACCTGCAGTTTTCATAGATCTCATGAATAGGGTATGCAAACCGTATTTGGATAAGTTTGTGATAGTATTTATCGACGACACATTGATTTACTCGAAGAGCAAAGAAGAGCACGAAGGGCATTTAAGAACGATTTTAGGACTACTCAAGGAAGAGAGATTGTATGCCAAATTTTCGAAGTGTGATTTTTGGAACCGAAAAGTACAATTTCTTGGTCATGTCATCGATAGTCAAGGATTACAAGTTGACCCTGCAAAGATTGAGGCCGTAAAAGACTGGGCAACTCCAACAAATCCTACAGAGATCCATCAATTTTTAGGACTTGCCGGATATTACAGAAGATTCATTGATGGTTTTTCAAAGATAGCTAAAGCTTTGACCAAGTTGACACAGAAAAACCAGAAGTACGAATGGGGAAAGAAACAAGAAGCTGCTTTTCAGTTATTGAAGCAAAAGCTTTGCAGTGCGCCAATTTTGGCACTACCCGAAGGAATTGAGAACTTCGTTGTATACTGCGATGCTTCACATAAAGGGCTTGGAGCTGTGTTAATGCAGAACAAGAAGGTGATAGCTTATGCTTCTCGACAACTTAAGGTTCATGAGAGGAATTACACCACTCATGATCTTGAGTTGGGGGCCGTAGTTTTTGCACTCAAGATTTGGAGGCACTACCTCTACGGTACTAAGTGTACAGTGTTTACGGACCACAAGAGTTTGCAATATGTTCTTGATCAGAAAGAACTCAACATGAGGCAACGTCGTTGGTTGGAATTACTTAGCGACTACGATTGTGAAATCAAGTATCACCTGAGAAAGGCCAATGTTGTGGCTGATGCTCTTAGCCGGAAAGAAAGACCCAAACCTTTAAGAGTCAGATCATTAGGAATGACGATTAGTTCACCTTTACCATAAAAAATCCTCGAGGCACAGATCGAGGCACTCAAGGAGGAAAACCGACCAAGTGAAAAACTTTATGGTATGCCCGAAAATGAAAATGGCTTTGTAAAGAGATCAGATGGAGTATTATGCTTCAAGGATAGAATGTGGGTACCACTTTATGGTGGAATACGAGAGTTGATTATGCATGAGTCGCATAAGTCAAAGTATTCTATTCACCTAGGTTCTGATAAGATGTACCAGGATCTCAAGAAACTTTATTAGTGGCCGAACATGAAAGCAGAAATTGCCACGTATGTTAGCAAATGACTTACCTGCTTTAAGGTAAAAGTCGAATACCAGAAACCTTCAGGATTACTCCAACAACCAGAAATTCCCCAATGGAAATGGGAACGCATTACAATGGATTTCATTACTAAACTTCCTAAGACGTCAGGAGGTTACGACGCTATTTGGGTAATTGTTGATCGTCTTACCAAATCAGCCCATTTCATACCAATCAGAGAGACTTACTCCATGGAACAACTTACTAGACTTTATGTCAAGGAAATAGTCTCATGGCACGGTGCACCAATTTCCATCATTTCCGACAGAGATAGTCGATTCACTTCAAACTTCTAGAAATCATTACAAGATTCATTTGGAACCAAATTAGAGATGAGCACTGCCTATCATCCTCAGACCGATGGTCAGAGCGAAAGGACTATTCATACATTAGAAGATATGCTGAGAGCATGTGTGATTGATTTTGGAAATGGTTGGGCTAACCATTTGCCATTGATCGAATTCTCGTACAACAATAGTTATCACACCAGCATAAAAGCAGCACCATTCGAGGCACTCTATGGTCGAAAGTGTCGATCACCTGTTTGTTGGGCCGAGGTTGGCGACGCACAACTCACTAGTCCAGAAATGGTTCGGGAAACAACAGAAAAGATAGTTCAAATTCGAGATAGACTCCGAACTGCCAGAAGCCGACAGAAAAGTTACACTGATGTACGACGCAAACCATTAGAATTTCAAGTTGGTGACAAGGTTATGTTGAAAGTATCGCCTTGGAAAGGCGTGGTACGATTCGGAAAACACGGGAAGTTGAACCCGAGGTACATTGGGCCATTCAAAATTTTGAGCAGAGTCGGCCCGGTAGCATATCGACTTGAGCTTCCGTCAGAACTCAGCCATGTACATAACACGTTTCACGTTTCAAATCTCAAGAAATGTCTTTCGAACGAATCACTCGTAATTCCCTTGGAAGAAATTCAACTTGATGATAAAATCAATTTCGTGGAGGAACCAGCAGAAATCATGGACCGAGAGGTCAAACAGTTGAAGCAAAGTCGTATTCCTATCGTGAAAGTTCGCTGGAATTCTCGAAGAGGTCCCGAGTTTACTTGGGAACGGGAAGACCAGATGCGTCTCAAATATCCTCACCTTTTCACCGACAACACCATAGGAACCAACATGGACTGAATTCCTTTTTGGGTGGGCAAATGTGAAAACTCGCAATTTCAGGTCATTTCTCAAATTTACTATTCATCATTTTTGGAGTCGATTTGGTATTCTGAGAACGTATTTCAAAATTTTACTATTCACAAAACACTATTCATTCCCGGAGAAAAATCACTCTTCATGATTCACTATTCATTGTTTTCTGTAAACTAGGTTTACGAGTATCAAATTCGCGTAACCGTAAGGGTTTAGCTGCGAATTCATGAACAATCATTGAGGACATTTCATATAGACTAGATTTAGTCTACATATCATTAGCAACATCATCGTCATATTAGTTCATGCATGGATTTGCATTTTTCATTAAACGTATAATTTCCTATTAAATAAAGGCTATCGCGTAATCATTTATTTTGAACATTTGATCCGACACTACCAAAAATTATTCTGATATATTTTTATACTCATTTTAATACTATAAAAATTATAATATTAGTTTACTCGGTGTTTTAAATTTATTTTGTATATAAATTGTTATATATATATATATATATATATATATATATATATATATATATATATATATATGTATATATATATATATATATATATATATATATATATATATATATATATATATATATATATATATATATATATATATATATATATATTTACGACGGTTTTCGTAAATATACTACTCGATAATTATTATTCCACTAAATTTTTGTAAGAAATGTATTTTTATAATTTTTACGACATCGATATATTTTAATTTGTTCCGTTAAAATTTATTTCTAGCTAACGCTACCCCAAATACCTATTTTAACTTACAACGTACAAACTATACTAATACATTTATACACTACTCAATCAAAATACATTACTCTTTCTTTTGTTTTACCCTTGTCGACCAAGATACATGACTCAACACAATTTGGACATAAAAATCTTAACTAGCTAATACACATGTACCATATAGACCTACACTTGTAGTATTTTTTAATTATATACTCATTATACACATACATACCCATATCTTTTGGTGAAAAAAAAATAAACCTCTCCATCTTACTCTTGCAAACCGGCCAAGGAGAAAAACCAAGAAGGAAGCCAAAAATTTTCAAGATCAAGCTAAATTATACACTCTAGTATACTCTTAATTAAGGTTTTGCAATAAAAACCTAGGGTATTTAGGGAAAACCTTGTTCTATAAACCTCATCATCATACTAGTAAGCATTTCATGATCATTTTTAATCTTCCATATTCATACTTTGGTTATTTTTATCATGCTTGAAGAAAACATGCAAGTTATATGAGTATCTATACTACTTTTAATGTTTTTAGTACCTATAATTAGTATATACCATCCTATAATTAATCCCTTGAAACATATCATTTTTGATGATGTCTAGGAACCCATGACACCCTAAGAAGGTGTATGGTAGGTTTATGATAGAAACTAAGAACGTGATGAAGATAGTTTCTTGATCGTTTATGAGCCTTAGGGTTTAACAATAACAATGACAATACGCAGCGGATAAATCAAAACATAATTGTTATTGACACAAGGTTTCATTCACATAACCTAACTAACTATAATAAAGATCAAATACTTGATCTAACACTAACTAACTATCCCTAGGCGTTTATACACTACGCCTAGGTTACACACATACACCTTTAGTCGACTACATTATGGAAGACATGTATTAAAAACCTACACCTATGTCCTCTTTATATACTAGAGGATAAGGACTAATAAATAAAACTTTTTTTGCAAGCAAGTCCTTCCATCTTTTTGTAGATTTCCTTCTTGTCGTATTAAGTCCCTCTTGTTTCATTCTTTTTGTCTTATCAACTCAAACGTATAATTCCTAACAATCTTCCCCTAGTTGATAATGACAAAACCATTCTTGAACGAACTTCCCTAGACGAAGTAGAGAAATTGAGATGAGGGATCTCACCATGAATGAAACAAGTATGTCTTCCTTTGTCTTCCCCTTAATCCATGCCATGCCACTCAAACATCTCTTCCCCTTTTTGTTATTATCCAAATAGGGAACATATGCAAATAATGATCTTGACCACCACAAACCAATATCATACTTCCAATCTAAAACTTCCAATGTTTAAAATCGCCCACCATTACGCACCATAAGAAAAATGGATTCAAAACAATAGAAACTCCAACTAGCAGTAGTAATAATGATCAACAATAGTAAAAATCAAACACTTTCCCTTGAGTGATGCATGTAGATGATCAAACATTTAACAATAAGCTTCCCCTAAAACCCATATGTTAACCATCTTCTTAATTCTTCAAATCTGTAAGCTCCTTGTAATGATCACTTGTGAAGAAAACCAAATATAACGAATTTGATGAAGAAGTAGAATTTCCCAAACTTGTGTCTTAAATCTTGTACTATCCACGGGACTCCATACTTATACGAAACACCATATATAAGTAGACCGCAATCCCTTGACAAAATCCTCAACTAATATGAGACACTGAGCACTACAATGTAACTCCTTTAAGTGATAGCCAATGTGTGCATAAAGCATCATAAGAAAAAGTCACACATTGCTAGATTCATCAAGCTATATGATAAGAACACAAACCTGTGAAACTCAACTACAACATTAAATAAATGATATTCAACCTTCTTCGTAATCAATTCTTCAATAAAATCAACTTCGAGCTTTTTAAAATCTTTTAAGAACAAAAATCCAAACGCCTTGTGTGTGTGAACTAACTCTTCTGTGTGTGTAAACCATCCAAAAATCCATAACAATTATTATGCTCAACTTCCCCTTGAATCCAGAACCAAAACTCATGTATAACATTAACCAGTACTTTGACTTAAGCAGTACTTTCAAGAATACACAGCAGTACTTTGAGCAATTTAGGGTTTCAACAGCAGTACTTTCGAATAACAACAGTACTTTCAGCAGTACTTTCAATAATAACAGTACTTTCAACTTGGATAGAGCAGTAATTTGCATAAACCATAACAGTACTTTGAAAACTCACAGCAGTACTTTGAACTTAGAGCAGTACTTTAAGCAGTACTTTCACATAATAACTCAGATCAAAGATTCCTTCGGTGGAAAGTTAGATGAGTATATAGAGAACATCCACCAAAAATTTTGTCACGATCCAACGGTTAATGAAAAAGTTATGATCGTTTTAAAACAGTGCTGTAGTAACCTTACGAATTTTCTGCAACAGACTTCGACAGCTTATAACTTTTGATTGAGAGCTCTAATTGACAATCCCTTTGGTGAAACTTTAGATGGATATATTGAGACGCACCAGCAAACATTTTAGCTCGATCCAACGGTTCAATAAAAAGTTATGCCCTCTTGAAAACAGCCTTGCAGAAAGTTGCGAATTTTGTAAAAAATCGATTTTCTTCCTTCTTTTTCGCCAAGAAACCTTGTGAATCCCTAGGTAAAGAGCTCCCCAAGCTCTGATACCAATTGATAGAAACTAAGAACATGATGAAGATAGTTTCTTGATCGTTTATGAGCCTTAGGGTTTAACAATAACAATGACAATACGCAGCGGATAAATCAAAACATAATTGTTATTGACACAAGGTTTCATTCACATAACCTAACTAACTATAATAAAGATCAAATACTTGATCATATCTAACACTAACTAACTATCCCTAGGCGTTTATACATTACGCCTAGGTTACACACATACACCTTTAGTCGACTACATTATTGAAGACATGTATTAAAAACCTACACCTATGTCCTCTTTATATACTAGAGGATAAGGACTAATAAATAAAACTTCTTTTGCAAGCAAGTCCTTCCATCTTTTGGTAGATTTCCTTCTTGTCGTATTAAGTCCCTCTTGTTTCATTCTTTTCGTCTTATCAACTCAAACGTATAATTCCCAACAGTTTAGAATAGCTTTGGTGTTGATTTGAAGTGGTTAGAATAAGTATTACGCGAGAAAAATCAATTTCGACAACTATAAAATAAGGTCTGATCATTTTTGCTAAGTATGGAAATTTCGACAGTTTACAAAATATTTTGGGCTAGATATTCAGAAAAATATACTTTAAAATGAAAACGTGGTCGCTTGAACGGGTTAAAACGAAGTTATAACGAAGAAGTTATGCTATTTTCAAGTTTAACGACGAAAACTATATTTTCCGGAAAAATCAGCATGCTGTCCAGATTTTTAAGGGTAAAAAATGAGTCTTAAGCTTTATCTAAATGAGTCGATTTATCAAAAATATATTAGTATACTTTAACACGAAGTTAAGGATATATAAAACATAGAAAACGGACTTATAACGACTAAATTACACGTGTTTAAATAAGGTTGACGTAACTATTTTCACAAGTATAATACATATATATTTCCTATTAGCAAAAACTAGTTGTCGCTAGTGACCATGTTGAGAGTCGTTTTTAACATCGATAGAATACTTTTTAGAAAACGATGTCTTCTAGTAAAAGTAAATTTACCTAGCCTATTTTCCAAAATGTTCAATCGTTCGTCAAACGGAGTTGTAACGAATAAAATACGGTCACTCAAACTTTGCCGAAAATTACCCTTAAACGATATTTTTGGTACAAGTACCCTACTTTACCTATGTTTTTCCTCCATGCTCGAGACCTCTATGATGAAAATTTAAAAGCTAAGACTTTGAGATAATGCTACAAGCTTTCCAAAACCGTTGAGTTTGTTTCCTAACACTCGATATGCACCATTTTACGACTAGCTTTTCGAGGCCATTTAGTCACTTTTTATGAATTGTCAAATTATATTGTTTTGCGACGAAAAACTATAATTTCATAATAAATCACTAAATGATTATCGTAGGATATCATTTCAACAAAAATACTTGTAAAGTAATTTATAAATTGTCAAGACGTTATAAGATTATTTTTCAACGATAAACTTTATTTTCAAAAATTCACAAGTGGTATAGATATCGTATGAGTTGCATGCATAACATTACATCATGACTTATTATAGATCATATCATTCATAATAGGTCACGGTTAGAGATTTGCGCTTCATTTCAGTGTATTCACTTTTGCCATCGCATCATTTTACCAAGTGAGTTTTCATAGCCCCGTTGTACATGTTTATACTTATTTTCAAACCTACGGGGGAGAATACATTGCACATCATTTTTATTACGATGCCAAGTATATCAAATTCATTACATTGCTTAAGTTACCTCATTGCCAATTGAATGTCCCCATTACATAATCATGAACCGTTAATTCCGGAAGTAGCGAGGGTGAGTGAATAGATCTATTGAGGGTAACTCCTCCATCCGGGTTGGTGGTCCCAACTGATCAAACGGATGCATTTCATTTAATATCATTATTTGAGTTGTTTGGCAAACACTCTATTGGGGCGAACATCATAATCAGTCTAGCTTCGGTGTCATGTGCTTATAGCAATTGTAGCATTTTATGTGACATATTTGTCATACATGGTCTATACTTGTGTAGTCGTATAAAACATTTTTCATAAACCTATGATTTCTCACCAACATTATTGTTGACCGTTTTAGCAATGTATTTTCAGGTAACTAAGGCATTACATCATGGCACGCATATGGACCATCATAGAGTCGCGGCGACGACGCGTCTCACTTGTAAATTATGGCATTTTCAAAACATCGTTTGGCTTGTAATAAACATATTTCCGCAAACTTTATCTACTTTTGGGACCTAACTTTGTAACTCTGAATGCTTTACATAAATAACAAACGATGTGTTTTTAAACGACACTTTAGGTCGTTCAATATAACTGTGATTGTGATGTTATGACAGTCAACCCCCAGGAGTTCTATTCCGCTGCAAAACAGGTAATTTGGGGGTGTGACAGAAACGATCTTATGTCAGGAACCCGTGAATCAAGACTTTACACAATCTCTATGACTGACATGATTGCTTCATCTCCCATTTGTCTACTTTCTAAAGCAACATCAACAAAATCGTGGATGTGGCATAAGAGACTTTCTCATTTGAATTTCAAAACTATAACTAATTTGGCACGACACAAATTAGTTGAAGGACTTCCAAGATTTCGGTGTTCCAAAGACCACTTATTCTCAGCGTGTGAACAAGGAAAAAGCACTCGCGAACATTTTCCTTCGAAGGTTGATAACAATACTCAACACGTACTTCACCTTCTTCACATGGATTTGTGTGGCCCGATGCGTGTGCAAACAATTAATGGCAAACACTACATTCTTGTAATCGTTGATGACTACTCCAGATGCACTTGGGTTTATTTTCTAATAAGTAAAGATCAAGCTCCTTTAATGATCATCACCTTTCTTACGAAAATTCAAGTTCAGCTTCATAACATGGTCAAACAAGTCAGAACGGACAGAGGTACTGAATTCTTGAATCAAAATCTTTGGACATACTATGAGAAAGTGGGAATTGAACATCAAACGTCAACTGCAAGAACACCCGAATATAATGGAGTTGTCGAAAGATGAAACTGGACGTTAGTGGAAGCTACAAGAACAATGTTGATTAATGCTCAATTACCAGATTACTTATGGCCATAAGCTGTTTCAAGTGCATGTTACACCCAAAACCGTTCAATGATCACCAAACGCACAACAAAACACCATATGAGCTTGTCCATAACCAGAAACCTAACCAAAAACACTTTCATGTATTTGGTGCTCTTTCAAATAATGATCGTGATGATCTTGGAAAGCTCAAGGCTAAAGCTGACATTGGAGTCTTTGTCGGATATTGTGATAACTCAAAAGGATATCGAATCTGGAACCGTCGTACAAGATAAATTGTGGAAACCATTCATGCTAATTTCGATGAGCTCACAGAATTGGCTTCTGAGCATAACAGCTTAGAACATGGGCACAGCCGTCTAAACTTTTCAGAATCATCAGCTGACCAACAATTTCAACTTACGCGTCGTTAAATGGAAACCTTGTTTGCTCCACTGTTCAATGAAGATTTCGATCAACGTGGTCTAGATGTATCAAATATTTTCGCTGCTCAACCTGATCATAATCCAATACCTGATACACCTGAAACAACAACAACTGTTGCTGATGCACCTCCAGTCAAGTCTCCAATAATAACAGTACAAACCGCTTCCAATGACAATGACCAAGCTGATGATCCATTAAACCAAAATGTACCTACACCCATAGATTATGATGGAAATGCATTCTTTAACCCTTTTGCATCAGAAACAACCAATCCAGATATTGCCGAATCATCAACTAGCCATCTGGATCCACTAAATCTGCACAACGTATACCAACACCAATCCTAGACCCATAGATGGACAAAAGATCATCCTCTAGTAAACATTATTGGCAACCCTAACCAACCAGTCATAACAAGACAACGCCTTCAAATCGACAATGAAAATTGCATTTATGCTCTCACCGTCAGCAATACTGAATGCAAAAACATTAAAGAAGCAATGACTCATGACAACTGGATAGAAACCATACAATAAGAGTGAAATCAGTTCAAACATCTTGAATCATAGGAATTGGTTGAGCGACCAATAGGGTTCTATGTTATTGTGTGGAGACCGAAACCTTGGATCTAGAACACTTAGCTTGCAAACGTGTTAGTTGCCTTGGATGGTTCCAAAACAACAATGAGAAACTTTGTTGTGAATACAAGTATGCGGAATCTACTTGTATGCACTTAGAAGATTTAATGCAAAGACAATGTAAACAAAGTATAACACCAACAACTTCAATATTATTAAGCAAGAATACGAGTACTCTCCTAGTACTAGGGTTTACAACCTTGAAGCTCTATTTTAGACGGCTAGAATATGAGATGTGTGTTTAACCTAGCTAGGATCTCCTTTTATACACTAAGGAGATCCCTTACAGAGATAACTATGGACTAAGTATATCATATCTTCTATTGGAATAGAAGATATACTGTTACAACTCTTACACGACATTCCATACTTACATCAGTACAAACTTAAAGCTATCAGTACTAACTTTCTCACTATCAGTACTAACTAGTTAATACTTATCATTTAACACTATCAGTACTAACTCTACTAAAATAAGTATTAACTCCCAAAAAGCATATTCCCAACATATTGGTTTGATATGGATTTGGAAAAATAAGGTAGATGCTGAAGGAACGGTTATTCGTAACAAGTCACATCTGGTGGCTAAAGGTTATCGTCAGGAAGAGGGAATTGAATTTGAAGAATCATTCGCACTGGTGGCCAGACTTGAGGCTGTTTAAATTTTTCTAGCATTCGCGGCTCATATGAACATCACCATCTACCAAATGAATGTGAAAACTGCATTTCTGAACGGGAAATTACAGGAGGAAGTGTATGTTAGACAACCAGAGGGAAATTACAGAGTTGTAAGAACAGACAACGGCACGGGATTCACAAATCAGGAGTTAAGAGCTTATTTTGAAGATGTTGGAATAACTCATCAGACATCAGTTGTTAGAACTCCACAGCAGAATGAGGTAGTTGAAAGAAAAAATCGTACTCTTGTGGAAGCTGCTCGCACTATGCTAATTTATTCTTGTGCACCGTTATTTCTATGGGTTGATGCTGTTGCCACTGCTTGTTTCACTCAGAACCGATCCCTAATCCATCCAAGATTCAATAAAACCCCATATGAAATAGTGAACAACAGAAAACCTGATATCTCTTACTTTCACGTGTTTGGTGCTTTGTGCTATCCGACAAACGACAGAGAAGATCTAGGGAAACTGAAAGCTAAAGGTGATATTGGAATCTTCATTGGATATTCAGATAGCTCGAGGGCATTCAGGGTGTATAACCGGAGAACTTGGAGGATCATGGAGACGATGAACGTGAATTTTGATGAACTTTCAAAAATGGCTTCTAAGAGACTCGCTCTAGAACCCGCACCAAACCCGCAGACTTCTGGACACATCAGTTCAGGACTCGTACATCAAAGAGCTCCATCAACTTTTGCTGGCACCCCTTATGAACAAGAATGGGAGAAATTCTTTGAGTTAATGTTCGATGAATACTATGGTGGAACTTCGACAAATGCATCAAACCATCATTCCGTTGCACCCGCTCAAAATCATCTACCACAACCAACAGAATATGCATCTACAATGGTCGAAACCAATGCACCAACGCCATCAACATCATCTACATCTACTCCAGCAACTCCAATTCTTTAAACAGTTTTACCAGCAGTTGATGAGCAAAACCAAAACATATCATTTCAAGAAGAACATACACAAAACCAGAATGATGCAACGTTAGATGAAGACTTATTTGAAAACCCGTTTGCTACGGAATCAACTGAATCATCTTTAAGCTTACGAGAACCATCTAACTCGCACTCGTATAATCTACGGTATCCTTCTACTCTGAAGTGGACTAAAGACTATCCAATTGAACAAGTTATTGGTGAACCTTCAAGGCCAATTCAGACGAGACGCCAACTTGCCACATATTGCGACTTATGCATTTACCTTTGCTCAATTAGCAATATAGAGCCAAAGAACATTCGCGAGGCAATGGCAGAACCCGCATGGATAGAAGCAATGCAGGAGGAACTTCTCCAATACCGTCTACATGACTCTTGGGATATGGTTCCAAGACCAATTGACGTTCGTGTCATTGATCTCAAGTGGTTATGGAAGAACAAAAGGGATAAAGAGATGACTGTAATTCGCAACAAAGCTCGTCTTGTGGCCAAAGGATATAGACAGGAAGAAGGGATAGACTTTGAAGAGTCATTCGCGCCGGTAGCTAGACTTGAGGCAGTCAGGATTTTCTTAGCCTATGCAGCTCACAAAAACATCACGGTTTATCAGATGGACATTAAGACCGCATTCTTGAATGGAACTCTAAAAGAAGAAGTGTACGTGAGTCAGCCAGAAGGCTTCATAGACATGGAACATCCAGACTACGTCTACAAACTTAAAAAGGCAATCTATGGTTTAAAGCAAGCTCCGCGAGCGTGGTATGACGAACTGTCCTCTTTCCTTATCCTTAACAGTTTCACCAAAGGAACGGTTGATCCTACCTTGTTTACACAAAAATGCAAAAACGACATTTTGATTGTTCAGATTTACGTGGACGACATCATTTTTGGGTCCACTAATCCGAAACTTTCAAAACATTTTGAAAATCTCATGAAAAGCAAATTTGAAATGTCCATGATAGGGGAACTAAAATTCTTTCTTGGTTTACAAATTCATCAGTCCCCTCGTGGAATTTTTATAAATCAAGCTAAATACACAACTGAGATTTTGAAAAATCATGGTATGGATAATTGTGACTCGGTCGGAACACCAATGGTAACTTCACCAAAAATTGGAGTCGATTTGTTTGGGAAACCTATTGATCTGAAGAAATATCGGAGCATGATTGGTTCTCTCATGTACCTCACTACTAGTCGACCCGATATTCATTTTGCTGTTTGCTTATTAGCACGGTTTCAGGCAAAGCCTAGCGAACTGCACCTCAAAGAGGTTAAAAGGATCTTTCGGTACCTGAAGACATCCATTCACAAGGGTCTTTGGTATCCGAAGGAATCCGGATTTGATCTAATTGCCTTTTCACATGCGGACCACGCAGGTGATCAAGTTACAACAAAAAGTACATCAGGAGGAGCACAATTTTTGGGTGAAAAGTTAGTAAGCTGGTCTTCAAAGAAACAAGATTGCACTGCACTTTCAACCGCTGAAGCTGAGTATGTGTCTCTATCTGCGTGTTGTGCTCAAGTTCTATGGATGAGAACACAACTCACAGATTATGGCTTTACTTTCGATAAAATACCTATGTATTGTGACTCGAAAAGTGCCATAGCCATATCATGCAATCCTGTTCATCACTCAAAGACTAAGCATATCAGAGTACGCTATCACTTCATAAAAGAACATGTGGAAGAAGGTACTGTTGAATTATTTTTCGTGAAGACAGATTACCAACTCGCCGATATATTTACTAAATCCCTTCCAAAAGAAAGGTTTAACGATTTAGTTCGACGTATTAGAATGCGAAGCCTAACCCCTGAGGAGTTAGAACGTCTTCTCGAATCTTCTTAAAAATGATTTTCCAAAAAGCTTCGCTGTAAATATTTTTTGAAAAACAAAATACAAAATTTGAAAAACCAACAAAAGCAAAATATAAAAATATAAAACTTTCAAAAATACAAAAACAATAGAAAATCAAAAATACAAAAATATTCTTCTCACGACATGTCTCTTGTATAATCCATATTCTGTACGTTTCTAGAAATGTCATTCAGCAATGATACGGGCATGTACAGATGCTTGAGCGAGAGTTATTTAAATGTTTTCTAACACATGTCGTTTCTCAAAATTTCTTCAAAAATGGCTTTCGTATACTTCAGTACGAAACCCGGACAAAAATGATGACTTTTGATTATTTCAAATCAAAACTCGTGTTTTTAAAGAAAAAATCAAGTGTACGCTTCAGTGCACTACATTTAAAACTGGTGAGAAATCATCATCATCTTGAACACTTTTTCAAGATTGTTCAAAAAGATTCTCAAAATCTTTCAAAATATTTTGTGCTCAAGATAACTCCCTCTAAACCCTTTAATTGATTATGCTTCATTAAAGGGGGAGTATAAAACTAAAAAGTTCCAAATTCATGCTTAAATCAAATCCGTTTGTCTCCCCAAAAGATTCTAAAATGTTGTTTAATCCGTTGATATCAAAAATACCACGAATATGCTATTTTTGAGGGGGAGGAGACGTGATTAAAAAGTGATCAAAAAGTTTAATGATCGTTGTTTGATTCTCATAATGAGCTCGACTCAGATGCAACCATTGAATTGACGATGAATCATGTACCATCTCGAGAAACTTTCTATGGACTTGACCAGGACGGGTAATAATTTCAAGCTAGTTCTCTAGTGATGTAAACGTGTCTCGAATCGGTCTAGCTCATTTAAAGTCGATCAATTCAAAAAGTGCGAACTCTACCCTCTATGTGCAGATTTCTGTCAAAACTTATAAGCACATGTGAAGGGGGAGTGTTTCTAAAAATATAAAACTCACGGAGTGTTTCAAACATGTTTCCTATCATAAACACTCTGAGAGATTTTCAAGAAAAATGGTTTTATGACAACAATAGGACAGTCATGGTGTTATAAGGTGACTAAGGATAGGAAATCCGTCCTATGATCCGCCAGAGCCGGAAGGATCTGCCCAAGGACATAACCAATAGTATAGAACTAGAAGTCCTTAGGTATGATTGAAAAAAAAGGAGTAATGTGAGAAAGGAGAAAGAAGGGGTTGATGAATTAAAAAGAAAAGTAATGAAAAAGGGTGAAAAGAAATAGCCCTCCATATTCAACCTTAGGGCAGAAACCGGGTTCAATTCATATGCTACTGGTTGTCACTAGATGGTATTGAAGACAAAGACGTCATGGACCCAGTGACGCACTGCACTAAACCTTCTAGCTACTCGATTCCTCTTAAAAAGATTTGTTTCATTCTCACTGGGAACCCTACATAATCTATCGACTTTCTCTTAGAGATCGTTGATATTGAAGAAGGAGACCCTCTCCCTAGTCTCCGCTTAGGAAAACCAAAATGCACTTATTAAGTCTAGAGCCACGAGATTCATCAAAAGATCTCATAGGAACACTTGACATGACATCGCTTGCTGTTCATCAATAAGGGCACAAGTGATATATTCTACAGTCCTACGCAGATCTTAGCAATCTGCCAGAACATTTATGAGAAGTTTCACATCTGTGATCTTTAGTGATTGAATGGAAACTCCTGCCAGGGTCAACATCAAGCAGCCCTGACAGCAGGTCAATTCGGTAACTCCCCGTGGATTATGCTTAGTGTGTCTCAAACGGTCTACAGTCGTGGAGTGATGCTTCGGTGTACTTCAGCGACTCATCTGAACTGTAGATGTACTTTGGTATATCGTGTTATCTCACTTGTGGGACTCCAGTTCAGGAACGGCCTTTGTAAGAATTAGAGATGTGTTTTCACACTATGCTGTCAACACCCTCGAAATTCAAACTTGTAAGTGCCGGAATCCGCTTATTACTAACCTGTTTTTATGTTTTCTTCTTATGGAAGCTCCGGAGCGGATTGATCGTGCAGATTCTCCACATGCTCATACCAACAACACATGAAAGTTCTCATCAAAATCAAAGGCAACACAAAGTTTAAGATGATTCTTCTGTCAATGTCAAAGAATCTACAAAGTTCAAAGACTCGAGAACTACATCATTGGTAACCAAAAGACAAATAGAAGTGTGAGCATGGTGTAGAAAGGCGTGGAGACACCTAACCAACGAAGTTGACAACGGCATACAACACCATTAACTGATCACAACGCATGAAGGAACAATGAAACAAGACTATTCTATATCTACACGCAAAGTTCAAGCTCAAGGAAAGTAAAGATCTTATCAAGTGGAGCATCTTTTGAATGACCACCCCTTAGGGTGAGATTGTTAGCCTTAATAGTTTTTATTAGAAGTGATGGTCATTCATGTTTAGGAACTTTGTAACGTGTGTTAGATATCATGATAGATTAGTCAACGGGCTCGTGGATTGGACTAAGCTAAATGGGTAATAGTTTAGGTAAGCTAGCCTTATATCAATCCATGTCCAACCCAAGCCCAAACGAGCCCATGCCAAGCCCATTAGGGCGTCTATTACTTGTACTATATAAACCCCTCAAAGTCTCATTTGAGGGGTGTGCTTGAAAGTGTGTGTGTGTGTATGTTTTCTTTGGAGCAATATAACATCTTATTGTTTTCATCTTTCTATCTTGTTCATACGCATACCATACACGATTCATATATCATTCAAGTCACCATCTTTCCTTTCTTAATCTTTCTTCTTTACGCATATTGTGTTCGTGGTTTCACGTGGTTATACTTGTGTTCGTTAAGTGGGTTTGTGATAAGGTTGATAGATTTAAGGTCCTACAATTGGTATCAATCGCCTAACAATGGTTTAGGAGTGTTTGGTTGAAGTTTTTTTATGTAGTGGTTACGCGTAGACTCGTTCTCTAAGTTTTCTTGCTTAAAGCTTTACTTTTTGCACTAAAATCTTCAAGATTCTTATGGTTTAAGGTTTTTATAGTGTTAAAGAGTCTAGTTTTGGAAAAAAGTTCGAAGCTTTACGTGTTCTTCATCAGTTTTAAACTCGTGTGTATTGGGTTGTACGTTTCTACGCATAAGCTATCTAAGCACTTTGGGTGATTAAGGTCAAAACTTTTGTGTTATTTGAGTGTTTTTAAGGCTGTTTGTGCAAGATAAATTGTTTGAATCGCTGGGAATTTTTTTACGCATAAAGGTCAAAAAGTCAAAAGCCTATTTTTACGCATAAGGTTTTTCGCGTAAGATTTGGTTTTTACGCATAACTTTTTGGTGAAGAATCTTCGTGCAACAACGGTTACTCAGTGCTTCCCTCACTTGGATAAGTTTGTGGAACACTTCGACTTGTGGATATCTTTTACGCTGTGACAGTGTAAAGGATTTTTGGTTTTAAACCTAAGTTTACACATAAGCATAAACGCTTACGAGTAAGCACTCTACGCATAAGTTATCACTTACGCGTAAGGTTTTTACGACTAAGAATTTTGTTTATGCATAAGCCTAAAGGTTACGCGTAAGTTGGGTTTTACGCATAAAGAATCCTACGCATAAGCAATCCTACGCATAAGCACTTATCTCTACGCTTAAGAACAGGTTTACGAGTAAGATTTTGAGCAAAACTTCAAACGGCTATAACTTTTGAACCGTAACTCCGTTTTCAGCGATCTACCCATCAAAACGACCGTGAGAACGAGGAGAATAGACCGCTGAATAATCTAAACTAAACCAAAGTTTATTCAGGTCAACCTTCAAGTCCTAAAAACGCTCCGAAAAGAAGTTATTAAGGTTTTTAAGTTTTTAGACCAAATTTTCACTACAACAACCGAGCTTAATCTTCATCAAACACAACTCCTTTATCGTTGAATCGATCCTACATTAACTTTATCATATCATACCTTCATCAATGGCAACTCAACAAGACATTCATGCAGCCGGTGCCGAAAACCGTCCTCCTATGTTGGAAAAAGGTGGTTATCTTCAATGGACAAGTCAAATGCTTCGTTACATCAAGAAAAAACCTAATGGAAAATTGATGATTCAATCCATTCAGAATGGACCCTTCATGCCTCGACAAGTCCAAGACCCTGGAAATGCTGATGCAACACCTCCCGTCCCACCATTTTTTCGTCTTCAAAAAGAATCGGAATACTCTGAAGAGGATCAGAAACAAGTCGAAGCAGATGACATGGCAATTCATATTGTCCAACTGGGTTTACCAAGAGACATCTTTGCTGCTGTAGACAGTTGTGAAACTGCTTTTGATATGTGGGAACGTGTTAGACAACTTTGTCATGGAACTGAAATTGGTCAACAAGATACGGAGAACAAACTGCTAACTGCTTGGGAGAAGTTTACATCCACTCCAGGAGAATCCATTGAATCCTACTATGGAAGGTTCTGCAATTTAATGAATGAGCTGATCAGAAACAAGTTGACACCCAGAACTATCGTGAGGAACATCAAGTTTCTGAACAATCTACCAGAAGAATGGGGACGATATGTCACTATTGTCAACCAATCAAAAGACTTACATCAAGTGAACTTTGATAAACTCAACGATTTTCTGAAACAAAACCAAAATGAAGTGAATGAAGTCTGGAAAGAAAGATTAGCAAAGAATCATGATCCATTGGCACTCATTGCAAAGACTCAAACTCAAGTGAATGCACAACAACAAGCTTCATCATCTTCCACTAACAACAACTTGCAGCAATACATTCCACAACAACAAGCTGTTATCCCTCAACAACAAACCTATCCACCAGAACAACAACATTACCAGGAACAAGGAATCACTGATCTTGAAATGGAACCAGAAGAAGCTTTGTCACAAGCATTTGCATTCTTGGGTAAAGCATTCAGAGGTCGCTATTCCACACCAACTAACAACAACCAAAGGATTTCATCAAACACTCGCAACAGGCAAATTGCACACCCGGGTGTGAACATGGGCAATCAAGGACAAATGGTTGGAGTTATTGGGAATCAGCAGGGATATGCAACTGGATTTCGCATGGGTAATCAGGCAGTTCCGAATCAGGGTAATCAGATGGGAAATAATGTTGGGAATAGAGTAGTGGGTAATCAGAATGGGAATGTTGCAGCTCCAGTCGTTGGGAATTATGGAAATGTGAATCACGGTAATCAGGTTACGTGTTACTACTCTCAAAGATTGGGTCACATGGCAAGGAATTGTCCAACTAAGCCGAAAAAGAAGGATCTTGCGTATCTTCAGAAAGCTATCATGTTGGTACAAAAGGAACAATCTGGACTTTAATTGAGTGCTGAGGAACATGACTTCATGGCTATTATGGATGATTTGGAAGACCTCGAGGAAATCAATGCAAACTGCATCTTCATGGCAAATCTTCAGGAGACTAAGCACGACACTGATTCTGACGCACCTCCTGTCTATGACGCTAATGCAATATCTGATGTACTAATCATTGATCCATGCTATAACAATGTCATATTTGATGTGTTTACTCATGACGAACAACATTCTGTGACATCAGCACCTACTTATGATACATACCTGGACAATCCGAGTTGTAGCAATACTAACTGTGAGACTCCAGATGTGGATCCTAGTGGAGACTGTGTGGCACAAAATACTGAGACTGATGAGGAAACACGTGCTTATTTTGAATCATTAATCAATAATTGTGGCATTGAAATTGAGAAAGTTTGAACGGTCAATCGCGAAATTAAGGCCGCGAATGCTAAATTGACCGCTGAGCTTGAGAGTTACAAGGAGAACGCAAAAGCCTTTGAATTTCATAAAAACAAAGAATCAGAATTAGAAATTGGTTATCGAAATTTGGTTTCTAAAGAACAACTATTGGAAATCAAGTATAACACACTTGATGTGAATTTGAACTTGAAAATTAAATCTTTAAACAAGGAAATTTCTGATTTAAATGACCAACTTTCTAAACAAAAAGAAATGTTTTCTAATCTTGAAAAAGAGAAGAAGCAGTTGATTACTGATTTTTCAAAACGAGAAGATTCTCTTCTTGATGAAATTCTTGATAAAAATGAAAAAATCCAAACTTTGGAAAATTTTCTTCTTAAAACGGGTCATTCTGCTCAAACAATCAAGATGCTTTCTAATCAAGTAAATCCACGTTTTCATACTATCATAGAATGGCACTTGGTAACGACCCTTCTTCGTTCCTCAAGAAAGCTTAGAAACCTCAGAATGTGTTACACAATGGAAATGTTTTACATGAACCTATTATTGTTCGTGATTCTCTTGAAACGTTAGAACTATCTAAGGAGAGTAGATCAAAAATGAAACAAAAAAATCCGGAAATCAAACCAATTGATTATAACAAATGGAACAAAATTAACGGAATTACTTTTGTTAATCGAAAAGAAAAGTCAAAGTTTTCCATCACACCAAGTGTTTCAAACAAAGAGTCAACAACTGTTTCAAAATCTGTTTCAAAACCAGTTGTTGTCTCAAATTCTCTTTCGAACATTGAACAAATGTCTTCAAACAATCCTTTTAACACAAGTGATGCGAGAAGTATTTTAGAAAATGTGAAAACTAGAATTGCGGATCTTCAAGACACTGTTAAAACTAAAACCAATATTACAACAAACATCTGGTTTAATAGTTTTGATAATGAAAATAAAAAGTATTTTGAAACTCAAATTGCCCCTCAGCGGAATGCCATCAGTGCAAGGGTAATTCATTTTGAACAAGCGTTTTTGAAAGAAACAACTGACTTTGTCAAGGACCATAAATCCCTGGTAAAGCAAGCTAATGACTGTGTCGAACACATCAAAGTTTTGGAAAATTTAAATGACTCTCTCTTCGAAGATGTTCTGACTACCGATATTATGTCCATTATTTTACAAACATATTCTGTTGAAGATCATGAAAGACTCCAGTCTGAGACCTCCAAAATTGTTTCAAAATATGAAAAAGCACTTGAGAAACTTGAAAAAGAAAATGTCTCATATTTTAAACAACTTGATCGTAAAACTGAGGAATGCAAGTATGAAAAATTGTCGTATGAGCGTGCCTACAATGACATGAAAGCGAAAAATGATCTTTTGAGGGCTCAGCTGGAATATCAAAAAGGAAAGGCAGTGGATACTAAGATTTCAAAACCATTGACTGAGGAGAAAGCAAATGTTCCCAAACCGGTTTTAAAACCAAAAATGTCTGTTTCAATGCCTCCTCCAAAAGTCAATGAGAAAAATGATATATCAAAACCAGTCACTCCACATGCCTCGCCTAATCAAAATGTTGATAAAGGAAAAGCGGCTATCGAGAAACCAAAAGTTTTAGATCTTGGCCTTTTTAAGATGAGTACCACTAATGCGTCTGCCTCCACATCTAAAACATATGGAACAAACGACATAAGTTTAGAAATGCACTCCAAAGAGACTAGGAAAGCTGAAACCGCTTCTCTAGATAAGATTGTGAATCCTAATGAGTGTGCCTTACCTTCTACAGGACTAGAAAGCACCTCTAGGAGCAGCAGACTAAAGCCTAAGAGCAATACAAGGAACAATAGAGTCCCACTTGCCTCTAAGAGTAGTCGCTTGAATAAAGAGAAGAAAGTAGAAGAACACCCTAGGAGTTTACCGCTTTGTAATAAGAAAGACATTTCATCTGAATGTAATGAACCTATGAAACTTGCTAAGTCTAATGAATGTGTTGAATCTCTTTGTTTAACTTGCAAGGAATCTTTAGTTAATGTTCACGATGATTATGTTTCTAAGAATATGAATGATAAGCCTGCTAAGAAGAACGTGCCAAAAAGAACTTATGCCACACGAGTAGGAAGACTAGTTACAAGACTTAGGCTTTACACTACTGATAAGAAGCATACTGTTTACTTTAGAGATGACATTTGGAAACCCACGGGTAGAACTTTCGCACTCCAAAATGGTAGAATGAGTGATGAACCTGTCTTACCAATAGATAACTTCTATGAGCGTGATCAGGATTTTACCTCTAACCCAAAGGAACCAAAATCAAAATGGTTTCCAAAATCTTCTTCTTCTTCTGTTATTGGCAGGTTATCGAAATATGTCTTTGGATCGTCGACTCGGGTTGCTCCAAGCACATGACCGGGAATCTGAAGCTGCTGATCAATTTTGTTTGGAAATTCATGGGAACCGTACGTTTCGGAAATGATCATGTAGCAGCTATCATGGGTTATGGAGATCTACCTTTTGGAAATTATTTAATCACTCGGGTTTACTATGTCGAAGGGTTGGGACACAATTTATTTTCAGTCGGGCAGTTCTGTGATACAGATTTAGAGGTTGCTTTTAGGAAAAATGCTTGCTTCGTTAGAAACTTGGATGACACTGATCTCTTATCTGGGAATCGTGATACAAACTTGTATGCTATCGACATAAATCAAATGGCCTCTTCATCACCAATATGTCTTATGACACGAGCATCTGGAACAAAGTCCTGGTTGTGGCACAGACGGTTATCCCATCTCAATTTCGACACCATCAACAAACTGGCCAAAGACAACATCGTCAATGGACTTCCAAAATTCAAATACACCAAGGATCACCTATGTCTATCATGCGAACAAGGAAAAAGCAAAAGAGCATCATATAAACCCAAAACCGTACCTAGTTCGGAAGCAAGGTTGCATATGTCGCACATGGACTTATGTGGCCCAATGAGAGTTGAAAGAATTAATGGGAAAAAGTATATTCTTGTTATCGTCGATGATTATTCAAGATATACATGGGTTAGGTTTCTGAGATCAAAAGACGAAGCACCAGGCATCATCATCACCTTTCTGAAGCGTATTCAAGTACTTCTTCAAGCTCCAGTAAGAGTTGTAAGAACAGACAAGGGCACAGAATTCACAAATCAGGAGTTAAGAGCTTATTTTGAAGATATTGGAATAACTCATCAGACATCAGTTGTTAGAACTCCACAACAGAATGGGGTAGTTGAAAGAAGAAATCGTACTCTTGTGGAAGCTGCTCGCACTATGCTAATTTATTCTTGTGCACCGTTATTTCTATGGGCTGATGCTGTTGCCACTGCTTGTTTCACTCAGAACCGATCCCTAATCCATCCAAGATTCAATAAAACCCCATATGAAATAGTGAACAACAGAAAACCTGATATCTCTTACTTTCACGTGTTTGGCGCTTTGTGCTATCCGACAAACGACAGAGAAGATCTAGGGAAACTGAAAGCTAAAGGTGATATTGGAATCTTCATTGGATATTCAGATAGCTCGAGGACATTCAGGGTGTATAACCAGAGAACTAGGAGGATCATGGAGACGATGAACGTGAGTTTTGATGAACTTTCACAAATGGCTTCTGAGAGACTCGCTCTAGAACCCGCACTAAACCAGCAGACTTCTGGACACATCAGTTCAGGACTCGTACATCAAAGAGCTCCATCAACTTTTGCTGGCACCCCTCATGAACAAGAATGGGAGAAATTCTTTGAGTTAATGTTCGATGAGTACTATGGTGGAACTTCGACAAATGCATCAAACCATCATTCCGCTGCACCCGCTCAAAATCATCTACCACAACCAACAGAAGATGCATCTACAATGGTCGAAACCAATGCACCAACTCCATCAACATCATCTACATCTACTCCAGCAACTCCAATTCTTCAAACAGTTTTACCAGCAGTTGATGAGCAAAACCAAAACATATCATTTCAAGAAGAACATACACAAAACCAGAATGATGCAACGTTAGATGAAGACTTATTTGAAAACCCGTTTGCTACGGAATCAGCTGAATCATCTTCAAGCTTACGAGAACCATCTAACTCGCACTCGTATAATCTACGGTATCCTTCTACTCTGAAGTGGACTAAAGACCATCCAATTGAACAAGTTATTGGTGAACCTTCAAGGCCAATCCAGACGAGACGCCAACTTGCCACATATTGCGACTTATGCATTTACCTTTGCTCAATTAGCAATATAGAGCCAAAGAACATTCGTGAGGCAATGGCAGAACCCGCATGGATAGAAGCGATGCAGGAGGAACTTCTCCAATACCGTCTACATGACTCTTGGGATATGGTTCCAAGACCAATTGACATTCGCGTCATTGATGTCAAATGGTTATGGAAGAACAAAAAGGATGAAGAGATGGCTGTAATTCGCAACAAAGCTCGTCTTCTGGCCAAAGGATACAGACAGGAAGAAGGGATAGACTTTGAAGAGTCATTCGAGCCGGTAGCTAGACTTGAGGCAGTCAGGATTTTCTTAGCCTATGCAGCTCACAAAAACATCACGGTTTATCAGATGGACATTAAGACCGCATTCTTGAATGGAACTCTGAAAAAAGAAGTGTACGTGATTCAGCCAGAAGGCTTCATAGACATGGAACATCTAGACTACGTTTACAAACTTAAAAAGGCAATCTATGGTTTAAAGCAAGCTCCGCGAGCGTGGTATAATGAACAGTCCTTTTTCCTTATCCTTAACAATTTCACCAAAGGAACGGTTGATCCTACCTTGTTTACACAAAAATGCAAAAACGACATTTTGATTGTTCAGATTTACGTGGACGGCATCATTTTTGGGTCCACTAATCCGAAACTTTCAAAACGTTTTGAAAATCTCATGAAAAGCAAATTTGAAATGTCCATGATGGGGGAACTAAAATTCTTTCTTGGTTTACAAATTCATCAGTCCCCTCGTGGAATTTTTATAAATCAAGCTAAATACACAACTGAGATTTTGAAAAATCATGGTATGGATAATTGTGACTCGGTCGGAACACCAATGGTAACTTCACCAAAAATTGGAGCCGATTTGTTTGGTAAACCTATTGATCCGAAGAAATATCGGAGCATGATTGGTTCTCTTATGTACCTCACTGCTAGTCGACCCGATATTCATTTTGATGTTTGCTTATTAGCACGGTTTCAGGCAAAGCCTACCGAACTGCACCTCAAAGAGGTTAAAAGGATCTTTCGGTACCTGAAGACATCCATTCACAAGGGTCTTTGGTATCCGAAGGAATCCAGATTTGATCTAATTGCCTTGTCAGATGCGGACCACGCAGGTGATCAAGTTACAGCAAAAAGTACATCAGGAGGAGCACAATTTTTTGGTGAAAAGTTAGTAAGCTGGTCTTCAAAGAAACAAGATTGCACTGCACTTTCAACAGCTGAAGCTGAGTATGTGTCTCTATCTGCGTGTTGTACTCAAGTTCTATGGATGAGAACACAACTCACGGATTATGGCTTTACTTTTGATAAAATACCTATGTATTGTGACTCGAAACGTGCCATAGCCATATCATGCAATCCTGTTCATCACTCAAAGACTAAGCATATCAGAGTACGCTATCACTTCATAAAAGAACATGTGGAAGAAGGTACTGTTGAATTATTTTTCGTGAAGACAGATTACCAACTCGCCGATATATTTACTAAAGCCCTTCCAAAAGAAAGGTTTAACGATTTAGTTCGACGTATTGGAATGCGAAACCTAACCCTTGAGGAGTTAGAACGTCTGCTCGAATCTTCTTAAAAATGATTTTCCAAAATGCTTCGCTGTAAATATTTTTTGAAAAACAAAATACAAAATTTGAAAAACCAACAAAAGCAAAATATAAAAATATAAAACTTTCAAAAATACAAAAACAATAGAAAATCAAAAATACAAAAATATTCTTCTCACGACATGTCTCTTGTATAATCCATATTCTGTACGTTTCTAGAAATGTCATTCAGCAATGATACGGGCATGTACAGATGCTTGAGCGAGAGTTATTTAAATGTTTTCTAACACATGTCGTTTCTCAAAATTTCTTCAAAAATGGCTTTCGTATACTTCAGTACGAAACCCGGACAAAATTGATGACTTTTGATTATTTCAAATCAAAACTCGTGTTTGTAAAGAAAAAATCAAATGTACGCTTCAGTGCACTACATTTAAAACTGGTGAGAAATCATCATCATCTTGAGCACTTTTTCAAGATTGTTCAAAAAGATTCTCAAAATCTTTCAAAATATTTTGTGCTCAAGATAACTCCCTCTAAACCCTTTAATTGATTATGCTTCATTAAAGGGGGAGTATTGATAAGGTTTTAAAAGGTACCTTTTTAAGGGGTCGTTTAAGCCCTTATTTGATCACTTTTGTATCCGTTATTGCTTAATATCGTTCCTTTTCACTTTTTAGGTCTCTTGAAGGCAAAATGCTGGAATGGCACTTATTTGGACGAAAAGGCGCGAATATACAAAGAAAATGGCCAAAGTCAGAATCGAGACACTCAAAGATGCTGAAAACATAAGGTGACGGCGTCACAGCTTATACGCGACGCCGTCGGAGGATTTTGTGACGGGACAGAAGCCAAAACTCCTATTTTCAAGTGACGACGTCAAGTTATAAAAGAGTAGGCCGTCGCAACTCAGACGGCCTAGATGCAATCCAGACGGCGTCAGAAGCTGAAGAGGACGGCGTCACAAGAATAAGGTGACGTCGTCGCAAGTCTAACGTGGCCAAGACGAAACCCTAATGACGGCGACACGACGGCGTCACAAAACATAAGGTGACGCCGTCGCATATGTAATCTTATATATATAATCCAAATTTTTTAGTATTGGTGTGTAGTCTTTTGGAGTCAAAAACCTAAACTGAACCAAGGCTGTCTTGTACAGTATTTTAGGGTTCCAAACCCTATCTTACATCAAGATAAGTGTTTTACTTCATTAATACAATTATGTCTTTGATTATTTGTGTGTATGCTTGCATGTTCTCCATGTCCGGCTAATTTACTTGTGTGTTTGCTTTGGGAGTATGAAACTTAATTATTGAATATTGATTGGTTGTCTCTTATCTTAGTTGATTAATGATCTAATAATGCGATAGGTCATTCGTTGTGTACTTAATGCTTGATTAAATCTTTGTGAACCTTAGAATATAACTCCTTGAGTAGTTGTAAGCTAAACCATCCAAAGAGTGCCTTAGAGTAAGAGTTTATTATCCCTAGTGGGTTTTGTAGACGAGACCCTTTGGTAAGTTTAAAGAGTTAGGGAGAAACGCATACCCTACAACCTTAGACACACAACGCAACTAAGAATAATGACGTGACAATTCAACCACCAATAGGAGATAATTAAGGAGTAGTAAAACCTAAGTAAACACATCTTTAAACTATCATACGAGCACACAATAATTAGACATAGACTACATACACCTTAGATTAGATAATTAGATAAGTAGAGTAATCGGTAGCAATACCAACCCCCTAAATCCAAACCCCGATATTCGTACCTTTCCTTTCCTTTAAAAATTATAAAAAGATAAAAAATAATCTTCCTCAACCCTAACCTTAGTGTAGTAACTTCTCACTAGCATTCCTATTCCCCTAGAGAACGATATCAATACCCGTGGCTTACCCTAATACTACACTACAACGATTAGGTTCACTGCCTAGGGTGTTGAAAAACTTGCTCGACGAAAAGGAAGTTCCTTTGACCCCGAACGACGTGTGTAGCGTTATCAAGTTTTTGGCGCCGCTGCCGGGGAATAGAATAGCTAGTTAGTAGTCCACCTCGTTTAGGTTTCTTTACTTGATTCCTATCAAGTAAATTTTTCTCATTTTTAGCTTTCTCTTAGTCTATCCCCCTTCTTCGTGACGTTTGTTCGTAATCCCATCACTTTTCATCATGGAAGGTGATAACCAACCACCACTCGATAACCTAACACCAAATAAATCACTGTCACTCAAAACCCAAACCAATAACCAACAACAAGCCGAAATGGATAGGAAGATAGACAACCTTTTGAAAGCCATAACCAATAGTGATAGGAAGGTTAGTGCTATCTCAACTCCCGAGCCCTCCGGTGTAGAGATTAAGGACCCAAGTAAGCTAGCTAAGCACGTTCAATTCGTCAATACCATCGCCTCAGTGAAACCTAATGGAACAAATGACGAAGAGGACCATACACTTGAGAATAATGAAACAACCGAGGAAGTAGATGAAGTAGACAATGACTATTTCAATAAGTTTCCTACGGAAGAAGAACTATCTCGCTACCCTCACTTAGTGCGTGACCTCCGTCACATGTATGTTAGGAAAAGCCCTAGAATCAAGTTTGGGAACCCTTGGAATCTTAACATACCATGTTGCATAGGACACCTTTTTGTGGCAAAGACCTACATTGATCGCAAATCCCCAATCAACATAATGACTAGCACCTACTACAATTGGGTAATAAAGAAGCCTATTCCAACTAGGCAAGACCCCGATAATCCTAGGGTTAAGTGCAATTTTCTTGGCAGAGTTAAGGGATTTCCCGTTTATGTAGGTAGTCTCACATTTCCTACGGACTTCATAATTGTGGATGATATTAGCACGGCTATAGATCCTAGCTTGCCCCACGTTATTCTAGGAAAACCTTTCATAGAAAGCACCGGGATGACCTATGATCCCTCGTTAGGAGTAGTGCAATTCAAGGATAAGACCGATGACATAGCTTACCAAATGCCGTTTAAGATTGAGAAGTTTTCATCACTCTCTAATGATGAAAAGGAACTTAAACTGTCGGTCTATTATAGGAATGATGAGGATAGGGAAAAAGGAGTAGATGTTATGGCTAAGATTTTCGGATTCTATAAGGATTGCTTGAACTTAGGACTGAAATATAGGACCAAGTGGGGAGAGGACGAACTCTTAGAGAGGTGCATCATAGGGCACTTCTACAACATGGAATCCCCCATTAGAGACCGTCAAGGTGGTGGTAATGAAGTAACGTAGGAGCACGACTACGAGTCTAGCTACAAGACTCTCAAATAAAGAAAAGCGCTTCGTGGGAGGCAACCCATGCTTAATTGTTTGCTTGTTAGTGTCATATGTCTTTTATTGATTGTTTATTCTCATGTTTAAATTTGTAAAAATGCTTTATTTTGTTTTTAACCTCGTCTTAATTGCATATAAAGGTATTTTACATAATGGATAAGTGTAGGGAGGATTACACATGTTTTCAAAAGAAACGTAAACATGAGAATAACAATTAACTAAAAGATATATATGTGTGTTTGTTCGAGTCAAATGCTTGTATCGAGTCATAATGGATGTTTTACAGAAATTTTTCCAGATTCTAAAGATGTAAATTTTCCAGAATTTTTTTCAGAAAATCGCAGACCAGTTTTTGTCAGGATAACCTGACGGCGTCAGGAAGGAGTAAAAACAACAGATTACTTTTTTCTCGTTTTCTGAGCTACTTATAAATTTTTGGAATTTTCCAAGTCTTAATTTTCCAGAAATTCTGTAAACATCCATTCCACAAGCATTATATCCTAGTCTAATCGAGTCTTATATATATAATTACCGCCGATTTTACGCGAAGGTTTCGTTTGTTTTCTTCGAATGTGCAGGTTTAATTTATCAAGAAGAAGTTACATAAGATTGGAAGGAGCTTTTCACGCACACATTCTTCTTGGAAAGGATTTAACCACTACTTCACACACGGATCCTACCGAGCTAATCAGGGGAGTACTAGTTTCTTTCGTTTTTAATTACCTTCCATTATCATAACTTTGATACTTTCGGGGAACATTGGGGACAATGTTCACTTTAAGTGTAGGGAGGGAAAATAAAACGGGATCTTTGAAACTATGCTTATCCTTGATTATTTGCTTTGTCCAATTGTATTTGTGTAATAAACCATGAGAAAATGTCGGTTAGGGTAATTTTGGCACCAAATTTAAAATTTTTCATGACATATAGAAGTGGGCCATTAGTCTTAACAAAAGCGTCTCACGGATAGGAAGTTGCATGACTAGCACAAAAACCCTTTACCACCTAAATTCCACCCAAAATGTGAGGATCGCCCTTAGATTAGTAGGAATTAAAGCATTCATCTTTAATGCTTAGTGTGTAAACCGGTAGTATATTAGATTCTAGAACTTGTTTTGTGATGCATCCCGAGATCGCTAGTAAGACTGCACTTGTGTAGTTAGGAATAACTAAATGATAAGAGGCATTAGGATAACCCTTGTTTGATACCCGTAATATAATTACTTCTTCCACTTCGGTTGAGTAATTCCCCCACACCTTTTGCGTTGTACTCATCTTTAGTACACGATATCCCTAGTTAACCCCTCAGAGCCTATCCTTTTCGCGGTTCTCGTGATGTTTCGGTTTTTCCGGAATATCAATGAAGAGCATTGTTTACACCCCACCCCCAAATATACACCCAAATCGCCTTAGCCTACCCTGTATGCACTCACTTTTAGTGCATTATTGTTATCACCCTAAACCCTTAGTTCAATTATCTGGTTGCTTGCATGAG
>BPTQ01000001.1:163276288-163330318 GCA_019973895.1 Chrysanthemum seticuspe | reverse complement strand
GCCTCTGAAGACTTGCTTTTTAATTCTTTGCATAATAGTACTGTTAAAAACAATTCTTTTCATGGTTTTGGTTTGAATACTTCTGCTTGTAATAACACATCGTTTGGTTTGAATAAATCTTCTAAACAGAAGACATGTTTTGTGTGTGGAAGTAAATTTCATTTAATTAAGGATTGTGATTATCATGAGCAAAGGATGAGTAGGGGTGGTGATTCTAGGAAATCTAGACCAATGTGGACCAATGTTAATGATATACCACCTTATGTTCCACAAGCTATTAATACTAATACTCCTTTTCCTTGGAGGAGACCAGTTGTAAAACCATATGTTCAACCAACCAGTGAATAATTTAAAAATGGTTTTTGGCCTAGATATTTTAACCCTATGACTGATGGGAAAGGGTACTGGGACACTGCTGTCAAGACCTCAGCAGGTTGTTCTTGGAATAAACAGGGACCTAAGTTTCAATGGAAACCCAAGAACAATAGTAGATCTTATACTTCTGCTTGGCATAACTCATATGATCCACAAGGCAGGTTCAAGTCAGCAATGACTTCAGCCTCCATAGTGTACTAATTCTCTGTATATTTTTTGTTGTTGTTGTAGGATCATCCCCTTAAGCATAAAGATGTTGGCATTGTTGATAGTGGTTGTTCAAGGAGTATGTCAGGAAACAGGGATATGATGCATAACTTTGTACCCATTGAAGGAGGAGGCAATGTAACCTTTGGAGGAAGTGATGGAAGAATTACTGGGAAAGGGACCATCAAAACACCTTTGCTGGACTTTGAGAATGTATATTATGTCAAGGAACTTCAACACTTCAATTTGTTTTCAGTCTCACAAATATGTGACACCAAGAACAAAGTACTCTTCACAGAGGATGAATGTCTTGTGCTATCTAAAGACTTCAAACTCCCAGAAGAAACTTCAATTCTGCTGAAAGTTCCTCGAAGTCACAATCTTTATACATTCAACTTAACTGATGTCAGACCAGCAGGTGACTTAACATGTTTGGTGGCTAAAGCATCTGTGGATGAGTCCACCAAATGGCACAGAAGGATGGCCCATGTCAACTTCAAAACCATAAACTAGCTCTCTAAACTGGGCCTTGTTCAAGGTCTTCCTTCCAAAGTTTTCACCAATGATCATAACTGTGTTGCATGCAACAAAGGAAAGCAGCACAAAGCCTCATACAAAGGTGTTCCTGTTACGGCAGTAAGCCTTATTTCTGAACCTCTTCAACTGCTTCATATGGATCTGTTTGGTCCAACTCAAGTGAGAAGCATTGATCATAAATATTTTTGTCTGGTGATCACTGATGGTTTTAGCAAATTTTGTTGGGTATTCTTTCTAAGGACCAAAGATGAAACATCTGGAGTATTGAAAGACTTCATTACCCTTATTGAAAATCAGTTGAACAAAAAGGTGAAAGGAATCAGGTGTGATAATGGGACAGAGTTCAAGAATGCTATACTTATAGAACTCTGTAGGTCAAAAGGAATCAAACGGGACTATAGCACTCCAAGAACCCCTCAACAAAATGGGGTGGCAGAAAGGAAAAATAGGACCTTAATAGAGGCTGCAAGATCAATGCTGGCAGACTCTAAGCTTCCAACCATGTTTTGGACTGAAGCTGTTGGTACAGCTTGTTATGTACTAAATAGAGTGTCCATTACTAGACCACATCTCAAAACACCATATGAACTTCTTTTTGGGAAAGTTCCTGTTATTCATTACCTTAAACCGTTTGGCTGTCAAGTGACAATTCTGAATACAAGTGATCCGTTGGGCAAATTTGATGAGAAAACTGATGATGGTTACATTGTGGGATATTCTGCTCATAGTAAGGCGTACAGGGTTTACAATGTATCTGCTAAGAAGATTGAGGAGACATTGAATCTGAGGTTTCTAGAAGACAAGCCTAATGTTCAAGGACAGGGTCATGTTTGGTCATTTGACCTTGATTACTTGACTGATTACTTAGGTTATTCTAGACATATGGCTAACCAACATGCAGATTCTCAAGCATCTCCAACTACCAGTGCAGAGACTATGGATGCTCATTCTGACAGTGGGTCTGAAGATGATGAACAACCCATTGTAGTGCCTTCTTTCTCCCCGAACAATTTTGTAGGTGACACTTCTAAAGATTATACTGATGTGAGTGAAGATGAATTCCATTATGCTGAGGACCTTGCCAGACTGAAGAAACAAGAGTATATAGCCAATTTAGATGCTGAGAGAAATGTTGAGGAGAGTGCCAGTGAAGCAATCAGTGGAAACATCAATTCTGCTGAAAGAGATTCTGTTTCTCCTTACCTCTCTCATTCGGCTGAAAGACATGTTGACTCTACTCCTATCTCTACTAGAGTGTCAACAGATCTTGGAGAACCTTATACACGGTTTCCAAAACCTTCAGATCTTGGTCATCATCAACCTAAAGCAGGAATCTTCAACTCACCTTCCTATGATACTGACTTTGAACCTACTGTGACTAATCTTGATTCCTCCATTGATGTCAACACCACTACTACTACAAGGATCAACAATGCTCATCCACAGTCTAATATTATTGGTGATCCTAATGAACCTGTTAGAACAAGGGGTACTGTAGCACGCTCTAAATATGGTCAGGTGGCTTTTATCTCTTATGTCCCAAATCAGCAGAGAGATAATCACACAGATTATGAACATTGTTTGTTTGCTTGTTTTCTCTCACAAGTGGAACCAACCAGTGTTACTCAGGCTCTTGATGACTCAAGTTGGCTTGAGGCAATGCAGGATGAGATGCAACAATTTCAAAATCAGCAGGTATGGATATTGGTACCACTACCTGATGGAAAGTATGCTATTGGGACTAAATGGATTCTGAAGAATAAGAGAGATGCACGAGGTGTTGTCATTAAAAACAAAGCCAGATTAGTTGCACAGGGGTATAGACAAGAGGAGGGGATAGATTATGATGAAGTGTTTGCACCTGTGGCAAGAGTTGAGGCCATACGGGTTTTCTTAGCTTATGCATCCTATATGGGTTTTATGGTCTATCAGATGGATGTTAAAGGAGCCTTCTTGTATGGTGAAATTGAAGAGGAGGTTTATGTCACTCAACCTAAAGGATTTGAAGATCCAGATCATCCTAATCATGTTTACAAGGTAGTCAAAGCTCTCTATGGACTACATCAGGCACCCAGAGCCTGGTATTCTAGGCTTTCTACATTTCTTCTGAAGCATGGTTATAGAAGAGGTGCAATTGACAAGACTCTGTTCCTTAAGAAGAATTCCACAGACATTATTCTTGTGCAAGTGTATGTGGATGACATTATTTTTGGATCCACAAAGGAAGCTTGGTGCAGGGAGTTTGAGGAGCTTATGAAGGGAGAGTTTCAGATGAGTGCCATGGGAGAGATGACTTTCTTTTTGGGTCTCCAAGTTCAGCAGAAACCTGATGGTATCTTTATCAGTCAAGACAAATATGTTAGGGACATCTTGAAAAAGTTTGGTATGGAGGGTGTAAGGACTGCCACTACACCTTATGAAGCTCCAAAGTCAAAGACCAACAATGAAGCAGATCCACCTGTGAATGTTCATTTGTACAGGTCTATGATTGGCTCTTTGATGTATTTAACAGCTTCAAGGCCTGATATTACTTTTGCTGTGAGTGTTTGTTCACGACATCAAGTTACTCCACTGACTTCCCATCTCAATGCTGTTAAGAAGATCTTTAAGTACCTCAAAGGCCAACCTCAACTAGGTCTTTGGTACCCAAAAGAGTCTCCTTTTAAGTTGGAAGCTTATAGTGATAGTGACTATGCTGGTGCAAATCTGGATAGGAGGTCCACCACTGGAGGTTGCCAATTCCTTGGAAAGAGATTAATTTCTTGGCAATGCAAGAAACAGACTATCGTGGCTACCTCATCTACTGAAGCAGAGTACGTTGCTGCTGCAAATTGCTGTGGACAGGTTCTTTGGATTCAAAATCAATTGTTGGATTATGGGTACAATTTCATGAACACAACAATTTTTATTGATAATCAAAGTACCATATGCATTGTTAAAAATCCAGTTTTTCACAGTAGAACAAAACATATTGAAATCAGGCACCACTTTATAAGAGATGCATATGATAAACATTTGATAAAAGTGGTCAAAAATCATACTGATGATAATGTGGCAGATTTGTTAACAAAGGCTTTTGAAGGACCAAGGTTTCAACACCTTGTGGTCCATATCGGTATGCTTAACCCTTAACTGCAAAGTTTAAGGGGAGGCATAGGCCTCAGGGGAGGCATATGCCTCAGGGGAGGATTTGTGTATACTTTGCATTTTGCTATGTAATTTTGTATATTTGTTTGATTTTATCTAACTCTAACCAGCTAATGTAATCTTAGTTTGTGTTTCTTTGTTGGTTTGTGTGTTTCTCTGTTTTTGTTCTGTTTTGCAGTTTGGTTGTTCATTTGGAATATGGTCAAGAAAGCTCTAAAGCTTGTTTCTACTGAATTCAAAGTGCTGAAGTGAGTTATTTGTTTCTTCTGAAGATAAAGTACTGGAGTTATATGGTTCATTCAAAAGAAGTACTGAAGCAAATTGTTCATTCATTCATTCAAGAAACAGTTTACAGCTTACAGAGTACAAACAACATCAAATGCATCTACTTGATCTGCTAATCCTAATCTATTACATATCATCTATTCCAACATCTAACAGACTGTTGGATATGCATGATCGCTCACATCTTTCATACTAGATGCTGGATATGCATTCGTGAAGTCTTGCATAACCACCCATTCATTCTATCTCGATGGCTGGAGATGCATAACTACTATGATGAGGATGCTAAGGATCAAAATGGAGAGGATGGATTGATGCAAATCATGATGATGAAGAAAAATAATGTGTCCTTTGTGCTTGATCTATTGATTTCAACCAAAATGCAACCCATCTACTATCCTGAAGCATTTCCTCTATACGATGTGTGTTGATGCACCAAAACCTGATGCAGAAAGACCGAGAACCACCTCTCTATCTTTAGGGAGTGGTGGATTTCTGGCTCGTGGCCTTCGTTGAGGCTGAGGTGCTGGAGGTTGGGAGTAAGATGTTCTCTCCTTATAGGAGTCATCAGAATCATCAGCAGATTCACTTGGATTCACTACACTATCATCTTCTGAAGAAGGGAGAAAGGGTGATTTCTTTGGTCGTGGATATGGTTGAAGAAAGTAATGAAGCCATGGGTTTGAATCATCACTTGATGATGATGATGATGATGAGGATGAGGATGATGTTGTGAGATCTATGATCTCAGGTTTGGTACTCATGTTTTTTTTTGTGGTTAATTTTGGAGCATTGATGGAATTAGGGTTTGGAATGATATTTGGGGGTTTTTTGATGAACTGATCTGTGTGCATTGGGATTGTTTTATAGACGGTTTCAAGTGTTAATGGGATTTAAATGTGAGTGGGTGAAACAGTAAAAAGATATTT
Source organism: Chrysanthemum seticuspe (assembly GCA_019973895.1). Lineage (NCBI taxonomy): Eukaryota > Viridiplantae > Streptophyta > Magnoliopsida > Asterales > Asteraceae > Chrysanthemum > Chrysanthemum seticuspe. The sequence goes on along the minus strand of BPTQ01000001.1, from coordinate 163,324,838 downwards.
ACTGAAGCTTCTTGAATACGTGATCTGTTTCTGCTGATTGGTATTCTTCAGCAGAATGGCGAGTGTTTCTACCGAAGTTGAAAGTAATATTGAGTAAAAGTAGAAGTCCACGTCAGCATTGGTCAACTTTGATCAAAATTGGGAAATTCCTACTTATTCGCTACTTTCATATTTTTGTCTCATATTAAGTGATCTCTTTTTACTCTCATTCAAAACACTTCTATTTGTGTAAATCGTAACCCTAACTTTCAAAATCTTTCATGGCACTTCAATTCAAACATGATCATAATAAGGTTGCTTTTCTGGGAACTGCTAATGGTGACGAGTTGTATAGACCGATGATTGAATTCTTACAGAGATCAAAGATTCAGTATGCTCTAACACATTCTCCAAATGCTATATATGAATCATTGGTTACTCAATTTTGGGCATCGGCTACGAAAAGGAGTGATACAGAGATTGTAGCAAGGGTTGACGGAACAGAATATGTGGTGACAGAGGATCTGATCAGAAGACAACTTCGTTTGAATGATGAAAATGGAGTTTATCATTCTAATGCTGTGGTGGTACTTGATGGGCTTAGAGCAATTGGATATCAAGGTACTCGGACTGACATGTGGTTAAAGAATCAGCTTTGTCCTATGTGGAGGTTTTTGGTTCATACACTGCTTCAGTGTTTAAGCAATAAATCTGGAGGATGGGATCAATTTTCGACTCAATTGGGATGTGGTATTATTTGTCTATCTCAGGGTTTAACTTATAATTTTTCTAAGTTTATTTTTGATAATATGGTTGAGAATATAACTAGGAAAAAGGGCAAGTTTTTGATGTACCCTAGGTTTTTACAGATGATATTGGATGTTTCTACCCAAACCCAAGCTTTTCATCCCATAGGAGTTTTAACTTCTAAGTTATTTGCTTCAATGAGAACTAAATTTGAGGGGACACATTTTCCTTTATTAGCAGCCATGTTACCTCAGGAGAATGAGACTGCTGATGAGGATAATATTGATACTTTACCTTCTATCGATACTACTGATGTTAATCCTTCAGTTGCTATTGATGAGGGTCCTTCTGCTACTGTTGAGGCATCCTTACCTTCACCTAGACCTTGTCCTAGTCCATCTCCTACACAAGTTTCTCTTGATGAGGTTCAGGTTAATACTGATAGATTGCCCACACCTAGTCCTGAAAGATTCAATGAACCTCCTATTACCACTGAGGAATCAGTTGGTGGAGCTGAGGAATCTATTACACTTACATCAATATATGCTCTAGTGAACAAGTATGCAGGTGAGGTAGCTGATCTCAAGAAGGAGCTTGCAGAGACCAAGTCTACTCTTGGTGATAAGATTGTGGAGTTGCAGACTAAAGTTGAGAACTTGGAGGAATTACTTGGTAAAAGGGGCAAAAAGAGAGTTTTGGTTTCTTCTGAAGAGGAACAAGAAGAGACTCAACATGCATCACTAGGAATCTTGGCTGATGCAGCTCTTACATCTGATGTTTCTTCTCCTATTGCTGAATCTTCAAGGAGAAAGGTGCCTATTATATTTACTAGAAAAAGAAGAAGACAATATCTGAATAAGGTGTCTACTGAAACTTCTGAGGAGCCAAATGTTGTTGATGCAACTGCTGATGTTATATTTGAGGAGGTTGTTTCTGATCATGGTCAAGCCTCATTTGTACAAGAACAACCAAATTCTTCACCTTCAGCAGCTGATGATGAATTTTTTATGGCTGGGAGAATTTATAAGTTGAATTCTTCTTCTGAAGTTTTTTCTACACCTGTTGAGGATTTGTCTCAACATGTTTCTTCTGATGATGGTTTGGATGTTCCTTCTGAAGCTCAAATTGGTTCTGCTGATAAATCTTCTGACAAAGGAAAGGAAGCTGTGATTGATGATATGATTGGTTCAGGTTTGGTAACTGAAGAAGAAAATCAAGCTCAAGCTAGGATGTTTGCTGATTATGAAAATATGCAGAAGAGTCGAGTAGTTGCTGAATTTCTTCAAGCTCAGTCTGATTCTACTTTGTCTACAGAACGAAAATTAGAGCTTGATGCATTACTTCCTAAGATTATTGATGATCAATGTAATGCCTATACTACTCAAGGTGCATCTGATCCAAATCTTGCAAAGCTTATATTAGGAGCATCTTTTGATAATGAAAATTTTGTGGATCAAATGGTGGCTCTGGGTAATCAAAAGAAGCAAGAAGCGGCTGCAAAGAGGAGAGCTATTATTGCTCAACGACATAAAGCGAAAAGAGAAAAACCAATGACTGTAGCTCAGAAGAGGGCTCATATGAGGAGAGTTGTGAAGAATCATAGTTCTACTATTTATAATTCTGGCATGTCAATGAAGCAAATCTCTGCTTTGTCTGATGATGTTTTGATCAGAAAGTATAATATGATTATGAAGCTTTCTTCATCTGGTTCTAATTCTTCTTCTAAATTGGAAAGGATTGCTACTATGTCAGATGTTCCTAAAGCTAAGAGACATAAAACAGTTGATATAATGGATAATTTTGATGCTGTTTTGCCTCTGGTGCTCTCTCCAGTTGTTACTTCTGAAACAACTTCTGAAGTTAATCCTTCCACTGATATGGTTGTTTCTGCTGAGTCTTCTCGTGTTTCTTCTGAAGCATTGCCTAGTGTGGCTTTGGGTGATCCATTGAGTAAGGAAGATGATCTACAGATTGATACAGATAAAATAGCTGGTAGGAGGCAGAAAAGTATGGTTAAAAGGAAACTTAATTCCTTAAGGAGTTCTGTCAGACTGGCTAGGAAACATCTTTCAAAGAATATTTCTTTAGATCTCAAGGCTGATGAGTCCACTTTTATTAAAGTTGGACCTGTTGAGGTTTTTCCTGAAGGTACACATGTGGTATTGATCAATTGGAAAGCTGGCAAGCTTAACACTGTTTATAGACTGGATAATACTGTTATTCAGTTCAATTTCTTGAAGGAAATCTTTCATTTGGTGAATAGACTATTCATTCACCAGTATTATACTATTCATTCACCAACGGGTTCTGGTTTATATTTATTGGGTGATCTTCAAGTCTTGTTTGATTCTCATTCTCCAGAAGGTAAAGGGTATTCTATTTGGAAGAATTCACATAAGTGGGAGATTGAAAGTTGGAGGTTCTATCCTCTACCATGTATTCATGTGGTTCAGGCACAATGTGGTATGATTTTGTGTATGTTCTCGGATAAGATTTATCCTTTGTCTGTTGAATTCATGGAAAGAATGCTAAGACAGAAGTTGGAAGTATCTCCTAATCCAGTTGGCAATGATGAGCTTCATGCTTCTCAATGTGTTGGTTTGATTAAAACTCAGCTTCTGCAACATAAAGGTTCATCTTTATTGTAATAGTTTGTTTATTTTGTAATTTTTGTTCTTTTTATTTTAGTTAAAAATAAATAAATAAAATAAAAAAAAATAAAAAATAAAAAAATAAAAAAATAAATAAAAAAATTTTTGGGTTTGTCTAACATTTATTGCAGGTTTGTTGTATACTTTTGATGGTTATTGGCTCACCAGATATACCTTGTGTATGTCAAAGAGTTAGCTAGTCCAAGGGGTACAGCTTTGGTAAAGACACATCAAATCTGTTGATAGCTGTAATGGTTTGCTCAAAATCATAGGGAATGCAACCACCCATGCTTAATTGCTGAGTGTTGTATGGTTTTCAATTCACCATGATTTATTCCTATTTGGAATCCAAGAATTGACTAGCCCACATGTATATGGCTTGTGGTAAAGGTAGTGGAATACCATATTTGGTTATCAATTCACCAATTCTAAGAATTGACTAGTCCTGAGCAAACGGCTTCAGGTAAAGACATATCAAATCCGTTTATATGGTTTCTGGTTTGCCAATAAATCAGATGGTTATCAGTGTACCATAGTTTACGAACTTAAACATATGGCTACTTCAGTAGTGATGGCTATTGGTAAAGAGACATCAAATCCATTATTTTCAATGATTCACCTCTCACAGGAGTTTACACACCTGGATGTGATGAGAATAGTATGAAACTAATCTGTTTTGATGTACCTGTTGTCATTTGTTGCTGCACAGATATGGCGTTTCAGAGTTTCTTCATCAAAGAGATGTTCTTATTTGGATTCTTTGCTGCTGTTGTTTGTGAACAATCCTCTGGTGCTGATTCGTTACAGATCTATCAAGAAACTAGAACTTAACCAAGTCAAATTCCAGTTTAGGGGAGGATTGTTGGGAATTATGTGAAGTTTGGATTATGCTGATATTACTGCCGAAGAGATTCTACTGAAGTAATGTGGATTCTGCCGAAGACATAATTTGCTGAAGTTTAATAGTTATTAGTTTGTTTCTGCGGAAGTGATTATTCCGTGTTTAGTATATTTAGTTTGGATGTACATGAGCTTTATTAGGAAGTGATTGTGTATATCTTATTTAGTTTTATGTTTATACGTTTCTTGGGAAATGGTTTAGGGTTTTGTTTAGGGTTCCTTGTCTATAAAAGGAACACAATAGAATGAGTTATGTACCGATTGGAAAAACAAAGTTTTAGTTAATATAACGATCCATAGAGGATCACAGAGTTTTTAGTTATTTACTTGTGTTTATATTCCGCTGATAAATAGAAGTAGTAGAGATTGTCTTTTATTGTGCTTGTGATTACATAGGCATATATAACGATCCACGAGCTCAAGATCTATCAAGGTCTATTTGTTTCAACAACTTGTAAAATCTGTACTGCTAAAAGCAGCAAAGTTTTGAAGTCATGAATAATATACTCTTCTTTGTGGCTACACTACACTTTTTTTTAACAAATAGAAATTTCATTTGAGAAAAAATTTAATGGATTTGGTGGATGTTATACTAAAATACCTAAAGTGCTTAAAGTAAATGATGGATTAATGATACTTATATCTAGTATCTCATGTAACACTAAAATGTAAAATTACTTAAAATCAAATGGCAGGCAGAGACAACCAAAAGTATGTTTTATAAAAAACTGAGTAAAGTAAATAAAATTTACTTTACCTCGTCATGTAGCCATCCTTTACGATTATCGTCGAAACCGATTAAACAATCCCAGAAATAACGATCAACAACGATATCAGACCAAGGAAACACACAGTTACGCCACCCGTCCCTAAACAGGAACCGATCAACTTCAAAGCTAACATAAATTTTCTCGATGTTTTGGTATGGTCGTTCTAGAACCTAAAAATAAAACAAAATAAAGACACGGTAAATCATTCATGTAATAATACGTTTACATGTTTACGGTTAACTACTGACTGATATTTCAAAGCAAATGAATCATTTCTCATACCTCTACCCATGGTTTGACTTCTACTAACTTCTCAACCTTAACTGGACTATGAACAGGTATATAATTTTGACCCTTCAACATATCTTCTAGGCTAGGAACATTAGAAGTTTTACTCCGCTTCTCCACATAGGGTGTGACCTAGGAACATGTTCAAGCCTCCTCTTCTTTGTTTCGCAATGCTCCAAAGCCCTTTTCATGGGAGGTGAATTCAGTTTCTCAATAAGCTTCCTTCTATTTTTAGCTTCAACACTCAACTTCATAATCTTGTCCCTCTGCTCCTCCTCTTCCTCGTGTTTTTCAGCTTTCTCAAGTTTTCCTTTTGAGACGTTTTCCAATCCATCAACCTTGTCATCCACATCAACATGTGGCGTATCAAACAACTTGAAAAAATCATTGACATGACTGCAATACTCATTAGCAAGATCTACAGGCTGCGAATGATATGAAAAAGGTTAACAAACTTTTATTATCGCAAGTTATTAATTATATCAGAAATGAAATAAGAACAGAGCAAAAGATCATTAAATTACATGTTCTCCATCAGCTGTGTTAACTATGTCTCCATAAACCTGCATACCAAAGTGGTTGACACTTATTAGTAGAACATTAGAATGAAAGGTATAATCACATAAATACCATTTACAATTACCTTTTCATATGTATCTTTCTTCATTTTGTCTCCATCAACTGTGTTAACTTTGTTTCCATAAACCTGCATACAAAAGTGTTTAACACCTATTAGTAGAACATTAGAATTAAAGGTATACTCACATTAATACAATTTATGGTTACCTTTTCATAGGTTTCTTCGTTCATTTTGTCTCTGTCACTCATTATGACCTGCAGAATAAAGTATTTCGAAACAAAATCCGCCTATTAGCATACCACATGGTAATTGTTTGATAGCAATGTAACTTGGTCAACAATTGATAAAGGTAAAAAACTAATTTGAATAATAGTCTCAAGTTTGAAAGTGCGGGCTTCCAAAGCCTTAACCCGTTCATCAACAGAAACAACTTCTACCTCTTTACCCATGCTCTCCATTGAATAACCCTCGGGGTATACCACTTTCTTCCTAGCTTTATTCGCGGCCACTTTCTGAAAATGTTCATCCCAGGGTCCCCCTTTTGCAACAGGCGGCGCTCTCGGGGTATAACACTTGAAAAATTCAATGCTTCATGTCAACCATTCAGCTTCAGCCTCAGCCTCAAAGCTTGTTGGGATAATCACGTTTGGTTTCGAGTCCTAGGTAAAATATATAAGTTATATGGTATCTAACATTGTGTATATGTTTAAAGTTAACCAATCAATAAAAAACTATATATATTTACCTTGTCAAAAAGTTGGTCGAAATAATCAGTCTTTCTAAATGCTGTGTGTTTCGACCATGCAACTGCTCTTGGGATCACCCCTGGAGCCTTGTTCCACCACTGTTTACTTTTACTCGTATCAGCACTCTCTATGATCCATATCTACAAAAAGTTAACACAACAAATATAAGTTACGAGGACAAGAAACATATGAAGATAATTTTCAAGCCCTTCCATTAAAGGAAAAAAACAGTAAACTAATGATAGCAATTTTTTTTAGTGTTAACCTTGAAAGCAGCAACGAATCCCTTCAAGCTATAGGTAGGAACATCGTTGGATTCTTTATGACCAATTCTTTGATGGTAAACCGCTGGATGATTTGAAGAGACATTTCTAATTGACTCATAAAGTTGCCTCCAAACAAGTTCCACCCATGGAAATGCATTCCATTCATCAAGATCCTCAACCATCCTCAGAAAAATATCATCAATGATAGACCCCAAGTCTTTACTCATGAATATCACCTCAAACGTTAGCAACAGACAAACCCGTATCACATCCTCATCAGACAGATTTATAAACAGCTCTTCATGTTCAATAACCGATAATAGATCAATTAATTTAACATGTTGACCTACATGGTTTGGAAAAACTTGGTGACGGAAAGGGATATCACCACTACGCCATTTCCTAAAACTGACCATACCAAATCTAAAACCAGTAACCAGGCAGAATTCATTTCGACCAAAATAAAGACAATGTCAATTCAAATAGTATACAAGTGGAAGATCATAGCTATCATTGTTTTGATGGAATTGTTTTCGAAGCATGTAATGAACAAGCCCTTCCTCGTTATCGACATAGGTAAGATCGAGCCATGGTCCAAAAAATGTGGCTTTAAACATGGAACGGCGCGGCTGGTCTAATCGATCCTTCATAAGTACGAAGTAATGCACTTTGCTTTTAACAATAACTCTAGCATCATACGCCTACAAGAAATAACATATTCAAAACGTTAAAACAAACAAGACATACGACATCTAAAAAGTAGTAAAACTTGCTACAAGCACACTATCATTGGCTTTTAAAAAGCACTCATTGTTGGATCGATGTACTCTAACCAAACTAACTTAAATAGCTTGTTTAAGATTTAACAACCTCGGATAAACCCTAAGTTATTAACAATGAAACACTGAATAATCTTTATTAAGTATGCGGAATTTACTTAACAAATCTAAGAAGAATAACTTTTATTATTAACTCTAAATCTGCTTATTATGCAGATACTTCAACAATTCTAAGAATATCGATCTTCTCTAACACTCTAAATAATAACTTGTAAGCAATCGTTTAACTCTAAGACTCGTACATCTAATGCCAATCTAGGGGTCCTTTTATAGGCTCAAGGATAACCCTAGTCGGTTTACAAATTGTATCCTTGTACGACAAGTAATCTAATATAGAATATTCTAGAATTACAAGACTTTCTATAAACGAATAAAACAGTTCTTTGATCTTGCAGTACTTTGACTTCGTGTACAGTACTTTGACTTTATCATTAGCAGTACTTTGACTCTTTGACTTTTTCCAGTTCTTTGTCATTCTGCAGTACTTTATTAATCTTCAGCACTTTAACTGTTCATCACTTTCATATCCCAACAATCCTCCCCTAACTTGAATTCTACTTGTTTGACTTCAAGTTCCTTTGTGAATTTATCTTTATCAGCTTCATCTTTAAGGACAGATTGTGTCTTTGGCTTTGGATTGTATCTTTGTAGATTCTATGCATAATCAAAATATCTTTAGAAATATTCTTTTACAGCATCATCCAGCAAGCTCCATCTTTTCAGCAACACAGCAACATATGACAATTTGTACATTAATTCAGTTTAAGTTGCAAACTATTCTCATCACTTCCAGGTGTGTTAACTCCTGTGAGAGGTGAATCATTGAAAATTTAATGGATTTTAATCTCTTTACCAAAGCCATTAACTTTGGAGTAGCCAAATGTTTTGATGTGTAAGATCATGGTACACTAATAACCATATGATTTTTAGCAAATCATCAGCTATCAACAGATTTGAGTTGTCTTTACCAAAAGCTGTACCCTTTTGGACTAGTTAGTTCTTTCATCATGGTGAACTAATTACCATATAATGGTTTTTCCACAGCCTTTACCACAAGCCATTTTCTTGTGGGCTAGCCAACTCTTCACATTACTGATATGGTGAGTTGATTACCATCCAACTTATTAGCAAGTTGTCAACTAAAAACGGATTTGAAATATCTTTACCAGAGCCGTTTCCTCATGGATTAGCCAATCCTTTTGTAACCATGGTGGATTGATAACCTATTGATGTTACCATCTCAAAAACCATTTATTCAACCTTTGTTTCAAAATATTTGTTACTTAACAAAAGGTTTCTTTCAAAAATCATTTAACTTGTTAAAAACTGCAAGCAGTACTTTGATTAAAGTACTGTTTGATCAACAGTACTTTGAATAAAGTACTGTTTTATCAAAAATAATTTATTCAATGAAAATGCATACCAGTTATTCATCATCATCAGCCATAGCAGTCCAGTTGATAAACAGATTGATGACCATACAAGCTATTTCATTATCCTCTTCAACTTCCATTCCATGCTCTAACATCCTCCTCATAAGCTCAACTGTAAGAGGATATCTTCTATCTGCAAACATGTGAATCATTGTTCCATTTTCCAGCTCTAGAACATGTACACCAGATTCTTCAAAGAATCTCCAGCTAACAATTTCCCAATTCTCTTGATTCTTCTAAATTTCATCACTACTATGTTCTTCAGTTTCCCATGCAGTTGTGAGATCTCCAAGTAAAACTAAACCAATTCCTTCTGATGGATTATGTTCAAAATAAGCTCGCACCACATGATATAAATAAAACAAATCCACTCTATCTATGATGTGCGATAAATCCCATAGCCTGTTGAACACTCTGAAGCTTTCATCTTCTCTATGAAACATTAGATAGCTTCCATCTTTAGATTCCACAATTTCAAAAGCAATAATCTGAGATCTGTTCATCTTCATGTCAGCATCTTCTTTGGAATATTCAAAATCTACTATTCTGAGACAATTTCTTAATTCATCCCTAGTTTCAGATCTTAACTCAACTTTTTCTTTCTTTGAAAACTGTATATCTTCAACTTCAGTTTTCCTTTTTCTTTTTAAACTTTTCTTTCTTTCTGCTTCAGTCCAAGTAGCTTCATCTTTATAATCTTTGATGCTTGCAACATCCTTCTTATAAGCCTCTGTCTCAGCATCATATAATCTTTTCATATCAACATAATTCAGCTTTTTCAATCCTTTATATCCTCGACTTTTCAAATAAGCCATCATTGCATTCCTTTCTTTAGCAAGATTTCGTTTTCTAGGTATAAAAGAAACAGGAGTAGGTGACTGTAATGGTTCAGCATCTTCAGCATTCAATTCTTCTTGTAATTTCCTAGTTGCTTCTTCATTCATTGCCTCTTCATTAGTAACTTCAGTCACTACTTCAGCATTAAGTTCTTCTTGTACTTTTCTAGCTGCAGCCTCATTCCTAGCAACTTCAATTACTCTAAGATCTGCCAAAGTTAGCTTTTTCTTCTTAGTTTCTACCAGAATACTCTTTCCTTTATCTTTAGGATCTATTGCAGGTTGAGAAGCTCTTGGTTGTTCCTCTGCAACTTCAGAAATAGTAACACCCTTTGGCTTTGATAAATCATGCAATATTTCAGCAATAGTTTCAACATCACTTGCAGTTCTTACAGGTTTGGGTGTATCAGCTTCTTCTGGTATGGAAGTTGTTGAAGGACCAACTTGTTCTTCATGAATAACAATTGAAGGACCAGCTTCCTCTTCAAAATCTAATACTCTTGGAGTAATTAATTCTTGTCTGAAGGTTCCTTGAAAAGCAGTACTTTGTTGTTCAGTACCTTGATCTTCAGTCCTTTCTTCTTCAGTACTTTCAATGATAACATGATCTTCAGTACCTTGAGGTTCTTTCTCCTTAACAACATCTTCTTTCAAATTCTTTTCTTCTAAATTCCTTCCCAATTGGACAGAAGATGGTTTATGAACCTTTTTGCCTTTTGTTTTCTTCTTAAATTCCCTAACAGGTCGTCCTTGCTTCTTTTGAGATTTGACCCATAGACGATGATGTTGAACCAATGGCCATACAAAAATTTTGAGTCTTCTAAATTTAAGCTTCAATCTCTTAATCTCAGTATCCTGATGTTCAAATGATTTCTTCAACCTTGTTAATTCCCTTGTTAAAGCATAGTTGTTGAGAACTTGACCCTCAGGCTCCATAGAGACTGCATCTCCTTCAGATGGTGAGTGTGCTTCTTGATGAGAAGCATGTACAGATACTTGTGGAGATTGTGGAGGTGTAACTGCAATATGCTCTTGAACTTCAGTACTTTGGGAAGCAGTACCTTGTGATGCAGTATGTTGTGATTCAGTACTTAGTGATGCAGTACCCTGAGAAGCAGTATCTTGTGGAGAAGCAGTACTTTCTTCTTCATTACTTTCTGTAGCTTCATCACGAATAGCCTGAACAACCTCCATCATTGAAGCAGTTAATGGAGTGTGTCTTCCAGTGAATAAATCACTTTTCCTCTCCATAAACGTAAAAATCTTTGCTTGCTGTACCACAACTGGTAATAAACTTGTAGGTTTAGGTACATCAGCAAGTTGTTTGTTTAAGAAAACTTGTATAAATCTAGGATACATCAACCATTTGGATCCATGTGAAATATGTGAGAGCATCCCATCAAGAATCAGCCTTGAAAAATTGAAAATACGATTAGTAGCTAACCCAACAATAGCAGATGCTATATTTGACCCAAACTGCTCCCATGCAGTACTTTTAGCACTTATGCAGTGAAGCAACACATGAACCAAAAACTTCCAATGAGGACAAAATAAGGGCTTCCTGAATGTTTGTTCGGTTAAGGACCCTTCATAGCCAATGTCCCTAAATGTATCCCAAATCAGTTGTTTATCAAAACGAATAGCCACTTTTTCATCATTAAACAATAAGTCTTCTCGAATAGAAGCTTCTGTAATCTTCACAGTTCTTCCAGCAACTGTTGATCGAACATAAAATTCATCATTCTCCATATTATCCCTAGCATTAGCCCAAAATTCTTGAATCCAGGGTTCAATTATATCCGGCTCCACTAAAAGAGCATAACTGATTGGCGACCCAGTAAGATAATCAATTATATCATGAAAAGCCTCATTAGATTCAGTCTTGTCTAAATTCGCCACCATGTTGTGCTTGGAAACAGTATTACGATTCGCCATTGTATATTATGTAAGCACAATAAGAGATATAATCGAATAATAAAGAGGTGGTGAGAGAAATATGGAAAATATATGAGAATATCAAGATGAGAGGGAAAATCGGAGAGTAGTTATTTATAGGTGAGATTTGAAAAATCACAGCCCATAATAACAAAGTTACCGTTAGTAGTAATTACCCCTTAATATTACCGTTGGAACAGTACTTTAATAAGACAAACAGTACTTTCCACGTGTGCAGTACTTTCCCAAACAATACTTTCCAAGTAGTACTTTCATAAAAAACAGTACTTTTCCAAATTCCTCTGTATAAGCTAAGTATACATAAATATCCTCCCCTCAAGCAATGCACAGGATTATACTAATACAAAATAGTCCTCCCCTTAAATGTAGCTCAGTAGTTAATCATGCCAATGCTCACCACCAAGTGATTGAATCTTGAAACATCAAAGCCTTTGGTGAGTAAGTCAGCTACATTATCATCCGTGTGAACTTTGACCACATTTATGAGTCTGTGCTCATAACAATCTCTGATAAAGTGATGCCTAATCTGAATGTGCTTGGTCTTGGAATGGTAAACTGGATTCTTCACAATACAAATAATACTCTCATTATCAATATTGATAGGAGTATTCTTAAAATTGAACCCATAATCCAAGAGTTGATTCTGCATCCACAAAACTTGTCCACAACAACTTGCAGCAGCCACATATTCAGCTTCAGTAGAGGATGTTGCTGCAATTGTCTGTTTCTTACATTGCCAGGAGACTAATTTTCTTCCAATATATTGGCATCCTCCAGTTGTGGATCTTCTGTCATAATTATCACCTGCATAATCACTATCTGAAAAAGCTTCCAAGTGAAAAGGTGAATCCTTAGGATACCACAACCCCAACTTAGGTTGTTGTTTCAAATAACTAAAAATCCTTTTAACTGCATTCATTTGAGAGATCTTTGGTGAGACTTGATATCTTGCACATAAACACACAGCAAACATAATATCAGGCCTTGATGCAGTGAGATACATAAGACAGCCAATCATTGATCTGTATAACTTGACTTCAACAGGTTGTCCATCTTCATCTTTGCCCAATGAATTGATTGATTTAATAGGTGTAGTTACTGGCTTCATAGTATCAAAACTGAACTTCTTAAGTATGTCAGATACATACTTGTCTTGACTGATAAAAATACCTTCCTTTGACTGCTTAACTTGAAGTCCCAAAAAGAAAGTTAACTCACCCATTGAACTCATCTGAAATTCTTTCTGCATCAGCTGCTCAAACTCCTTAACCATAGACTGTTTGGTAGCTCCAAAGATGATATCATCAACATAGACTTGAACTAACATGATATCCTTCTTGTCTCTCTTGATGAACAAAGTCTTGTCAATAGCTCCCCTCCTGTAACCATGTTGTAATAAGAATGTGGAAAGCCTCTTATACCAAGCTCGAGGTGCCTGATGAAGGCCATAAAGAGCCTTAACCACCTTGTAGACCTTGTTAGGATGTTTAGGATCTTCAAAACCAGGAGGCTGTTTGACATAAACTTTCTCTGTAATGGTGCCATATAGAAAGGCACTCTTGACATCCATCTGGTAAACCTGAAATCCCATATATGAAGCAAAAGCAAGAAATATTCTAATAGCTTCAATCCTTGATACATGGGCAAATACTTCATCATAATCTACTCCTTCTTCCTGTCTGTAGCCTTGAGCTACTAACCTTGCCTTGTTCTTGATGACATTGCCTCTTTCATCTCTCTTAACTCTAAAAACCCATCTGGTTCCAATGACTCTCTTCCCATCTGGAAGATCACATAATACCCAAACTTCTTGAAGTTTAAACTGAAGAAGTTCTTCCTGCATAGCTTCAACCCAGCTCTCTTTAGTCAATGCTTGAGCAATATTCTTGGGTTCCTCTTGAGAGATAAAACAAGTAAATAGGCAGGTTTGATGGTCCTTATGATTCAGCCTGTTTTGTTTATACACAAAGCTAAGTAAAGTATTGTGAGGAGAAGTAAAACTCTTAACTTTGCGTCTTGTCATGACTCCAGAAGTAGAAGGACCAATGATTTGATCAGTAGGATGATTCTTATGGATTCTTAAGATTGGAGTTTGTGGAACTCCATAAGTATCATTCAGATTAGTAAAATCAGCATCTTCATTGGAATCTGAGAAAATATCTTCATCTTCAAACTCATCATCAGTTTCTTCTAAACCAGGCATGGTAGGATCATCCAAATCATCTAAAGTACTGTCAACTGGTGCAGCAGTACTTTGTTCGAAAGTACTGTCCAAAGTACTGTGAGAATACTCAGCAGTCTTATTCTTTTTCTTTGCTTCTTCATAAGCTCTTCTTTGTTCATCAAAATAAGAATGTGCCATTACATCTTGAAAAAGCATCTGATTAAGTGTCTCTTGAATATCTTGATCCTCAGCAGATAGTGAAGATTTTGGTTTATCAGTACTTTGCTTTGGTGCATCAGTACTTTGCTTTGGAGCATCAGTACTTTGCTTTGGTTCATCAGGAACAGCATCAAGTCTAATGTGAACTCCATGAACAACATACTGTGAATCTTCTCCATTGTACACAGGTTGATTTTCTTCTCTGACAGGTACATAATTCATAGAAGGAGTTAAAACTTCAAGATCAAACATCCAATCAGGACCTTTACCTTTCTGATTCTCTTGATATTCTAAAAACTCAACATGAAGACAATCTTAAACCTTATTAGTGACTCTATTGTACACTCGAAAGCCCTTACTGTTGGTACAATAACCCAATAAATATCCTTCTTCTGACTTGCCATCAAACTTTCCCAGATTATCAATTGTGTTTAAAATAGTGAGAGGGCATCCAAAAGGCTTCATAAAATGAATTTTGGGTTTGTTGCCCATCAGCAACTCATAAGGTGTCTTCATCTGTGGTTTTGTGACTGATACTCTGTTAAGTACATAGCAAGCAGTACTTACAGCTTCAGCCCAGAATTGAATAGGTAGTTGTGAATCTGCAAGCATAGTTCTGGCTGCTTCAATCAAAGTCCTATTATTCCTCTCTGCAACACCATTCTGCTGTGGTGTTCTTGCAATACTGAATTCCCTCTTTATTCCTTTGTTAGCACAAAATTCATCCATAAGCTTGTTCTTGAATTCAGTCCCATTATCACATCTAAAACCTCTGACCTTGAGTCTCAATTGGTTTTCAAGTGCTATTATTAGAGTCTGAATAGCATCAAAAGTATCATCTTTAAATCCCAAGAAAAATACCCAACTAAATCTACTGCAATCATCTGTAACAACCAAGAAGTACTTTTTCTTGTTTAAACTTGCCACAGAAACAGGTCCAAACAAATCCATATGTAACAGCTCCAATGGTTCTCTAATTGTTCTCTCCTCAAGCTTCTTGCATGAAGCTTTGTGTTGTTTACCCTTCTTGCATGCTAAGCATGAGTGATCATTCTTGTAAGTCTTTGAAGGTAAACCTCTAACTAAATTGCCTTTGACCAGTTTGTTGATATTCTTGAAATTTACATGGCCCAATCTTCTATACCACTGATGTGCTTCTTCAGTTGTTGCTTTTGCCACTAAACAGGTGGCTCTCCCATAAGAGTGAAGACTCTTCATGTCCAGACTATACACATCATTGGTTCTTGGTACTCTGAGTACTACCATGTTTTCATCAACGGGCTTGAATTCAGAGGAAAGGATGATACATTCTGTGTCAGTGAATAACACAGTGTGCTTTTTATCACAGATTTGAGAGACTGACAATAAGTTAAACTTGAGCTCCTTCACATATCTAACATTCTCAAAATCTATACGCCCTGCTTTGATGGTTCCTTTCCCAGTAATTCTTCCTCCATTGGGATCATTCCCAAATGCAACTCTTCCTCCACTAATAGATCTAAAATCTGACAGAATATCCTTGTCTCCTGTCATGCTTCCAGAGCAACCACTATCCACAATAAGATGATCTTTAAGCTCCTCCTCTGGGTTTCCCTGCACAAAGATTTAGAGAGTTAGTTTCTTTTAGGAACCCAAGCCATTACTGACTTGTGTTCCCCTTGTGGAGTTACAAACTCAAATTCTTTGAGTATGTAATTCCCACTATTTTTTAAAACATGATCCAGAATTATCTTTTGATTTTTAGCATGTGGATTTTCAAAACTTCCTGGATTTTCAACAGAACTCTCTTTTGCAAATTCATTCTCCTTTTCTTGTATTATAAAAACAATTGATTCACTTTTTTTTGAAAGTACTGTTTGTCCCTCTGAAGTACTTTCTCTTTTAACCCATTCGGTTTTAACACTTGGTTCCTGTGATCTAGATTCCCTATATGAATTATAATACCTTCTAGGTTGATAATAATGAGATCTCCTAGTGTTCCTGTTCCATGCAGTGTTAGCAGTACCTTGTTTGAATTGAGCAGTACTTTGAGAAGGTACTGCTTGTGAAGGTACTTGTGATTTAGAAAAAGGTCTTCTTTGGTGAGGGTACCTATGATCTGGTGAGAAGTTACTGTGATTGACCCTATTAGAATTATTCCAGACTGGTTTGTTCTCTCTAGGTTTCTGGTTGGCAGACCTGTTCTTTGGAAATTTCCTAAGGTATTCTAAGTGATGTTCACAATCCTTGATTAGATGAGTAGGACTATAACACACAAAACACAATTTTTCACCCATACTCCCAAAGTGACTTCTTCTATGTCTATGACCAAAACTATTGTGCCTTCTAGGTGAATGATTAAACATGTTTTGACCAAAATTATCCCAAAAAGGTTTAGCAGTATTGTTTTGAAAAGATTTTCTTAAAGGTACTGCTTGTGGAGCAGTACTTTGAGTAGAAGGTACTGCTTGACTTTGAAAATTTGTTTCAACAGTTTCTTTTGGGGTTTCAGACCTATATTGACCAATAATCTTCTTCCTAAACTCTAAACTGTCTACACCAAAATGTGAAACATCAGGTCTTATGGGTTGATGACTACCAACGGGATGTGGAACAGCATGATAACCTCTGTCTTTCTTATACTTAGGAGGTGATTCACTAATTGAACCCTCATTACTAGATGTGTCTACATAATTAATGAGTTCATCATCACTAGTGGTTACATCCTCAAAATCACCTTCATCCTTATCACTAGGTGGATGTTCTTCTATGTTATCAAAGTTCATACCAAAACCTAAGCCAATTCTAATGTATGCTCTTCTTTGTTTTTCAACATAAGTAACATGTGACAAACCAGATTCTTTCCAAGCATCAAACTTTGCTAACAAATCATCTCTCTCCTTAGTTAGTTTCTCAATTTCAGCAATTTTACAGTTTAGTTTCCATTCACTTAGTTTTAACTGGTAATCCTGTTGTTCATACTTTTCAGCCCAAGCCATTTCATTATTTTCATGTGTTAATATTTTGGCTTCCATTGACTCTAAGGTTATTTGATAACCTGCTACCTCAGACCTAGCCTTAACATAATTATCTCTTTCAATCACATAACTATTTAGCAGCTTTTGATAGAAATCATGACAATTTGAGCATACCTCAGAGATAGGGGATGAACTTGGTGAAGTAGCTACCATTGCAAGTAGAACAGGATCATCTTCACACTCCAAGCTCCAATCAAATCCTTCATAACCATCTCCAGATTCCAAAGTAGCATAATCAACTTCCTCATCAAATACAGTGCTCCAGTCCAATTCTTCTACTGAATCTTCAACTGCTTCTTCCACTGCTACCATACAATAAGTCACTGGTTCATCATCAAACTCTTCACTCCAGTCAACTTCTGACAAATTCTCTTGAGCAACCAAAGCCTTTGTTTCAGTAATAAGGATTTCTTTTAGCTCCAGCTTTGGTTTCTCAATCATCCTGTTTGCTTGATACTTAGCAAACCTGCACTCCCTTGCAAAGTGTCCAGTCTTTTGACAATTGAAGCATTCAATTTAAGATTTGTCAAAAGTGATTCCCTGTTTTGGTTTGAATTCAATGCTCTTTCATGTTTTCTTCATGTACTTCTTGATCCTTGCAGTGATCAAAGCAACTTGCCACCTGATATCAATTTCTTCTAAAGCATCCTCGTCAATCTGGGAGAGATCTTCTTCATAAACTACAGGTAAACTAGCTTGCTGTGCAAAGAAGGAGCACACAACTTCATATGAGTGCATAGTAGTAGGTGGTGGGGTTTGCTGAGCATGGATGGGAGTAGCATACGAGACAGTACTTTGAGTCACAGTACTTTGAGTAGGAGAAGCAGTACTTTTGGTGGAAGTACTGCCCCTCTTTTCAGATGATAGAAAAGCAATAATGTGAGACTTAGAACTTGTTTGACATTCATCTCATGCTCATACACCTTCAGATGATTGTAGAGATCATCAAAGTCCATAAAATCCAAACCTGGTTGTCCTCTGATAATTGTAGCTATCACATGCCATGTGGATGGCAAACTCCTTAGAAATTTCAGATTAGCATCTTCAACTGATACTTCTGCTTTGTATAATTCCAACATGTTAAGGAGATTTTGAAACCTATCATATGCAGCATCAAGACTCTCTCTTTCACCTACAGTGAAAGTTTCAAACTGTTGCTTCAGCAAATTTCTGTGCATCTTCTTAGAAGCTTCATTCCCTTCAAATCTTGTCTTGAGTGCAGCCCAGAGCTGCTTAGCATCTTTAGCATCATGGAACTTGAGAAGATGACCATCTGGAATGGCAGACAAGAGAATGTTGAGTGCCTTCTCTTGATTCCTTAATGTCCAGGAACATCAATAGTTTCTAGAACTTCTTCATTACCATTAACAATTACATTCCATAGAGCATGGTCTGTAATGGCAATGTACTGCCTCATCTTCATACACCATAAGTCATATTCGCCCTTCTTGATGACAGGAATCCTCATTGAGGTGATGGAAGGTGGTGGAACTGAATCAGTCGACATCTTTAGGTTTTAGGGTTTCTTCTTAGTCAGAGTTTCCACACAAGCTCTGATACCACTTGTTGGATCGATGTACTCTAACCAAACTAACTTAAATAGCTTGTTTAAGATTTAACAACCTCGGATAAATCCTAAGTTATTAACAATGAAACACTGAATAATCTTTATTAAGTATGCGGAATTTACTTAACAAATCTAAGAAGAATAACTTTTATTATTAACTCTAAATCTGCTTATTATGCAGATACTTCAACAACTCTAAGAATATCGATCTTCTCTAACACTCTAAATAATAACTTGTAAGCAATCGTTTAACTCTAAGACTCGTACATCTAATGCCAATCTAGGGGTCCTTTTATAGGCTCAAGGATAACCCTAGTCGGTTTACAAATTGTATCCTTGTACGACAAGTAATCTAATATAGAATATTCTAGAATTACAAGACTTTCTATAAACGAATAAAACAGTTCTTTGATCTTGCAGTACTTTGACTTCGTGTATAGTACTTTGACTTTATCATTAGCAGTACTTTGACTCTTTGACTTTTTCCAGTTCTTTGTCATTCTGCAGTACTTTATTAATCTTCAGCACTTTAACTGTTCATCACTTTCATATCCCAACACTCATCAAGACAGGCATACGACATCTAAACTACAAGTATCTACAAGTAAAAGCATCTCCGCATCTTAACAACCAAATCTTGACAAGAGAGGACAACCAAATCTTGACAAAAGAGGTTGTCAACAATATGAATGGTTGCGTCGACACCGCCGTATTCAGGACTAAGAACTCATCGCTAAGTGTTCATTCTGTCTAGATCAAGTGTGAATAATCAACTACGAATACACGTTAATTACACCTATATAGCTCTAACACACAATCGTTTTTACAGTTTCGAACCACTACAGGCCACCTCAATTGAGAACTAACCCTAAACCTCTTATTAAATGGGACTAATACAGTTTCGAACCCTCTCATTTCACGCATTTCATCGTAACATGATTCTATATAAAAATGAGACTAATACACAATATATGTTACTTACACCTATATAGCTCTATCACACAATCGTTTTACCAATCAACTCAACCGCTGGATAAATGAAAACTACAGTGTCATTTAATAATACTAAAATTAGGTCTTCCCATGTTCAGCTTTTTATTCATTTTTCTTAACCATCTCAAAAAGGCAAAAAAAAAGTAAAAAACAACCACAACCGCGTATGGATTTTTCCCCTCTTTTGGTAATTTTCACATAAAACAAAACATGATGTAAACAAAAGAATGCATGCACTTAAAGGGATGCAACAAAACCCTAAGTTGCAACAAAAGAGATGCAACAAAACCCTAAGTTGCAGTAAGAAACAAAATTAATCAAGTGTGAATACTTACCATTTTTGATTTTTTGCGTCTACTTTGTCATCTGGATCAAACGTCCGATCAGTGTGTGTTAGTGTGTGTTTAGTGTGTGTTGTGTGTGTGTTTTTTTTTATGATATTGAAACGTTAAAGTGGCAAAAGAAAAAAAAAAAGAAAAAAAAAAGTGTTAGATCACTTGGATTTGGGAAATCTTTTGGTTTGCTTTTTCAATTTCCTAAGTGAAAAGTAAGCCTCCAGTTGAGCACCGTCGGTTGAGCGTTGACTTTGTATAAAAAAACAAAATAAGAGATTGCTTTGAGATTTGATGTAACACTTAGTGTACAATTGAAAAAGTACATGATGATGCCAAGTGTCGTAATATGTATGGAGTCGAGCAGTTGAGCATGGCTCTTTTGGGAAAGAGATGAGAAAAGAGTCTTAAAAATAGACCACACTTGAAAAATTGGCTTCTTTTAGTAATTTTCTCATAAAAATATGAACAATAATTTTAGGACAAAAGAAGTAATTACTGTTAGATTATATAATTTATTTTTTTTATTAAAAGTGAGGTAAAAAAGTGATTTAATAATAATTTTAAAGTGGGTATATGGTTTTAGCGACGACACGCGGCACTAAAAACTCAATAATTACTATTTTTTGGTTAAATTAACTTTTAAAAAAGTACAAAATTTGTTTATTGACAAAAACAATAGTTTAATAAATTATAAAAATTATTTTTGTAATAAGAATGTGTTTGAGTTATAATTGTAATTAATTACGAAAACGATAGTACAATGTATTGTTGATATTTTCGTAATTGAATTCGCGTAATTCAAAAGACGTTCTTTCGTATATGCGATATTAATATCTTTTATTGAAATGCGAAGAATTCATTCAATTCAATATGAAAACACTTGTTTCACATATCTCGATCATCACATGAATAGTCTCGGACGTGATAACACTTGCTTATGAACAACGATACTCGTCGTATTTGACTTGCGTAATTTCAAAGATGATGTTCTGTATAAGTGCTGTAAATATCATTAAATAAAATGCGATGATTCCACTCGATTAAATATTCTCAGTTGTGACGGCATATCTCGATCATCACTTGATATTTTCAGGTGTAATAATACTTGTTTATGTACATCGATACTCGTCGTCTTTAACTTGCGTAATTCAAAAATTGTTGTTTCGTATAAGCGACGACATATTTGACCTTTAGCGACGACATGTGTCATCGCTTGTCGCCAAATGCCATAATCATTGTAGTGCGATTTGGTTCGAGTTGGCTTAGGTTTACATGTACAAATAAGCGACGCTATCACAGAATATTTAACTACAGAGCTAAGACTTTAAACAAATGTTTATTATTTTTTAGTTCAAAATTCAGCTATGCATTGATTGCACGCCGATCAAATTGTCTAACTTTATTTTAGAAATTGCATGCAATTCAGGTTTTGTGAGATAAATACGTCACCCAACCAACTAAATTTGCCTCGGCCATCCCACATTCAAATATGCCATCATGAGTAAAGAGTTTTGAACACATAATTTATAAGAATAAATCTGATAAACCGCCGGAAGATGTGATTTAAATGTTGGGATATGTTATAAGAATCCCCTTATGATGTGACAATAAGGGTTTTTATCAAAATGTATAAACCGTGAGACACATCGTACAATTTTTCGATGCGTGCAATGATTGAAAACCCCCTACAAATGGGGTCTTAATAAACTACCCCTTAAATGTTCTTGATCGTACAAAGAAACACAAAATCCTAAACCCGGTATGGTGCCGCATAATATTTGACTAGTCGGTTTTGGTGGCATTGTCGACAGATAAAAAGTCTCAAGTTAAATTCAACATAGGTGCACACCACTTTGAATAGGTAATCCCAACCGTCTTAAAAAAGCTTTACTCGATTTAAGTATGTGTGATGATAAACTCAAAACGCAGTTGATCAGTAAAAAATAGTTTAGAAATTATGATAACAAAAAGAAAAGTTCTATTTTCATTTATAAACTTGTTTTATTGTTTGGAATACTGACTGTAACTATATGTAAGGTAATTATGTCTTTTGAATAGGGAGGAGAGTCCAACATAGATAAAGTGTATTTGTATGAGTGTAAAGACTTAATAATTGTAATTAATCAGGCTAGCCGCTAATCTTAATCGATCATTAGATTTGATTGGCTGATTGATTTTCTTGAATGTATATTTAATTTTCGACGTTTGGATCATAGCCGGCACCCGGCAATATAACATCACTTGTACATTTGGACGGTGCCTACTCCACCCATTTGCTAAGTCAACGATATTTTACTTAAATTTTATGACCATTTGTTAATCTTAAAAAGAAAGATAAATAGATGTGGTTTCTAGTATCTGAAGATACTTGTTTTATAAAACACTAGTCGGATACCCGCGCACAGCGGCGACGATAAATATAGTTATATAATAAATATAGTAAATGAATTACTAACCCAACTCTCCTCGCAATTCCCTACCCGCTTAGTGAATTCATTTCACAACACTCTAAATGTATATGTGTTAGTTGTATGTGTTTGTTGGGTTTTCCGTATCTTTCCCGTGACATCATTATTCCCGCATATAAAAAGACATTCACAATCTCTTTCCCGTCAAATACTTTCCTAAAAGTAAATAATTTTGATAAATAAAGTTTGTATCGATTGAAATAAAGGTTAAAGTTATAAAAATTTGAATCAAAATAAAATAAACCTACTAAAAATGTAAAAACTAAAAACTTATAAAAATATATCAAAATAGATGTGTCACTTTATTATTGGAGCTCTTTATTTTAGTTTGTTAGAGCTCCTCATTTTTTGTTATTTTTTAGTTAGAGAAGTGACACATGTCACTCAATGATTAAAGCTCCTTATCTTAATTTTTTGTGGAGCCTACAACTTAAATGATTTATATAGTAGTATAGATTTGATCGTGCAAAACATTTTCTTTCTCTTCTTCATATTGATGTAAATATGACCAAATTGGTCATGTTTTCGCATTTACTAAGATGTTAATGACATAAAATGTATTCATATGGGAAAAAGAAAAAAATATATATATAAATAACCTGTCACATTTGCTTTGTTGTGTAACTATTTTTAATTCCATTTTTAAATTGTATTTATTGTGTGTATTTTGTAATCATTTTACCCTTTTACTATTAATAGAAGTGTTGATAAATAAAAATATAAAATGATCACAAAAACATAACATGAGTTTTCATATAACTAAGTTATATAGTGTAACCTAACATCATTATAAAAATATAAAAGTTCAAATATTTTACCAGAAATTTCTTTTAATTAAATAGTTTACACTTTAAAAGTAAAACGTATTCCATAAACTAAAATTACCGTCTATATCAGTCAAGTTTTGAAATCATTTTGACTTATTACCTGAAAAATAAGAAGTTAATTTTATAATTACAATCCCTCATTGCAATATTTAACTCATATTATTATTTAAAATGCCTTTTTAATGGTACTTTTTTTAATAATAAAATTAATCAATTTTGACCAAATACTAGAAAAACAAGAGTTTAAAATTTTAATCATTTTTTTTTTATAAAATAATACATAAGTCAAAAACATTGCAATATTTGATTCATTTTATTTAAAGTTTAAATGCGTTTTTATTGGTATATATTTTTATAAAGAAAATTGCTAAATATTTATTAGAAATTTGATAAATAAAGTTTGTTACATAAAATATTTTGTAAAAAGTAAAAGTTTAAGGTATTTTTGATAACTTGTTAGATAGTTTAGTGGTGCGCTTTAAATTTTGTATTAAACTTATAGTTAAAACAAACTTTATGTTAGTTTTTTTTTTTTTTTTTTAACTATTAAATAGTTTAAGTGTGTGTTTAAAACTTTTTTTTGGGCAAAAAAACATTTATTTCTAAAAATAAACTTAAATTTTTTTATAAAATCGTATATAAGTTAAAGTATTGTAATACCGGACTCATTTTGCTCGCAATTTAAAGACCTTTTTATCGGTACATTTTTTTTAAATCACTGATAAAGTTTGTTATATAAAAACCTCAAAAAAATAAAACTTTCAAATTTTTGTAGATTTTCACATAATTTAAGGGGGTGTTGTAGATTTTATTTTTCTTGTTGTCGAAACATCGCCATTGCGACAAAAATGTGTATATACACAATACGGGAAATTTGATGAAAGGTGCCCCATTATGTACACTCTCACAAGTGTTTCAAAAGTGGGCTCTTTCAATTTCCATGCTCCAAAAATATCAAGACTACCCTTTCTCTTCCATCACCTCACATGTTTGCATTGGAAACTATAATTCCAAACTAAGGATAAAAATCAATAAACACGATTCTTTCAATATAGCAAACGATAAAAATCGATACATGTGAACGTTTACAGATTCTTGTGACTGATTTATGTGACACTCTGTATCTGGCAAGCAACAACTGCAATACGTTTGCGATATCCATGATACAAATATGTTAGATGCTTTACTTTCTCAATAAATCTTTTATGGTTTTCTTTTCACTTATATACGTTAAAGTCACATTGATCTCTACATGCACCATATCTGATTCGTTCCACTTAAAGTGTTCCTTATTTTTCCATTCCAAAGTGCAATAAAAAAAGATTTGATCAACCTATGTCGTTAACCTATTATATCGTTGATGCTTCAGACTCCTAAATTAAGGGCTTTCTCCTCCTTTTTTTTCTTTGCATATCTAGGAGTCCTAGAAGAATCATGGCGATATACCTTGAAAGGGGTTGTCGTTAAGCGTAGTCTCTCTTTGAATCCTTTTTGCAAAGTTAGTTGCTGTGAGGCGGGTGTTGATACCAATTGTAGAACCGTAGAGGAGGGGGAGGGTGTTGAATACGGTTTTTTTTACTAACTTTAAGTTTAACAACTTCTAGTCTCAAAGATCAACAAGTGGTTATGCAACAATAACACTCACAACCACAAACACAAACCACAATATATAAAGCGAGTAAAGAGATACCACGATATATACTGGTTATGGATGGGGGGTTTATACCATCCGTACATCTAGTTGCAAATCTACGACACTGATACTATTACAAAGTATAATCCTTATGGTGGATTATAAACCGTTATAACTTCACTCCACCGATATGCACAAAGATCGGCGCTCATAAAGAAGTGCTACTCCCAATGGTATTCCGCCCTCGGAAACCACCCACAAGAATCTCGCGATTCGAATTAACCACTAAGACCACAAAGACCACTAATACCACAAATACTTCCCACAAGAAGTATCAAACCCTAACTAGATCTTCTCTGATCTGGGCTTGACCACCAAGGTACAAGACTTCACAACCTTATAACCAAATTGAATGAATGATACAAATCAAACCCTAACCTAACCTAGAGACTTGATTCTAATAGAAAGAGTATAGATAAGAAGACCCTCGACACAATTCACAAGAGTGGATTAGGCTCTCTCCCTCTTGCGGAAGATAAGTGATCTTTCAAGCAAGGATAGAATAGAAGTTTAGATCACAATTATAAAGTATTAGACATAGAGGGTTAAGAGAAAAGAAAATAGATAGAAAGAATGTATTGGCAAGAGGTGAGGAGCAAATGACAATAGGTGGGCATTTATAGACAAGATCCTCAAAAATCCTAAGGCGCCTAACGCGTTGGCGCGCCACCCAGCGCGCTTGGGTCAGCTCGGGATTTTTGTTGGTTTTATTTATTAATCCCAACTCTTGTTAAACCCTCAGTTGCACTTCAAATTTGACCTCTTTAACGACATTTCAACACTCAAAGTGGGATAAGGTCAACCAACTCATTTAGCTAAGGTTTATATATTCAAAACATTTGGTGAAGTGAAAATTTAGTTCGGGGTTTAGTCCAATTTCAAATAGAAAGAGAAGAACTATTGGACATTGGATATTGGGTAATAACCTTTGAGTGTTCTCCAAGGGTTAGTTATTACATGATGGATAAAACTTTGCCTCACATATTTAAAATCAAATTTCAAATTTCAAATTTAAAAACTAGTTATTGGATAGGTGAGTTGTATGATGTGATATTATGAGTGTGTAAGGGAAGCTAGTTGGCAAAACTTGGAGAGGAAGGATTATCATTTGTGAGTTGTAGTTTGAATTTCAAATTCAAATAAGCTTGGAGATTGTGAGAAGGAGAAGCGTGTATAACTTTGTGTGTGTGTAATAGATGTGTCATAGAATAGGTTGTCAACACAAAGCTTAGAATGGAAGGAGTTGAGTGTGTATGTGTTGTAATTTGAAAGTCAAATTCAAGATAGTTGGTGATTGTGAGAGGGAGGAGTATGGAGGAAGCAAAGGGTATGACTCATTGTAAGAATGTGTAAGATATGTGTTGGCAATGATTGGCATAGAGAAGGCTTAGAGAAGGTAGAGAGGGGGGAAGTTTATCCAAACTCAAATATAAATTATGAGTGTGTGAGTTTGTGTGTGTGGCGTGGGTATGTATGTGTGTGTGTATGTGCGAGTATTTAAAATTCATATTTGAATATTACACATTTGTGAGGAAGAATAAGAGTGTGAGTTGTCAAAGAGAATGTTTAGTGGATTGTGTGAGAATGTAGGGGACACAAGTACAAATGTGTAAGAACCAATGTACGAGAATGTTTGTGTGATATTATTTAAAAACATATATTAGATGTTTATACTACTAGAACTTGAAAGCAAAGTGAGAGAATTGCGTTTACGTAAAGTGACCTAGAACTTGAAAATTGCGTTCACGCAAAGTGACATAAACATCCAATAAACATCCAATGTATATTTTTAAATAATATCACATTCTCGTACATTGCGTTACGCATTTATATACGATATGTGCTATGGGTTTTTTCGGTATAAATATTGATCCAAAGTTCCTCAATTTCATATATTCTCTCCATTAACCTCATATGTTTTTTGCACACATAAGTTGCAAAAAAAGTCATTGGGCTAAGTCGTAAGGCCCTCATCACTTCTCGCAAGGTTGAGCAGCTACTCAACTACCTCACTTAAAGCTCTTATAACTTCACACGATGAAGCTTTGGTGATGAAATCCAATTGATGTAAACTAGAGCTACCACTTCTGCCATACCCTCGTAACCAACAATGGCATATGGTGATCATGGTTTCGAAAAATGGTTACCCTAAAGAATTCTTGTTCGCTATCATACTATAGCCTTTTGTATCTTTTACATTTTAAAATATGTGATTGTGGCTCTAGATGTTTTTATGTATTGTACTTTATTTGATTTATTATTCTTACAATGTAATTACCTATTGTATTTGATATGGTACTTTTACGATTATTACAATACACATGTTTGTCGCAACACAAGTAAAAAACTTCATTAATACATAATGTTTATATTCGATGACACCGTATAAACATAATTTAAAGTCTTGATTATGCATTCCAAGAAATCCTATAAAATAATAGCTCCACTACCGTTACCCACGTCACCATTTAAATGGACGATGGATATGGTACTTTCACGATTATTGACTCCATCGTCAATTTAAATTGACGATGGAAGAAGATGATGTCTTAACCTTCTCATATCGTTAGACTGCACAAGCTTGTCACTTCAAATGGTCAAACTTGTCCAATTCACTTTAGCGATACAACCTAGCTTAGCGTATAGTGATCAAAACCTACAACAATATAGTTTTGAATTTTATTTTTATAAACACGGGTCTTCATATGTATTCTGCATGATGTTATTTTTGCATTTTATAAGAGACTGTAAACAAAATCGTTGTATATCGCAATGGGTTAAAATAAGTGATGTGATGTGAGTAATATCTTTTGTGTAACTAGCTTAAGATATGTTTCCATGATATTGTCAGAATGACATTATACCGATGTATTTTTCTATATAGCAATACGTTTGACTAAACAACCTCTAGTGTCTAGGTTATGGACTGATTGACATCATTTCTCCTAATACTTGTCTTTTAGGTTCCCAAGATAGATAAAGCATGCGATATGTATGCGATAACTTGTAATTTTAACCACAATATGAAAATTTTAATATTTGAATGGTTAAGTTTCTATGCACAATTAACTCAGAGAGAATGTGAAGTTCGATACAACACCATTGCTATTAAAAGGTTATTCATATAGTTAATAATCGAAATTTATTACAAAGTATGCTGTAATAGACATTGTAAAAATCAAGAACTATTACAAAGATGAAATAGAGGAAAAAATGAAGGAGACACAAACATTTGCATGACAATTATTAGTTTTTTAAGTGCATCATGTCATGGCAAATTGCATAACAGGGGTTCTTGTACCAAATTATCTCTCTAAGGGAGAAGCATCGGGACAATGTCGGCTCCCGCAAAGAGAGTACCTTTTACAAAACCAAAATGATGTTATTGCACATGGAATCTTAGACAATGAGAGCCCAAAAAGGTTGATGACAAAAGATATCGTATTTAGTGTGTAAAGAGACAAAGCACCGACACGGTCTCAATAGTGCTTCTTGTCCAGCATTAATGATAGTTTTTGGAACAAAAGGTTACCGCACACCTTGCCTCTCTTTGAACAAACCCAAATGTTTCATTATCATGATATGACGAATCTAGCGCACACATCGTGAAGTGATCAAGACTTGTGGAACAACAAGATGAAGTTTGCATTGTTTGACGTTAAGTGATGAAGACTTATGTTTAAAAATGATTCGATAGTCTGACCTTGCAACCCAGGAGTTTATTACATGCAACATTCGAGATGCAACGTCTACATTGGATACATTTGGATTTGTAAAGAAAAAGATTTACAATGCCAAGACATTGAAACATATAGCAATTAGAAGGGATGTATACAGATGAATAGTAGACCATATACTATATATATGGAAAGAGAATGCAAGATCACATGGTATGTTAATTTCATACCGTAGCTACTCGTTTGATTTAATCTTGAATGTTTATCGCCAACATGGCAGTATATCGCATGTGTGACGAGATTGACATGATAGTCTACACAGACACCATACCAAAGTATTGTAAAAGTTTATGGGGTATCAATTGATTTTGAATTTAAACTCGAAACCATGTCGGAATCAATCTCAAATTAAAGAGGAAAGTATTCTGAATTGAGCGGTATAATTTTTAAAATATAAAACATAACAAAATTAGAGAATTTGAGGCTTTTAATCGGCTATAGAGCTGTTAAAAGTAAGAAAGAGAGTAAAAAAATACATTAAAAGGGCTTTTCGAAAGGTTTTTTATTTTACAAAAACATAGAAACTTAAAGAATGCACTTTTAGATCACTTGAGGGAGAAAGTATGCATAGTGGAGCACCTTTCATCAAATTTTCCTACAATACTTCGATATGTTGCTTTATGTTGGTAACAAGTGTAGCATTACCCCTGCGTTGCTGCTGAATATACTCGGATATATTTTTTTATGATGGAATCACCTAACAATGTGTAGTTATATTTTTTCTCTTTTTATACTTTTGAGTATGTATAGCGGTGGACTTAAACCTCGATGATTAATCCAATAAAAAGGTCGGAAACAATGATTATCTAAAAAATTAAATAAAATAATAAATGAAATACATTTTCATTGTGTATAAAATGCTCTTAAGACATACAAAAGCAGGCAAACATCATAAACAGTGTTATATCGGTTTATTCACTTACAAATTAATTATAGAGTGTAACTGGTGTAAGTTTATATGCTCAACAAATATGCTCAACAAGTATTCTGAATTGAATAGGTAAAAACCTTAATGTAATTATTTAAATTTGTTTAGCCAAAATCATACTTCAAATTGTAATGCTTTTACTTTTTTTAAGATGGAAAATAAAATTTTAGTTACAAGAGAATTCTTTTAAGAATGTTTTATGAATAGTAATTACTATTTGAGAGGGTTTTAATATAGATTTACTAGCTATAGACCCGCGGGTGTCGCGGGTAGCAATAAAAAATTGCATTTCAACTAAAACAAAATTATAACTCATATCTATATATCAAAATTTTGAACGAACGGGTATCTTGAAAGAAACTATTCATTAATGATACAATAAACAGTTTGGTTTGTAATTGTTAAGTAAATAAGCGGCGTATTCTCCAACTTATAGATAAAAACATCACCACAAACAATCATGATTGCATACTTTGATACATCACGAAATTAAGTTCAATGATCGATTAAGAAATGCGCTAAATCTATAATATGTTTTATTCTTACTAAATAACCAACGTATCAAGACAAAAGACACAATTTGCTTGATATCATCAACCTGATGGGATTCATACCAATTGCCCATGTAGTTCTTTATGCTCACTTGAGTGCACCCTCAATCCATCAACCTCCTTATTAAGAGAAGATGATGTTAGTACCTTTTCTTGAGGTAACAACTCCTATAAGAATTAAACAGTAGTTTGAATGAAATCATGTTTCATCTTTTAAAGGACATTATCAAAAGCAAAGATGCATTGACTATCTAACACATTACATAATGAAACATCAAATCACATATAAGAAAATGTTAACCGGTGTATTACCATGTAAGAAAATATATAATTATATAACCACATTTTGACACTAAAAAGAAGGATTACAAAATTAGTTGGATTAAAATGTATACGACCTAACAAACAAGAGTACAATTCTTTCATGTCCCATTGGAGATTTAACGGAATATGCACTCTTAAACTAAAAGAACAAAAAAGAAATGAATATAATTTACGCTATGGAGCTTTTGCTAATGATAACGCTACACGCGTCGTTCGGGGTCAAAGGAACTTCCTTTTCTTTGAGCAAGTTTTATAACACCCTATGCAGTGAACCTAATCGTTGTAGTGTAGTATTAGGGTAAGCCATGGGTACAGATATCATTCTCTAGGGGAATAGTGTCGTTAGGCTGAAGTGTATGTCGATTTAAGTCTAAAGGTGAGGGATGATTATTTTGTATTTTTATATTTTATGAATCTCGGTTTTGGAGGGGAGGGTGGAATTAGTTGCTAGTCAACTATCCAAAAAAAAACTAACTAAATTGTGGGTCTACCAGGAACGTGAAGCGTATCTACTTATGATGTATTACTCCTTGCTAGCTATCCAATTCTACCTACTGAATTGTCACGTCCTATTGATGGTTGAATTGTCACGTCCTTATTCTTAACGCGTTGTGTTTTCTAAGGTCGTAAGGTGTGCATTCCCTAACGCTTTGAAGTCACCTTTAAGTGTAGTAAACGAAATCCACTAAGTCATTCATAAACTAACTATGAGGTTATCTTTGGATTTAGTAAACGAAATCCACTAAGTCATTCATAAACTATCAAAGATTTGTCATGTATTAAACACAACGATAGCCTAGTCGCACTCCTAAGCCAATTACAATTAAGATAAGAGACAACCAATCAAACAAGAGACAGTAGGATGCAAGAATTAAAAACTAAACCAATTAGACTCATTGAAATTGTCACACCCCTAATGATGAAGATAGACACAAGCATCACTAAAAAATCAATAAGATCTAATTAATTACATACAAGTTTCATACAATCATAAGTAAACACTAGGTGAATTAGCCAAGCATAATTAATGAAGAGCAAGCAACAAACATGATAATTGAACACATACCATAGGATTGGATTAACAAACAAACCATTACACGATGTTTATAGAGTGTTTGAAACCCTTTAAGTTGCTGGAAAAACACCTACCTAAACCCTGGAATCGAACTTAGGGTTTAGGGCTTACAAAAAGTGAAGTTATAATGTTATATTTATAGGCAGATTTTCTGTCGGCAAAGAGTGACGGCATCACACCTATAGAGTGACGGCGTCACGACCATTTTTTCACCAAACTGTATATTTTTTCGTTCCGGTCGCATGGGCTTTTGAATCACCTAAATCCGAGTTCGTATGCAAAAGTTATGGCCAAAACAGTATCAGCTACTTCGCGCGCATGTTGCAGCTTCTGACGGCGTCACCTTATGGTTGTGACGCCGTCGGCTTCATCTTCTGACGCCATCTGGATCAAATCTAGGTCGTCTTAGTTGCGACGGCCTACTCTTTTAAAGCCTGACACCGTCACTTGAAAATAAGAAATTTGGCTTCTGTGTCGTCACAAAATGCTCCGACGGCATCGCAGTTAAGCAGTGACGCCGTCACCTTGTATTTTAGCAGCTTGAGTGTCTTGATTCTTGACTTTGGCCATTTTCTTCGTATATCCGCGCCTTTTCGTCCAAATAAGTGCCATTACAGCAATTTGCCTTCAAGAGACCTAAAAAGTGAAAAGGAACGATATTAAGTAATAACGGATACAAAAGTGATCAAATAAGGGCTTAAACGACCCCTCAAAAAGGTACATTTTAAAACCTTATCAGTACCTTCATGACGAGAATGACAAGATGAAAGATGCAAAGGAGTACATCCAGAAGTTCATGGAACGTGATCCTCAAAGGGAAATGAACGAGATGATCAAAGGTTACACTCACAAGTACCTTCTTGACATCGTTCCTGGAGTTACAAAGGAGATGTTTACCAAACAACTCTATCCGAATCTATTACACTTGCCCAAGCAAACTATGAGATCAACACCAATGCATGTCAACATCAACCTAGTTGATCCCATAATATTCTCAGATGCTGAATTGGTTAACAGGTTGGTAGCTCAAATGTCTAAACGCTCTGCAACATTTACTTCTTCTGAAGGAAAATTGTTTGAAGCACTGCTGGAATATCAACTCAAATCAGCTTACAGGGAAGAAGCTCAAAGGCCTAAACGTCCAAGAGACGAAGAAGATAAGGATAAGGATAAGCATGACGAGCCTAAACGCCCGAAGAAGTCTGGTGAATCATCCTCCATGCAACCTCCACCCCAAAGGACTCCAGCTCAACCACGATCTCCTCCTCGCTCTTCTACTGAAAAACCTCAGGATTCTGAGTTACCACCCCAGACTCAGAAAACTGGTGATCACTTTGAGTATACGGGTGGTGACGATGAGGAAGTCCTTGAGCCCCAACAACAACCCACCTTTCCCGACAAAGCAAAGAAACCAGCATCATCATCTAAGCCACAGAAGAAAAAGAAGAAGTCGCCTAAGGCTAATGTCGTATCATGGCTAGATGAAGATGACACTGATGAATACAACTGGTTTTCTACACTTGTTAATTCTACTCCCTATCCATCTGAAGGTCAAGATCTGGTAGATGGTAGTACATTGGAGCATGCAAAGTTACTGCAAGAAAAATTCCGAGTGAAGAAGATGACGAAATCAGAGTTGAAACGAATCAAGAATGAAGCCTTTCAACTGCTAAAAGACAGCTCGGAGAGTGCCATCAAGGTTGAATACCATCTTGAAAACATAGCTCGAGCCATGTCCAACAACATTGATTGGCTCAACCCTGAAGCAAACATCGACTTCTCCAGGAAAGACAATGCTCCTTACTACACCGACTGGTCTAAACCTCTACCAACGATTGGCCAACCAGATCAGCCTAAGATTCCATTTCGCTACTTCTTCAACAACGACTTGGAATTTCTTCTACACGGCAGTGATGGTTCAAGGAAATACGCTACATCACTTACCATTCCGTTCTCGGCAGCCATATACTCTAACTGCATAGCCATTGAAGAAAAGGCTACCCACATGTTTTCCAACAATGTGGAATTGTATGACCGTGATGCAATGTATGGGATTCACCATTGGCCGAAACGCCGACGAATCTACTACAGAAGCTGCCAGGTTCAGAAGTCTCAACATGAAGTGTTCAGTACTAAAGGAATCGTTGATGTTAAGCATGTAGCTCTTTCGTCTAAATAGGACTACACTTTCCTCAAGAAAATTGTGGTCAAAAGACAAGACGAAAGAGACTATGAATTCTATGAATCGGACTTTCAGAACTTGTCTCTCAACGACATTGAAGATCTGTATCTTGCCAAAGTACAGGGACGCATGAGACAATTCTCGACTGAAATTCAACGCGAATACATCAAGTCCTTGCTCATATTCATCAGAAGCATATTGATACAGGAACGTGTAGAAGATCTACAACTTGCTGTTGAGTCGTATCAGACCCGTGTCAACTTCACCAGACCTCAGCTAGAACTTCCCGACATCAACCAGCTTTCACAATACACCCTCGTCAGCAAACCATTCGGAGTAATTTACCGTAGTGAGCTACAACGAAACTGCTTGATGGCGTGTAGAGATCTTCACAAGTTTGGGGATCATACATTGAAGAAGGTTAGGGATGGCTTGGCTTATAGGTTGAAGGATATACATGAAGACATTGGGACACCAAAGCGATGGAACTCTCAGGACAGACGAGATGTGAAGAGGATCATCACCATGATTGATGAGAGGTTGTACAGAAAGGAACAGTTCAGAACACTAGAGAGCTTTGTAGGTGGTCGTCCCAGGATTACTCTCACATGCTATCAACGCCCTGTTCGCATCCTGGTGATATTACTGGACTTCCTGGTACCCCTTAAACTACTTCTATTTCATATTAATTTGGATGTGTGATTTATAATGACAATGGCTTGTGCACACATAACAGTGTACAACCCGTTCTTGTAATGAAAGGACCCTGTGGTACGCTTCAGTGCCACAATCCTTATAAAAGGAGCGAAAGCTTCTTACTTTTGAGTAAAACCTATCAAACCTTTCATTTTTCAAGGTTTTGCTAAAAAGAACAAGTACTTCCCCTTACGTTTTCAAAACCTCAAAAGTTAGTATTACTTGTTGAGGGGGAGTATTTACTAAAAACTTTGTTCCCAAAATTGTTTTCGTGATAATCTTCCTACAAAACTCGAAATGGTCATATTTATTATCAAAACGTTATCAAAAATAACATTTATATGCCAATTTTTAGGGGGAGAAATTTATGTGATAAGAAATATGTTGTGAAGCTGCTATTGAATCCTCGTGTGAAAAGACTTCAACCCATGAATTGACGAGATCTGAACAGTCTTACATTGAAAGGATTTGTCTTCCAAGACTTATCCAAGTAAAATGTACCTATTCGAGAAACTCTTGATAAACATGAACTGTGATGGGTTTGACAACCTCTCGGGGTTGTCCACATCTTCAAGGTAGTTATTAGAGCTAGTTGTCACCTAAAAGCTGACAATGTATCTCTTTAACTATGCAACGTAATAGTGTCTCGCAAGGAATTGTCTATCTTGAGTCGATCAATTCAAAAAGTGCGCGCTCCTTCCTCACTGTGCAAATTTCCGTTAAAACTCTTAAGCACATGTTGAGGGGGAGTATTTCTGAAAATCTAACACTCTTGAAGTGTTCAAACATGTTTTTCATTCACAAATACTTCGAGAGATTTTTCATGAAAATGGTTTTATGGCAACGGAGTTATAAGGTGATTAAGGTTAGGAATAACCGTCCTATGATCCGCCAGAGCCGGAGGGATCTACCCAAGGACATCACAAATAGTTAGTACTTAGAAGTCCTTAGGAATGATTATAAAAAGGAGAAAATGAGAATCAGAGAAAGAAGGAGTTGAAGAATTAAAAAGAAAAGAAAAGAAAAGGGTGAAAAGAAATAGCCCTCCAGATTATTCAACTTAGGGCAGACACCGGGTTCAATTCATATGCTGCTGGTAGTCACTTGATGACGCCGGTATTGAAGATTAAAAGTCCTCATGGACCCAGTGACGCATGCACTAAACCTTCTTAGCCACTCAAGTTTCTCCCAACAGAAGCTTGTTTCATTCTCACAGGGAACCCTACATAAACTATCGGATTTCTCTTAGAGATTGCTGGTATTGAAGAAGGAGACCCTCTCCCTAGTCTCCGCTCAGGAAAACCAAAACGCACTATTGAGTCTAGAGCCACGAGATTCATCAAAAGATCTCATAGGTACACTTGACATTTCATCACTTCTCGTTCAACAATAAGAACAACAGTGGTACGTTATCGAGTCCTTCACAGATCTTAGCAATCTGTCGAGAACATTTATGAGAGGTTCACATCTCTGATCCTCAGTGATTGAATGGAAACTCCTGCCAGGGTCAACATCAAACAGCCCTGACAGCAGGTCACTTCAGTAACTCCCCGTGGATTATGCCAAGTGGTCTCAAACGGTCTACAGTCGTGAGGTGATGCTTCGGTGTACCTCAGCGATTCATCTGAACCATAGGTATACTTCGGTACATCGCGTTATCTCACTTGTGGGACTCCGGTTCAGGAACGGCCTTTGTGAGAATTGGAGTTGTGTTTTCACACTATGCTGTTAACACTCTCGAAGTTCAAACTTGTAAGTGCCGGAATCCGCTTATTACTAACCTTTTCTTTGTTTACTTCTTATGGAAGCTCTGGAGCGGACTGATCGTGCAGATTCTCCACATGCTCATGCCAACAACATCACTTATGGAAGTTCTCTCATAATCAAAGGCAACACAAAGTCAGAATGATTCTTTGTCAACAAAGAATCTAAAAAGTTTAAAGACTTAAAGAACTTCATCAACTGCAATCCAACGTTAAAGAGCGTGTGAGCATGTTGGAGAAAGACGTGGAGACACTGGAGTAGCGAAGCAGACCTGATGCAGATTACCACAACATACTATCACTGTCAAAGAACAAAGAACTAAAGAACAAAGAAAATGAAGACGTCAAAGCAGAATACTTCAAAAGAAACAATTTCTCTACACTGGGGAGATTGTTCGAATCAAGACACTTCTTCTCACAAGAAAGAAGAATGTCAGAAGACGTCAAAGCTACTATTACATCAATACCTTCAACGTTATCACTCTTTCATTCATCGCTAACACTTAGGGGGAGATTGTTGGAATCACTCCTAAACCTTAATTCAAGTGTTAGTGATTCATATGTAATAGTTAGCTTAATATGGCCTTTATGTTAGTAATTAAGCCTTAGGCTTATGTAGAAGGCCCATAAGCCTAGGCCCAAGTCCATAAGAGAAAGGAAGTGACTAGGAGTGTTGCCCTAGCTCCCTCTCCTATAAATACCTTGTAATAACCCTCACTTGAGGGTTGGTTGTTCACTTTCATATTTCACCTAAGCTTAAACCTTTCTTCTACGCGTAACGTGTGTGTGTGTTAGTGCTCATCCGATCTCTTCTTCTCTATTTCTACATATTAATGCTTGTGTTACTAATATGGTGACCTAACAAGTAGGATGCTCTGGATTCACAAAACCTTCCGGTTGGCTGACGTATATGACTTCTTTAATATCTCCGTTAAGAAAAGCCGTCTTTACATCCATCTGATAGACTATCATATTCTTACTTGCCGCATTAGCCAGGAAGATTCTGATTTCCTCGATACGTGCAACCGGAGCAAATGATTCTTCAAAGTCAATACCCTCCTCTTGATGGTATCCTTTTGCAACCAATCTAACCTTGTTCTTTAATACATCACCATGCTCATCAAGTTTTACTTTGAAGATCCACTTTAGAGCAATGATCATAGCATAGTCAGGAGCAGGTACTAATTCCCATACATCTAGTTGATCGAACTCTTGAATTTCTTCTTGCATGGCATTGAACCAGCTGTCTTTATTCATTGCAGTTTTAACGTCTTTTGGTTCGACCTTGGACAGTACAGAGTTAAATAAGCACCATAAGGCATCAGTTGCAAGTTGTTTACGTATGGATACTGGACGAAAGGGATTTCCAATGATGTTGTCCAATGGATGATCATGTGTCCATTTTCTAAGGTGTTAGTGTGGTTGTTGTTGAGGAACTGAAGTAGCAAAGTCATTTTCTCCTGATGAAGATGGTTCTGATGATGGTTCAGGAGCAAATATGTTCTCAAAGGAAGCATCTTCGGGAGTAGTAAAGGGGTTATCTCCATCATAGGTGTCAGAAACAATTCCATGATGTACACTTGATGATTGATGAATTGAAGATGATACCGAGTGATCAGCAGCAGGTGCTTCTTGACTCAATGACGTAGAAACTGAAGGGTTATCTACGTTGACAGGGATAGGAGCAGCCTCTGTTGATGGATTTGACAGATCATTAGCAATTGGCTCATAGTGTTCATCAAAGATTGGATCAAATAATTTCTTCTAATCATCTTCTGAAGGTGGTACATATGGAGTTGCTGGTGAGGGATTGTAAACAAGAGTAGAACTGATGGGACTACTTGATGAAGGTTGTGATGCGGGTCCAAAACTGGGTTGTCCTGGAGCCATTTGACCGGTCAGCTCATCGAATGTAACGTGAATTGTTTCCATGATATTTCGGGTTCTTTTGTTGTAGATTCGGTATCCTTTTCTGCTTGGTGCATATCCTACAAATACTCCAATGTCCACTTTAGCTTTAAGTTTGCCTAAGTCTTGACCCTCATTAGTTGGATAACACAATGCACCAAACACACGAAGGAATGAAAGATTAGGTTTTCTATTGTGGACAAGTTCATATGGAGTTTTTCCATGAGATGTGTGAATAAGGGATCGATTTTGAGTGTAGCATGCAGTGGCAATGGCTTCAGCCCAGAGAAACATTGGAACCTTTGAGTAAATCAACATTGTTCTTGCGGCTTCCAAAATAGTTCGATTTCGTCTTTCAACTACACCGTTCTGTTGGGGAGTTCGTGGAACACTTTTTTGATGACTGATTCCAACGCTTTCATAAACTCACTAAGTTCTTTATTAACAAACTCAGTTCCATTGTCTGTTCGGATGATTCTGACAGTTTTGTTAAGTCGAACCTCCAGCTGTTTGATAAGTTTAATGATGATATCTGGAGTTTCATCCTTTGTCCTTAAGAACTTAACCCAAGTGAATCGAGAGTAATCATCAACCACAACTAACACATATTTCTTCCCGTAAATATTCTGCACTCTCATGGGTCCACATAAATCCATGTGAATGGTATGAAGAACTTCCATAACTGAGTTTGTAGGTTTGGGTTTGTGGGCATACTTCTTGCTTTTTCCCAATTGGCATGCTGAACAAAGATGATCCTTTTCATACTTTAGTCTAGGTAAGCCTATTACTAAGTCCTTTCTGGAAAGATCATTTATGGTGCCGAAGTTCAAGTGATTGAGATGACGATGCCATAACCATGACTTTGTTTTTGAAGCCTTTGACAATAAGCAAATTGGAGAAGACTTCATCATATCT
Organism: Chrysanthemum seticuspe; assembly: GCA_019973895.1. NCBI lineage: Eukaryota > Viridiplantae > Streptophyta > Magnoliopsida > Asterales > Asteraceae > Chrysanthemum > Chrysanthemum seticuspe. The sequence goes on along the minus strand of BPTQ01000001.1, from coordinate 163,285,485 downwards.
TCGATAGAGATGGTGTATAGTTTTGAACCACGTGTTCTTCTTAAAAGTTCTGCACCATCAAGTTCTTTAACGAAACAAGTATGTTTTCTGAAGGCCACTTCTAGATCAGAATCATAGAATTGACCGACAGAGAATAAGTTATGACCAAGACCTTCAACGTAATATACCCTGGAGATTACACTATCACCAACAACATAGTCTCCATAACCCATAATTGCACCGAAATGATTATTCTTGAATCTAACAGTCCCGATGAATTTACTCACGAAGTTCATGAGTCGTGACCGGTCTCCAGTCATATGCTTGGAACAGCCTGAGTCCAGGTACCACAGAACGATTTGAACGATCTGTAGTTGAACACAGACAAGAATGGATAACTGGATAATTGGGATCCCCATGCAAGAATGGGTTCCATTTGGTTAGTAACAATAATTTGACCACCCACATCGGAAGTAGAAACAATGGAATCATCATGTATTGATGCAGTGCTAGTGTATGCATTAGTCCTAATCAAAGTATGTTCACTTCTTAAAAGAATATTTCTACCAGTAGGAATCCATTTCCTAATGGGCATTGATCTAGATAATTTAGGGCACATCTCATTAAGATTGAATTTGCGGCCAGTAGGTATCCACTGATAACCTATGTTACTAAATTTCCTTCCTGTGGGTTTCCAATGTTTTTTAACCTTCTCCCGCCATTGCTTTTTAGTCTTCTTAGCATGATTTTTGGCATAAACAATCTTAACAGGGCATTTAACAGCATTAATCAAATCATTCACACCACATTTATGATTAGTAACAGAAACCAAGCAATCATCATTACAAGTTTTGCCAAAAGTAGTAGAATTCGAATTAATTACAGTACGCTTATAGCTAATACTAGAATCAACGCGATTCGTTTTATTCAACTCAAACTTAATGTTCCTAGGGTGATCTTCTACTTTCTTCCATTGCACATTCTTAGCTTGCTAGGTCCTATCTTGCTTTGTATTGCCTGGAGGCTTTGACCCGCTTGCTTTTGTGTCACTGATTACTCCTGTAGAGGGAATTATGGGAACATTAGTTGGTTGGGCTACCTTTTGCATTCGTGAACTAGAAGTGCAGGGATCTGAACTACTTGAAGGCACTTTAGAGTACACTGTCTTAACATTGGGCATAGAATGGGTTTCATACTTAGCACTAGGCATAGAACAAGGCATCACAACTTTATCTTTCTCACATAAGGATTTAGGACATGTTGCTCTTAAACATTCTAACAGCTCTTGAGATCGTTTGGCCTAAATGCAAGCAAACCTAATTTCTCTATCAAGTGGCTTATTTATGTAATCCTCTTCTACAATCTCACGGAGACATTCTAGACTATCCTTAAGGTGAGCGAAATAGTTATGAAACACAAGTTCGTTATTTCTAAGATGAGGAGGAATGTATTTAATAGTCACAGTATATTTAGAGTATGCAGATGACTTTGATGCAACATTCTCATTGAAGACAAGTGGCATTTTCCCTTTTACCTGACTCCTCAGATTCTCAATTTCCTTTTGTAAAGACGTTATTTTTTCGTTGTTCTTGTCACGAGTGACTTTCATTGAATCATATAACTCTTTAAAGTGTCGTTTCACTTTTTCATTTTCTTCTAGAAAACTCTCATTTTACTTTTGTAAAACATTAACCAAGTTTTGAAGATGAAAAGTTTGAGAAAACTGAGAATCTAAAGGAGGAGGCATTTGGGAACCAGTCACATTGTTCTTTTCACCCTTTAATTGTGAAATTTGGGCTTTCAACTTTCTGATCGTGTTACAGTGAGCATGAATTTGTTCATCACGTTTGTTTATTTCAAAAAGTGCATCAAACTCTGGAACATTTGAGGATGTCTTGATGTTTGAGGTTTTGACATTTTCTTTGAGATGTTGATATTTTAGTTGCAAATCAAAATGTTCAACTTCTAGCTTACAAAGATGTTTAACCAAATTTTCGTGATCATCCTGATCAATTTTCTCATTTAGTTCTGAGTTTTTGTTTTCAAGCTCAATGACACGATCATGGGAAACTTTCAAAGCAACAGTTAATTCATGAAATTGAGAAGCAGTAATAGAATGCTTAGTAACAGTATAAAACACATCTTGACCTACACAGCTCAATATTAAGTTCTCATTTGAGATATGCAGATTCTTCCTTTCAATTTCATTATATTTGAGTTTCCGTTCATAATCATTGACCTCAACAATCATAGCATCAAATTCCTTTTCCATTTCTTTAATATCTGAGTCTATTCCTTTTTGATGACTCTCAAATTGACCTTTTAATTGTTTAAAGAAAGGCATGACCTCAGTTAAATAGCATTCTTTAGTTTGCTCAAAACCCCTTTCCCCTTCAGTTATCCCAGTAGGTGTGATCCTTTTCTTACATGTCTTCTCAAAATCAACAAATAGTTGATAAACAACATATAGGCTGATTAAGGTCTTACTCTTAGTGGGAATAGATCTAGGAACTAAATGCATGGGTGTATTCGGAGGATACACAGTTGCTGGAGGCATTTTCCTAAGGGGAGTGTTCGTTTTAACAAGTGCATTAGCTTTTTGCATATCTATGTCCTTTTTCCAAAAAACTTGTTCTGGGGTTAATAGAGTTTGATGCTTAAATATGTTCAGGGAAATCCAATTTTTTTTAGTGTAATAATGGGGTTTGAACGTTATGTTTTGCTTTTTACACTCAGGATCTTTTAGCTTCATATTCAGTTATTCCCTAGTGACTTCATCTAATTGCCCATCTTCCTCAGTGCACTCAGCGCAACTAGGTTTCTGTCTAGGCTTAAGGATTTCCTTACCATCATATATTACCTTCTGAGCTTCTCTAGCCGCTTTACCATATTCAGGATAGGGTTCCTTTACGAGGGGAATGTTATGCTTATCGTTGAAAAATCTATGCTTAGTGATCATGTGAGCAGTCTGAATGGTATTCCCTTGTACGTACAACTTATTTTCAAGCTTGTTTTTCAAAGTTTTTAGATTGGAAAAGTAATTCAAAAGTTTTGATTCCTTAGCATTAAATTCATGTTTAAGCACTTTAAAATTATCTTGGAGTTCTTGTTTTTGCTTAACAGTTTTAGAAAGCTTTTCTTGTAAGGAGTTTAACTCTTGTTTTAACACTTCTTCTCTAAAATTACTTTTTCTAATAATTGTACGCATTTGGTCATCCATTTCCTGCTCACGGGTGGTTAACTCAAACTTAGCACGTTGTTCATAAATTGCAACTTGTTCTTTATAGGCATTCAGTTCAGAGATAACAGAATCATCAGGGGCACATGGAGTGTATTCATCAAAAACAAAGTCATCATTGACTGCAGAGGATGCATCACTTGGTACAATCTCACTTTCACTTTGTATCACATATTGATCATATGGGACAGTGTTACTATTACCCACATTATCCATATCTGATTCATTAGTTACATGTGATTGTACTTTGTTATGCATCTCTTGCTCATCAACTTCATCGTATAGTTTTAATACCTCAGAGATGATAGATTCTTTGGAAGGACCAGCCTGCTTTGGTGATGAAACCTTTGGAGAGACCATTGGTGAAATGCTAGCCATGAAGATGGTTTGGGCAGTTGGTTCATCATCAACATCTGAGTCATATGCATCACAATCAGCTACCTGAAATGCATTAGGATGATTCTGACCCATGTCTTGCACTGGCTGTTCATCCACATCAGCATCATAGGTCTTGGTATTTCCCTCAGCAAGAAACAGCAATTCATCTTCATCCAAAACAACTCCATTATCCTGAGCTTGTACCAGCAACATCTTCTCCCTAAAATACTCAGCATTTTGTGGGCGTTTTGGAGACGTGCAGTTCCTCGCAATATGTCCTTCACCACCACAGTTGTAGCACTTGATTGGCTTACCCTGTCCTTGATTTACATTCCTTCCACGGTTCTGATTAGCTGCATACCCTCCACCTGCTCCTATATTTCCAAAACCTGCTCCAGCCATCTCTTGTTCGTTCCTTCTTCCTTGAACATTTTGCACTACCACCTTGCCATCTCTAATAGTAGCTTGATTATGAGGATTAGATGCTGCTCTAAGGTTGTTGTTGGTGTGTGAGGTGGAATTCAGATTTTGACTAAGCATGAGTGACAGTTGATTGATGAAGTTTTCCATGAATGTGTTTGGGTTTGGATGCTTGTATGATGGATCAGGAATGAGCTTGTAATTACCATTTCCAGTGGGTATGAATTGAGAAGCTTTGGTGATAATTCTAACATTGGTGTAAAAGGCTGTTGAATCATTTGACGAACTTGTTTCTCCCTGTTTAGATTTGAACTGTTCAAGAATCATTCGTTCAAACATAGCATGTCTCTCATTCTGAAGCAGGAATGCATACAATTGCTCATAGTTAGTGTTCCTCAAACCCTTAGTTAACTTGACTGAAGTGACAAATTTGTGCCATTCGGGATTCATGTTGTTCACAAACTTTGAGTTTAGCTGAATATTTGGCATAGTCATCTTAATATTCCTCATGTCATTCACAAGCTTGTGGAACCTCACGTAATATTCAGTGAAACTCTCCCCTGGTTTCATCTTAAAGTGCTCAAAGTCATCATACAGTTGTGATTCTCTGTCTTCTTTAGTTAATTCAGAACCAGAGAGAAGCATCTTGACATTGTCCCAAACTGCCTTGGCTTCAGTGTTGTGATTGATCAACTTGTAGATGTCTTTTGGAAGACCCTGAAGTATAATGTTTGAAGCCCTGATATCAGCATCGTATATATTCTTCTCCTTATCACTGAGCTCATCATACGTCTTTGGTCTGTCCTCTGCAGCAGTTTCAAGAACATCTCTGGTAGTCTCGATTTGATAAGGTCCTTCATCAATTGACTTGAGAATGTTAACTCCATTTTCCTTTCCCAAGCAATACAACCTAATCCGTTGAGCCCATGAGTCATAATCAGTTATGTCAAGCATAGGTGGACGAGTATCTGATCCAGTTGCTTGAACGTCCTCAGCTACAGTCGAAACGATAGTAGGTACGTTGTTAGACATGATTACAATTTCTACGGGATTTTACTATTCTTTGATTAAACCGGGAAATTGATTCTTTCCCGGGATTTTACTAAACTAAAAGAACAACCGTAAAAATGTAGCACGAAGAAGTGACAAGTCTCAATAGACAAGTAGCTAAACAGTCAACTCGCTTTGGTATCAACTCGCTAAACAGTCAACTGGCTTAAAAGACAAGTCGCTTAAAACTCAAGTCGCTTAAAGAAACAACTCGCTTAAAACCCAAGTTGCATAAAGAGTCAACTCGCTAAATAGCCAGGTCGCATACAGAGACAACTCGCTTAACAACCAAGTCGCATAAACCAACTCGCTGCCAATACAACTCGCTTAATAGCCAAGTCGTTTTAGAACTCAAGTCGCTTAAAGAATCAACTCGCTTAATAGTCAAGTCGCATAAACCAACTCGCTTCCAATAATAAAGCAACTCGCTTCCGAATGACAAAGCAACTCGCTTCGAAGAAACGTTTTACCGTAGCTCAACTCGCTTAGTACAATATTCAAAAACAACCACTTTAACAATCAAAAACAGCCCAACCACGATGATTCAAGCCTTCCAATTCGAAACCTAAGCACATATGATGATCCTAAACATAAAAGTACTATCAAAATTCAAACTTTAACACTAGAAATTGATCAAATGATTCAAACTCTTCTAAACACTTATAACCCTAAAAACCTTATGAAATCCACCAAAACAAAGAGCATGAAAGATGAGTGATCAAATCATGGCTCTTGATACCAATTGTAATATAAAGGATTTCACAAACACATTAAACCACAATCCATATGGGGCGTATACAAGTTTTAGAGAGAGAAAGTTAGAGAGAGAAAGGGAAGAGAGTTGGGAACTATGTGAAACAAAGAAAAATGGTATTGAAGCTCCAACCCTCTACCTAGGGAGGTAGAGGGTATTTATAGTTTTCTTACAAGACTCGCCTCCTATGGGCTGTGGATCAGGCATACACTGGGTAAAGACCCGTCCGTCCTCCACGGTGTTAGTTAACTAACTACTTATTAACATAACTTGACTACGAGTACGAGCTTTCTAACGAATACATATACTTGAGGTGACCGACTCTTTAATGACTGGATTTTCTAAATCCTAACACAAAGTGTTAGGAATTAGAAAATTCCTGTATTGAAGAGTCGGTCACCCCAACTATTATCTAGCATAAGTTAGCTCGTAGACTAATCGTTAGTTACTTATTCATGTTGTTTTGTAGTTAGTCAGTAGCGTAAAATAGTCTAGTGCAACACCGTGGAGGAAGGACGGGTCTTTACCCACTGTATACCTGATCCACAGGCCGTCAGGAGGTCGTTTAGTTTGTAACCTATAAATACCCTCTACCTTGCAAGGTAGAGGGTTGGATGTTCTTTGGTAATCTAATATTCCACAAGTTTCTCTTACTAGAATGTCCCACTCTTTCTCTCTCTAAAACCATCTATGTGCTCATTGTGTTAATGTTATGATGTGTATGTGAAATCCAATATCTTACAATTGGTATCAAGAGCCATGGTTAGATCATATCTTGCACATCTTTGGATTTCTAGTGGTTTTTAGGTGGTTTTTGAGTTTGAAAAAGTTTAGTGGTTTTTGCATCATTTGGTTGATTTCTTGTGTTAAAGTTTGAATTTTGTTAGTACTTTCATGTTTAGAATCATCACAAGTGTTTAGGTTTTCATTTGGTTAGCTTGAATCATCTTGGTTGGGTTGTTTTTGGATTGAAAAGTGATGTTTATAAGGTTTTTCCTGCTAGCGACTTAGCTCACGGTTTATTTTTCTTCATAGCGACTTGCTTCACAAAATTGTAGCGAGTTACAGTTTTAAACCTAGCGAGTTAGATCTAGCGAGTTAAAGTACAAGTAGTGGACTCTCCACTACGAGTAGCGACTTGGTGGTAGCGACTTGGTCTGTAGCGAGTTGCTCTTTAGCGACTTGTATTTCTAGCGACTTGTGTAGCGAATTGCTGCCAAAATTTGGCTAGCGACTTGGTCTGTAGCGAGTTACTACTTAGCGACTTGCTTTTTGTCTAGCGACTTGGCACGCTAGCGAGTTAGTAGTGTGGCGAATTAAGTATTGGCGACTTGGTGTAGTATCTTCTAGCGACTTGGGATTATTACTACTTTGTTGGTAGCGAGTTAGTTCTAAATCACTAGAGACTTGGGGAGTAATTCATAACAAAACAATGTCTGTCATCACGGATCCTTTAATCACCAAAGTACTTGCTCTCTATGACACAACACAAAATTGTGAAGCATAATGCTTATCTGAATGCCATACACTTAATGATTCAGTATCGATTAATCAGAACAACTCAAATAAGTCACTCTTAATGTCTGCACATGATGCTAAGAATATGGAATGCACCAGTGAGCCGTTTCAACATCTCAGTCTGCTTCTCAAATTACTCTTATCTACAACCATGGATCGAACGAGTTGTGCCATCCTTCGTCAGGATTTTCCCACTTTAACAAGAACTGTTTTGCTTAACTTAGAACGACTGAGGTTTCAAATTACCAAAGAAAAGATCTCAACTGATGATTCTCATGCTGCCCTCCAAACCATCTTCAACCAATTTCAGCCACTTATCCAGGAAGAATACTCCTCAGATTTTGATAATATCATGACTGGAATGTCTTTCAAGAAGCACACGGGAATGGAAATTCATGAGTTCAGAAACTCATTTATTCAACTTATGAGTAATATGGAAACATACATCGAGGAAGCTGCGAAAGAGAATAACAAGCTGAAGGAATTAAATGAGTGTCAAGAGTGTCCATGGAACAATGATGACGTGTCATGCTTCATCCCAGTTGAACCAGCAGAAGACACTGTTTGCAGAATCTCAGTTGTGATGAAAAAGGATGAAGAGAACATCATTGATCTCAAATTCTCAGAGTCAGAAAAGGTATCAATCAACAAGGTACACTTATCTGATCACACAAATTCTCACGAAAAGGTACATGACTCTTATCCTGAACATAACAATGTGGAATCAATCTTTGTTTTGTCTGAATCTAATGCAAGTAACATGATTGAAAAAAGGGTATATGATGAGCTTTCAAACAAATTTTCAATTCTTGAAAAACACTGTATCTCTTTGCAAATTGAAATACAACATAAGAATGAAATGTTTTATGCAAAAAACCGTGTAGTAATCTGGAACTTCCAGAATTTAGAGAATTTTTTGAAATTAATCAGTTAAAATCCCAGATTCAGGACAAAGATTTGACCATAAGTAATCTGAAATCGCTTCTTTCAGAAGCCCAGAAATATGACTGTCATGAGATGAGTGACACACTAGAATCTAGAAATTCTGAACTAGCTCTATGTGTGTCCAACCTTCTAAGAGAAAATGAGCATTTAAGAAAGAACCTTGAGGAAACAAACTCTAAGTTAGTCAATCAATCTAACCTCTTGATGAAAGATATTGATGATCTAAAAGCACAAATTCAGGATAAGAGCTTCAATATTGTTGCCCTAAAAAATGAGCTCAGGAAGTATGTTGGAAATAGGATGAACACTAAGTTTGCAAAACCTTCAACTTTGGGAAAGTCAACTGTTCAGAACCACTTGAAACGAACAGTTATTAAACAACCTAATGCCTTTAGGTCTGAAAGAGCTAAACCATTGAAATCTAAGCTTATAGGACTTAAACACGAAAATCTAGTAGTTATAGAAAGTAGTTCTCCAATCTAACTAACTGATTGAATCTCAAACAAAGGAGTTCCAAGAAAGAATTTACGAGTAAAAGAGAATCTTCCAACCTGTGTGTATCTCGATCAAGTCTTAAAGATCTAAGATCACACAGTGAGTAGAGTACTGTCAGTATAAAGACCCGAAGACTTTCTTCGCTAAAGTCTAATGAATACCAGTTTAGAAACAGGACTTAGACCCTAAAATTGACTAATTAAAGTTTTTTAAGAGATTTAAGACCTTCAAGGTCTAATGATGTGCCAAAAAACGTATTTTGTAAAGTAAGAATACAACATAAAGTTAAACGTTTCTCTATGTCACAAAAAGTTCTTAACTTTTAAACAAACTTTCGAGTAGTATATGGGAAAAAAGTTAGTACAATGAACGTAATCTAAGTCTGTTTTGTTTCTAACTAAGGTGTAACAATACAAGTCC